>OX579662.1:1931384-2185322 GCA_951230895.1 Carpatolechia fugitivella
CGCTCAAGCCGACGGAATTAAAAGGCCATTTTCTGCGAAGGTCCATGTAACCGGTTTGTAAATTCAGTCATCGTATTTAAAACTACTACCATGTGGTTTTTTACATTTCTAAATACAATGGTTTCGTTGGTAGAGGGGAGGAACTGGACTCTAACAAAAATGAGCACTTTAAAACAAAATATTTCTCAAACGTACGCTAGAATCGAAAAGTAGTTTTTGCAACCCCATAATATTTTTTAAAAACCTATCCAAAGATACCTCACACTATAGGGTAGTCATGAAAAATAAATTAACCCCCATTTCACGTGTACCAGAAGTATATATATATTTTATTATTTTATTAAACAGCTTTGTTAGCATTATTAATATGTATGTCCATGTTACATTACAGCTTTCTAGCACTAAGAGTCTCAGAGCTAAGCCGTGGACAGACAGACGGACGGACATATGGCGAAACCTTTTTGACTACGGAACCCTAAAAAATTACTGTATGCCCTGGAACACTTGCTTGTAACCATTATAGTACATTTCAAATACCACATGTGTACCAAATTTCAGAGCTCTACATCACTTTCTAGCTCCATAACGAACAAAAATTCGACGTCCCTTGTGGTAGGAAATCATGTTGTAAAAAGCCCCTCCACGGGGCACCGCGCTGGGCAACCCTTCTTATATTGAAGAGTAGGATCTAAAGAACAGGTGTACCAAATTTGGCCCCTTGAACATTTATAGCAAAGTTGATACCTATGTCCTCTGAACTATAAGGAACTGTGCGGTAAGGACCTTCATCTAGTTTAAATTAAGACCAATACAAAAATTAACCTTGTAGATTCCCAGACTGATAAAGTAAGTATCAAGCAAACATGAAACCATAGCAATCGCTAATTTATTTCCAGCAAGTACCAGGGAAACATACTTTTGAGCCTCTCACGCAACCCAACCAGAGTACTAACCACGCAAATACCAGACGCTCAGAACTCTCAAACACGTTACATTGTACTAAGATTGCATACATCGCAAGAGTAATTTTATAAGAGTACGGGTTAAAAACAGAAGCTCCGTAATAAGCACTTGAATTTTATTATTGGGGAATTTCGTCAAGTCTTAATAATAGTTATTAACTGGGTGCCTGTGTTAACTAATACATGCGTTAAGTGTTCCTTTTTATGATTTAACGCTGATTCTTGGTCGATATTACAGACCATAAATTATAGCACGGATTACCGGCTTAATTGTTTTACGATATGTTTTCATTATTTACAGCCATAATGTTATTGGAACTTTTATGGCGGCACAAAAAGTACGCAAACTTCTCTAGGCCAGTGTTTCCGAATTCGAGGGCTTATTATGTAAAGTAAGCGATTTACTTTCGTGTTAGTTTGCAATAATAGCGACATTACATAGGGGTTTGCAATATCTCCGTACCAGGGTACCAGGCGGGGAGCTAAGGATTTCAATATTGTGAATTCCGCGGATGCTCTCCTAGTGCGTGTAATGAATTTCGGGATTGTCTTGTGGTTTTTCGGCTCCAGCCCCTCGTCCCTCGAGGGAATTTACTTCCGCTCTATTGGTTTAAGCTGTGTACCTAAATTCCATGTAAAAGACGAGCCCATTTAAAAAAAATGTTGATCTAAAATTCTTCGGCTTTTTCGTGAGGCACAAACATCGGCGGAAGGTACGCGTCACGACATGGCACGGTAGTTATGCCCAAATATATGGAAATAAGGGCGGTTATTTAGGTCCGGCCATTCGTATGATAAAACAGAACCAGTGATATTTGCCCGCAGACAATTTCTATGGAGATTTCGGTCTTGTTTCGGGGTTGAATCTGTGCATGGGCATGATATACGGCCGGGGCAGCCGAAACGGGGCGCTTTTCCTTTTGCGAAAATATTGCGTCGAACGGAACGCGAGCGAGCGAAGAAAGGTGTAGTCGTAAATTAGACAGACTGTCTTAATTACCAGGGCTGTAGACGGTGTATTAGAAATTGCGAGTGCTAAGCCCAGGATTGGGAATTTAAAACAAAACGCGAGTTAATTTTTTAATGTTGTTGTGGCTGCGGTAGTTTCGAGTTTACGGCCGCTGCGGTCGCGCCCGAGGCGGGGACCGTTCTAATTAAAATCGCCCGTTTTCTGTGGTATTCATTTTCATCCTTTTAAACGCCTTTTTGTTATACTCTCCTGGTTAGGTTACGTTATTGTTGTGGGCTGTAACTTAATTTACATGTTAATGAGTTGTCTGTAATGACGTTATTTAAGTCTTACACTACGTTGATAGATGTTTGATGGGGTTTTACATTTGCTTAATTGAGTCTTGCTGCGCAGTCTAATTCAAAATGTGCACTTATGATATCAATTACATGTAAGTGTTTGCATACCGATTTATCAAACCATAAATACCGTCGCTTAGAAATTATTTAAAACATTTCTAATATTCATTAGCATTTGTTACAATGGTGAACTAGGAGCGCAGAAGCGCGGTGAGCATGGCGAGGCGACTCGTAGGCCGTGCCTTTGTCTCCGCGATTATGTATGTTAATGTAGAGTCCACCTGTGCCTACTTATGCACGCCTGGTAACAATCGCGAGATGGAAATGGGAAGATATATTTTTCTCTTTGTCTCTATGGCTACCGGACTTGGAATTGGTTCATACGTAAATCATTTGGTTCGTTTTGTTTGAAAAGAAATATTGGTCGTCTGCTAACAGCTATATGCAGTAAGTTTCGTCACAATTCGTCTTAAAATAACAGGAATTCTGTCTATATTTGACTTCTCAATGTACTACTCGCCTGACTAAAGTTACTAAGAAAATAAGGTTACAGTTTTCATAAGATCCAAAAGAAAATAAAGTAAGAATATTTCCACAATATTTTTATTTTCAAGTGTACTAACAGCTCTAAATTCCAGCATATTAAGTGCAGGGTTTTTTTAAACCAAGGCTTTTTTAAAAATAAGACGAAACATGAAATCCCTGATGCTTTTTATGTCCTTTATAAAGTATAGTTGCATCAAAGGAGTTGAACCGTTGCGTTTTGAAGAGGTGTTAAAAATTTTAACATTTAAAAATAGAATTCGAATAGCGCCATGTTGTTTTGTTAGATTTCAATCTTTAATTGTTTTCATTTTTAGTATGTGGTACTCGAATTATTTGAGTTAGATATAGAATTTTCCAGTTTTTTTTACAATTAGAACGTTTGGCCAGAACAAATAGGCTTTCTATTAGTAACTACTTAGTATTAATTACAAAAACCCATAAACCATGTTAACTAGAACATCCACAGATGATAAAGTGCGACCGCGATCGAAACCGCGTATTAGCGCGCATGAAAAAATGCGCGTACGCATAAAAAAGCGCGTCACACCCAACTAGGCGGAATGATTGCACGCACCGCCACTTTCCTGGTGTTCTTAAACCACTAGCGGTTAGGAATGGCCGCGATTCTAACAGAATTGTATAATATAAACAGCCTCCATGGCCGAGTGGTCGAGATTTCGACGCCCTTTACGGAGGTTCCGGGTTCGATTCACTGTCAAGCAAAAATCTCTTTGTGAGACTTTCCTCAGTTTGGTTAGGACATTACAGGTTGAATCACCTGATTGTCCGAAAAGAAAGATGATTCCGTGCTTCGGACGTTGGTCCCGGCTACTATCCAGTCGTTACATGAGCCAAGTCAGTGGCCTTTGGCGGCTCTATATCACTGACAACAGGGTTCGTGAGGTCGGTTGTGGACCTTACAACCCACACGATGATGATGATGATAATATAAACAATAAATAAGTAAGTACAGTAATAAGTATCTCAAATAAAGCATTCTCAAAAACCTTGTAAGCACAATTATTTATAGTTTGGAATTTTTTTATTATTTGCAAACCTTTACGAAGATATCAACGAATAGTTTATCATGTTGAAAAGCAATTTTATTTCACAATTTAAGCTGACGCTAGTTATGGCATAACTACATTTTTTATTAAAATTTCCTAAAACTAACCATATTATTATTGCGTTCAGGGATCTCTAAAAGTTTTTTCTTCTGTCCTATTTAGTTTTCTCTTCTGTCACATTTTTTAAACTTGAATAATAAAACCACCTCAACTGTTATGATTAAGTAAAATGTGATCCAGAATCGAGGACAATGTTAGTTTAAAATTTATTTTCTGAGGTAAATTGTTCACCTACAGTTTTTTTATTCATGGCTATAGTTGAACTATTACAATATTATCATTAGATATTAAAATGCTGGTTGTTCTACGCACTATGAAAAAATTATACTTCATGTCTTCATGCATGAAAGATATAATACCACCATTATGGTAAACAGCTTGCAAGCTTTTGATATCATCAACAGCTCATATGCGTCCCCACCGAGGGGCTCGAGCCTACCCTGAATATGGACGATTAGGCCTTAGTCAACCACGCTGGCCCAGTGCGGGTTGGTCGACTTCACACACAACCTTTGAATTTCTTCGCAGGAGTGTGCAGGTTTCATCACGATGTTTTCCTTCACCGTAAGAGGGGGTCGAATAAACGTACATTTAATTCGAAATTCGAAAACACATTGGTATATACGTGGTAGGGATTGAAACCGCGTCTCCCGGACGGGAGGCAGCGGCCCTAACGACTAGACCACCGACGCGCTCGATAAAAAATGTTGTTATTATTATTCAATATATGACAGAAGAAGTCTCAATCCTTTTGGCAACCCTACATTAAGGCAACTTTGGAATCTTTGCTTTTACATTAAGCGGCTTAACCTCGCGGCTTAAGACTTTGCGCGCGCTGCTTCTTGAGTCTTGAGTCCTGAGCTTCTCGAGTCTTGAGTTCAAGCTGTCGGTACTTTTAAGCGGTGAGCCGTAAAACACTCAGTAACTTGGGTTACGTTTTGAAGGTTTTTGAGAATAAGGACCAAGTCGGTAATAGGGTAATATGCACATTTTTTTAAAATTCATTAATCGAAATATTTCAAGTTCCAGATAAAAAATATGTTTTCAAATATCTTGCTCAGAAACAAAGTTGTAAGGCTTCAAAGTTGATGGTTAGACAGAGAGGTCCGACGTGACATGTGACGTCATAAAATGTCACGCGGGCCATACATCCGCCATAGAAAATTTTGTTTTCGTAAGAGGGACAGAATATAGTATTTGTTTAATAATGTTGTATACAGCATGAAATTTACATCGTTTTGTTCCCGCCGTGTAGTGATAGTATCCGTCAAACTGAACAACGTTGCACGAAAAAAATTCTGCGACAAAAGAAATTTTGGTCTCTCCATACAAAATGGGTCGCTCGGGAGTCTCACTTTGTATGGAGAGACCAAAAATTTTTTTGTCGCAGGAATTGACTTTTGAAATTATTTATTTAATTTTGGAATACAATATAATGACCAAGATCGTACTGGTCGTCTAGATATTACAAAAAAAACTCATATCGGAAGCGCTAATTTTTATTTTTTTTATGGCTCGGGTCAAACTATATGCCAGTATCCTTAAACCTGAGGTCGGCATTCCAAACTAAAGCACAAATATTTTTTTTTTCGCTTATGATGTTCCAAACCAAGGAAAAGGTCCATTTGGTCCCAACCAAGACCACCAACGCTCTCGATTAGCGCGGCTGGATCATTTGAATTTAGAACTTGATAAAAAAACAAATGCTAATCATTGCCCCGCCTTGATTTGCAAACAGTACGGTGACGATTGTATGGTGATTACGATTGTATTGAAGGAGTTGTATGGTAACTTTGTATGGTATATAAAGCAGCGAATGGGTGTCTCAAGCGTGAATATTTTGCTGTAGAATTTGATTAGCAAATTAGTTTGATAAACAACTGTAAAAAAACGTTAGGTACCTACCTTCCCTCAGTCAAATTTTAAAACATTCATAAGCTCACCCGCAGTCATTCCAAATTCGAAATAATATTTTCTCATTTCGGAAACAGAAGACGCGTTCTATATTTGAAATCGTCGCGGGGGACGAACTCCCCTCGACTTGCGCTTTTAAAAAAATATAAATATCGGTATCGGTAGTTCATAAAGCACGTTACTTGACGTCATTCATCTTGTGCCATTATCATCAACATAATCATCGTATTTTATCAATCGAATATTTAGTCCATTGCTAAAGGCTGACACCCAAATAATCATAAAGCTTTTATCAAAAATCGTAAGCTTTTTCTGTGGTTTTTAATATACTAAGGGAATCAAATATTTTGATAAAGTACCATCCCATTTTAAATTGCTACTTACAAATAGTTTTTGTAATAAAAGTCAAAAATATTGTTTATAGCCCACACTGTCCTACTCTTCATCAACATCAACGGCCCGTTGCAGTCCACTGCTGGACTATGAGCCTCCGACACTTAAGTGGAGGGTTTTGCCGTAATCTCCACGCTTGGCAGGCGGGTTGGAGATCGCAGATTAAAAGGTTACTGTATCAGAGAGCGCTGCTGCCCGTTCCCTGTTCAATGTGTAGTCCCTAAGTCGCCTCTTACGACACCCACGGGAAGAGTAGGGGTTGGTGACAAATGTATTCTACTCTGCCGTCACCACACGGCTTGTCCTACTCTTAGGCGATTTAAATTCCAAATAAAAGACACTTATTTTAACTTAGCGCAGTGAAATCGTTTTGCACGTTGTTTGACAGGTAAATTCCATCTATAAATACACTTGCACGCTACACGAGCGTCCCCTCCGAACATATTCCTACCCGAAACAACGCAGTGATAAATCACCTTCGGGAAATTAAAACTGTCTTTAAAACAATACTTTCTTTGCGAGTGGCGCCCCCTATATCACTCTCCCTTTCCAACTAGCGAAATTAGAATACATCCATCTCTTTTCAACACTAGAGGGTCGAAATAACAGCGCGATAAGTTATGTTTAGATGTTTTCAGACGATTTCGCGATTGTTTTAATTTTAATAGCATTTTTTTATCTTTGACAATTCATTTTGTTAAACTCTTTGCTAGTTGGACTGGAAAAATTGCATTATTTTGAGTAATGTAAGTACCAAACCTTTGTATTTTTTATTTGTTGCGCTATCGTTCTTTACTTTTTTAACTCTACTTACTATTTAATTCTTTTTTTTTAACAAAGGACACAAAAGTTATTTCAGGCAAGTGTGAAATGAATTGAAATTATTGTTTAAAATATTATTAGAAATATTCATAAAAGATTTACTAAAATGCGATTACAATTACAGCAAAACTGTGCCCCGCAGATCTCGTTCAATAATCCAATTCCTTTTTCGAAAAAAAACAAAAGACGAACTTAATTACTTTTTCTTTTTTCTTAGCAATCACAAACGCGCGGGAGATAAGAGGTTCTATATTTAAATCGTTATCAACGCCTCGTCCTTTCACCCTCCCTTGGAAGGTGAGCTTTTTTCTTTGCACCCTCTAGAATACCTATCAAAGTAATTTAAAGATAACTAATGCTCGGAGTCATTAAGGGTGGTTCGGGAGAAGTAAGAGAGATGGCGGTAAATGCAAGGCAAATGCATTTTTAATAGAGTTTCTGCGTTTGCTGAGTTCGTGATCAGATTGCAACATGGCCGAGATACTCACCAACCGAATGGTAGGTATTGAAAGAAATGTTTGGCTGAATAAAATACCTACTTAGTTTCAAGTAATTATAGTTTAAAAAGTTTGTATTTTTTTATGACAGATGGATGAGATGCAGGAGTAAGTTTTTTTCATAATCAACATAGTTTTTTGGCTTTTAAATTCAAATTTTAATAACGAACATAATTTTTAGATTTTCTCTTACGGCCTTCTTCATAGTTACTAAAGACTTTTAAAAATAGATCTGTTTATTTGTTTTTTATTTCTAGCCAGTGGATTGGAGAATCGGAAATAAATAATGCTGCCGGTATTGACATTACTTTTTCTGTAATGATGGCGTTTCTGGTTCGAAGCCACTTTTTGTTGAAACTACTTTCTTCCTTTTACGACCATTTACAACAATGTCAAGAAATTTGTGTTCGGTTTTATTGTTAACCCATTCCGATCATGTCCAGTTTTATTCCCGCGGTTTACGATGTCGCCTCATAATCATCATTAGAAACATAAAGCTGTTTCAAAATATTTATTACAATCAAAAACTTTATTACCCAATAAAACACTATAAATGAAAAAATCTTACGGCCTTTGTTAGAATAGGTCTAATTGACCTCACCGTACTAAAACCTCTTTTAACGAGCGGCGATATAAAAAATTATTAAAAAATCTTCCTCCATGTCGCGACAAGGTGTTTATTTTTTCCCGCCCAAAAAAAAATACCTACAATAATCTTACGGCCGTAAAATACTATCGGACGTTTACGACAAATTCACACAAGACCTACTTAATAAATCTGACAAAATCTTGAATTTATGCCCGCGAGGGTAACGCAGGGAAAAAAGATTGTTTTACGACGCAGTAAAACCACTCAGAATGCGGCCCTGGCGGGATAATTCGGGAAAATCCATTTTAATTAACATATTTTCACGGCGATCAAGAAGAAAATTGAAAAAATAACCGTATTTACGACTTTAAAATTAAACCTTGCTCGTTCCAACTGTCAAACTGCTTTAAAGAGGATCAAAATAATTCCCAATTCCTCATTCTTTATTTGAAAATTTTAAAAGAAAGCGCGTTGCGTTGCCAGTTACTTTCGTTATTTTTTTTTTCTTGCGCACGTTTAGAAAAATATTGTGACGTCGCTTGTGGAATTTTAAAAAGTGGTCTTGATTAAATATAATGTCGCTAGGTGTCCGCGGGGGAAGGGTCGCGGGGGAAGACGTGATGAGCATCGGTATAAGGGTCTAAATTGTAGAACAGTAAGTAATGGCCAGCTTAAGATTTACGACAATAATGTGACTAGCTTAGAAAAATAAAAGAATTTCAGAAAATTTTCTTACCATCGCTCGGTTCCTCCTTGGTCGGAAAAAACTGCGTGCTTACCTGTAAAAAGGAAAATATTCACGTCAATATTATTTGAAAAATGCTGTAGGAAAATACCAAGAAAGAGGTCAAGTCGAGGAAACCCCAACCCCTAATCTTAGCCATTTATTTTTCCTAACAAAAGACGAACGCATATTCCAAATTCAAATATATTTCTTCTCATAATAAATTACAGGCAAAGGCATCTAATGAAAGGGCGTAGTGTATGTTTGTATGTTTTTGTGTGGTTTTTGTATGAGATGAAAACACAATAGGTAAGGAAACTATTGCCCTATATATTATGGTCGAAATGACCGCGAGTTTCGCCAAAATAAATACTCGCGTGAAAAAATACCGTCGGCAAAAAAATGTAAGAAAGAAAAAGTGTTTTCTCCCGGAATTTCATTTGAAGAATTCTTTGTTTCCGAATTCTTGCGCGGACAGTTGCGTGACTTTTGCCGTCAAATGAGAAATGGCTGAGAAAAGTTCAGATAAAAAAATATGAAAGGATCCTACAGACGACCTGAGGTGAAATTTTGAGACTTGCCTGTTTATAAAGAATTTTTGTTAATTTGAAATAGTAATTAGTAATTACTACGGTGTTGATTTTAGCCGAGTGGTGACGGCAGAGTAGAATACATTTGTCACCAACCCCTACTCATCTCGTGGGTGTCGTAAGAGGCGACTTAGGGACTACACATTGAACAGGGAACGGGCAGCAGCGCTCTCTGATGCAGTAACCTTTTAATCTGCGATCTCCAACCCGCCTGCCAAGCGTGGAGATTATGGCAAAACCAAACACTTAAGTGGAGGAGGCTCATAGTCCAGCAGTGGACTGTAACGGGCCGTTGATGACGGTGTTAATTTTGAGACAAAAAATAATAACTTATGATGAAAATGTCACTGAATTTTTGATTCAACTAACCATAGCAACTAACGTAATAATATGTAGAGCAAAAACCGCAATGTGGATTTTTATGTATTTTTGTAAAATCAATCTTATAATTATTGGTTAGAGAAAGCAAACCGTAATTTTAACTTCGACTTTGAATTTAAGAATGAACACAAAATATAACATAATAAGCTGTGATGTTGCCGACTCTACTGGATATCCGTATCACAACCTATTGCTAATAAGAGGTTGGGTAAGAATCTCCATTTATACTTGGCTTATTTATATGTTCCTGAGGGCGATCTTTAACAATGTCTTATAAAAAAGTATAAGTTCACGCTCATATCCCCGAAGGGGTCAGTAGAACTTCAGTCTTCAGTTGGCTTTCAAGAGCACTAAAACGTTTTGCGTTTCTTGTTCGCACGGGTTGGTCGACTTCACACACAACATTTGAGTTTCTTTGCAGGAGTGCGCAGGTTTCATCACGATGTTTTCCTTCACCGTAAGAGCGTCGGATAAACGTTCATATGAATTCGAAATTCGAAAACACATTGCGTGGTGGGGTTTTAACCTGCGTCTCTTGGACAAGAGGCAGCGGCCCTAACCACTACACCGACGCTTAACATTATTCAAAAGTATTACGATTTTACTCGTATCTCATTACAATAGACAAAACGTTACATTTTACTGCACCAACCATCGCTACCGTATTCAAAATTCCAACTAAAACCATCTTACCTAGACCTCTCATTTCACATTTCACTGTTTCATTCAGTGAGAATTTTGTATAGGGAGCCAGTCGAAAGAGATCAACTTAAAACGGTGGTGAAGCATTAGCATTTTTTTAAGTTTGAAATATTTATTTAAGTAGCCCATTTGAAGTTGTTTTCTACTTATGCAAAGGGCCGAAAATGGCAGTCCATAAATCATAGAAACCGCTCCAGAAATCACAAAAGAATAGTTCGGTTTTGTAGAATAAGACATTTACATAATTTTATGTAGGTAATTTGAATTCGTTGTAAATCTAAGTTATTTTTACTACTGTTGGTATTTTGATGGTTAAAACTGATCGCTATAAACTAAAGATGAAGAGAATATTTTTAGAGTGAATGACAATTTTAAAGGTAATCTGATGATATCTTTAAAATTCTAAACGATATGTCTTTTAACTTGTGTAATCAGCTTATAATACATCCCATCAAGGGATTTAGCCTATTTTAAATTTGGATGATCAGGCCTTAGTCGTTTGGCCCAGTGTGGGTTGGTCTCATTTCTCCACAGTCGTGTCATTTAGTCTAAAATCATGACACTCATTTAACTTCAACTGAAACTTGATTAAAGAAATACCTACTAGTTTGTTATTTTGCGCATCAAAACGCATACAGCGACTATGTAAACGCAGAACTTTGCAACGAAACGCTTACAATGTCGGCGAAAATTAAATTCCCGGTTATTCGGATTCCAGCTGCTGGGAAAGGCCTGGAATCTGGAATAGTCTGGAATTAAGATTATTTTGATGCAGCTGCAACAAGCTAGACTACATGGTATTTGGATGTAATGCTTAGGGGAAAATGACGGGCTATCTTTTTGTTTGCTCTGTGTATTTTGTTGGTTGAGTATATTTAGTTTTGGTCTACAATTTATTTATAGTAAGTTTATTAGTAATTTTAGTGAGCTGACTAACCTGCTTGGAAAGATACATCATTAATATCATAAGGTCATTGGTATAAACTAGGAAATAAATTGGGCCTATCGACGTGCCTTGATGAATCGATAAACTATCAGTCAGTGTGGCACATGTAGTAGGAAATTGTATAGCTATTTACGTCCCAGAAGCAAATGTTCAAAACGCAAACAATCTCAAAATATATCCTACGACAAAATCAATATGGGTGGCAACACTTCCATTCTGAAAATTCGGACATTCTCGATAAATATTCATGATTCCTGTTACCACAAATGTTTCCTTGACGTCTTTCAAGGCATTTCGGAAACCCGTATCTAATAGCTGCCAATTGCTAGTGTCTTTGCCTATGGCTTTTCAAAGTTATTTTTATCATTATGTACATAAATTACATGCGTTTCAAGATCGTATATTTTCATGTTCCTCTTTGAATGTCTTGTAATTTCTTTTTGTGCTCCTAGAATTAATTACCGCCTTTGTTTGTTCAGTTTTGGGCCAATTTCTTTGTAGGTTTAGCTTTTGACACAGTCAAAAGGTTTCTAATATATCATTATTATGTTAGTAGTATTTGTGAACGTGGTTCGAAATACAAAGATTTAAACATACAAAATTGATGGGCACTTGTAACTTTGATTTGAGCAAATAGCGAAGCCTTGAACAGAGAATTATATTTTCTTGTAATAACAAGTTTTCTTAACGTACGAACATCAAGTTCACAGCTCTTACGCTAATTTTATAAGTATATAACTACTTTTTATACTAAACATGAACACAAAAACATGGCCGCTTCGTCCATACCTTTATATGCTAATACCAAACCATTTTGCATAAAAAAATCTCACTTACGCACATGTCAATATAATAATTTATTCATACCAAAATCGGCCACACCCATACCAGCCCATAGCAGTTGACTTTAACACGGACGGTGCCGTATTATCAGGGGGACCCCTAATTGTTTTGATTAAAAATGTATTCCATAAGCGAGAGATGTTGGGGATGAAAATGCTGGGGTTCCCAGTAATGTATCTGGTCTATTGTTAGAATTTTGACGCACATTGCTTTATAGAATCTTTTTAGTACGAAACAGCCGAGAAATAATTTTACAGGAAAAGGCATGAATATAATTTAAACAGAAATAGGAGATAGGGCAGAACAATATGTTAAATTCTACAATGGTGGCGATTCAGACAGTCACGCTCTAATCCTTAATAAATAAATAAAAATTGTTTATTTCAGGCATGATAAACCCATACGTTTAAAAACCCATACATTTAAAATTATTATTATTACATATTGTAAAAATTTAGTTAATTTAAGCCCGTCCGTCCTTTTTACCTTTTAAAGATTGAAAAGGGACAGGAGATGGCCATTCTAATATTAGAGCTGTCAAACATCGAATTTGAACCTTATGGCCGTGTCGATTGCACAATTTTAGAGAGCACTTAAAACATCCGACTTAAAAATCTCTTAAACTGACAGCTATGCCTTTATTTTAGGTTATCATGCGTTCAAATTAATATCATTCGTTCATCACCTCTCTTTTATTGATCGTAAAAACGAAAAGGATAGCAGGATTTTAAAATTAGAATTAGAGCATGACATCCCGAATCGAGGCCATTTTTACAAAACCACACAAATAATTGATTGATTCCGAACAAGACTTGCACTTCGTCAGACAATCCACATTACTGTCATGTACAAAAACAAAACAGACATGTAAAATTAGAACGGTCTTATTGCTTAAAACAATTCTTCTAGTTAACCGTCAATGTACATCAACACCATAAAAAACCATACACCATCACCTAACGTGCTATGAAGCAGGGGTGTCAGTATTTGGGACGCGCATCTCTCGACTGACAGATGTCAATCTGGTGCGAATGAGGCAAGTATGGAACCCTAGTAGGGACTAGGGACTAGGGGCCCCAGATCAGTAGGTTATGAAATAGTTATGGCCTTTTAGGGTCCGCTTTGCTTATAGCCACCAGTCGCCACATGTGTTGGCGGGAATCTGGTGTTAGATAGAGCTGTTTTCTTTTTTTTCTTATTGTGGCGGTAGTTTTGTGCCAGTGTTTTTATTTAATTAAATTTTAAAGAGTTTTATTTTTTCTTATTTTTGGCACTCATCTCTTTGTGCCAGTAGTTTTGTAATTTTTACTTAGAGAAGTTGTGTTATTTTATAAACAGTGAGTGATGTTATGTTATACTAAAATATCAATAAATTAAATGCGTTGATCAGACAGAGTAATTTAAATTCGTGTTTATTTTGTGTTAAACAATTGAAAAACGACTTAACAAATGCTATATAAGTACTTCTATATTTAATAAGAATTTGTTTTATTTTAGCTGTCCATTCTTATTGTTTTACTTTTCCCCGTGAGAATAAGAATATTTTCCCTTATTAATACCCATTTTATTCTTCGTGGATGTATTGCTAAATTGCATACATAAAAAAAGAAATACTTAATTCATCAAAATCTTACATCAAAATATATGGTCACCGTACCATGCAAGTCGCACTGCATCTGTCCGATGGCACTCTCGTTGCATTCAATCAAATAATTGCATGTGACATGTATAAATATTAATAATAATGTTAATGCGTGTCTGTTCATTTGTCCGCGTTGCAAGGAGGGCACGGATAATCCCTTATAATTTTGTGTAAACTTGTAATTATGTATACTATATTTATATGTATATGGATAGGATGAATTAATTGGATATGAATAGGTATTTATATTATATTATACAATAATGTTATATAAAAAACTATGGATTTACGTTATAAGCACAAAAGTGCAATTTTTTTTATTGTAATTGCACGTTGCTTTTCAGTTTTGTTTCTAAATAAGTTAGTATGTAAGCCGTTTACAATATTTAAAAAAATACTCAATTTTTTTTTTATTAACACACTGGTGGTCTTACTGCAAGGTAGCGATTTATTCCAGCTAAGGTTTGAAAAAAAGCTACCTTCACCTTTCTACTTTCAAACATAACATTTTCCGTCTCTTTCTACTCGCAGCTGTCACTTGTATGACGAATCACTTTGTCATTCTGACAGCTTTTTGTCTCGTTGCTATTCGCACCCTTTACGCTTCAGATGTTATTGTTACATACTCTTTGAGAGAAAGTGAAATCTGGTCATAGAAAGGTTTGGTCACAGATTTATAGCTTTTGATGTGTGATAAAAATAATATTTTGTTCTCTATTACTAATATTCTCTACTTTCCTTCTCTTACTCATATACTACAAGCGGTCCACCCATAGCTATACGCTTGCAATGTGTAAGATTTTTCCGGGAATAAGAATTTTTCCGGTAAAAAGTCCAAGTTGCAAGCTATTTTCATTCCAAATTTCATCCAAATCCGTTGAGAACTTTAAGTGTGAAGGCTGAACAAACTTCCAAACATGGAACATCCAAATATATATATATTTTATTTATTTATTATTTTGTTTATGTATTTTTATAGTGTGATAGTGTGATTCTATTTAATTGTTATTGTTATTCTTAAACCATGGGGTTCATCATCGCATCGACCTTTTAACTCAAAAGATGATTAAATCATTACGGTGACTACCATTATAAAACAAATAGGTAAACTAAAAAAAACTTACAACTCACTCTTTAAGTTATCTTAAAAATTTGAGCTTGTATCAGTTAAGTAGTATGAAATATCATTGCCTCTGATGTGGTACTTAGTAAACACAGATTATTTCAATGGTAACTATAAAAGGTTGATTAATACAAAATGTTGAAACTAAAATTTAGTTTCATCATTTTTTATTAATCATACTTTCTTCAAATGCTTTTGAATTTCAAAGATTTTAATAGGCCTGTGTCGTAAATTTCAAAAATGGCTTATTTCGTTAGTTTAGTACCTGTATTACCTCAAAAATATAATATTTCATGATAAAAATTATATTTAAAACACATATTTTAAGTTTTAAGAAAATATTTTTAATCTGGCGTAAAAACACAAGAAAGTGTCATGGCGTCGTGAATGACGTCACATAGTGGCAAACGATTGTGTTTACTTGTGCTGTTGTATGAAGCAGTTAACCAAGCGTCAAAACAACAATGGCGGCATACCACTATGTGACGTAATACGTTCTGATTGACGTTCACAGCGGAGGGGCCAGGGGGGGTAAAAATAACAATAATCATTAATTTTTATGTGGAATTATTTCGGTTTTCCCTGTTTAAATATTACAATTTACGTCTAGAAACATTCATCCATTGATTTCATTGTTAGTTGACACAAGCCTATTATCATGTGACCAAAATGTACTGTTTTTGCTTTGTGTGACCAAATTCCACCAGCAGCAAACATAACTTTGTCTGCGATAGTTATTATTTTGATATTTTTGTCGTCTATTGTAATGTGAATCGACATTTGTAGTTCACATTTGGATTATTATTTGCTATGAGAACGAATAATTAGGTATTGTTAGAGTTCAATGTAGCGTTAATTTATGAATGGGACGTTGTTTCATTTATACAGGCTTGATTTTAAGTTAAAAATGTAAGGAATTGAAATTATAAGTTCAAATGATTGCAGTATTCAACCAACCTAAGTCTCAAAAGAGATAAGATACAACAAGGATACAACAGATAGTTTGCTTGTATACAAGGAACGCCCAGGAAAATACAGTTCAAAGAATAGTGTACAAATGGGCGGGCTTATTTCTAAGGTAGCAATTTCTTCCAGGCAACTTAATAATAAACATAGACAACTTCTTCAACTTTTTTTTTCTTTTTTTTTTTTCATAATGATGAAAGATGTTTTGTTGGACCGTGTCCTCCCCGGAATACGAACCTCGCACCTCCACAATGAGAGGTGAATGCTCAACCGCGCAGTCATGAAGGTGAAAAGGTGATTCCTTAAGCCGATTGTAGACACTACTAAACCATTAGAAAACGTTCCCAAGCCGAAACATAATCACGATATTTTTTTAACGACATCTTCTCATCAAACGTGACGTCATAAATAATCGCCATCTTTGTTGCGATGACGTCACGCGGCACCAAACATTTGTATTGAAATAATTGTGCAGTTCCAAAGATACCATACAATTGGAACAAGCAGTTTGTACCGGGTGTGTATTGTATTGTGTATGGAACAACCCTTTTGGTTTTTTTTAAGAGCTTAACGCGGTAATTGTATGGATAACAGAGGAGGGTGGATGTTTGTATGGGGACGGATTTGGATCAAGTTTGTAGGTTAGGAAGAATAATAGGAAGTTAAAATAAGTTTGTTTTTACAAACGCTTAACTTGCTTATTTCGTATTTTACGTATTTTAGTTTATAGGTGACCTAAATAATTTTAGAAACATAACTTTGTTTTGTTTTCGCCGTGTGGTGACGGCAGAGTAGAATACATTTGTCACCAACCCCTACTCTTCCCGTGGGTGTCGTAAGAGGCGACTTAGGGACTACACATTGAACAGGGAACGGGCAGCAGCGCTCTCTGATACAGTAACCTTTTAATCTGCGATCTCCAACCCGCCTACCAAGCGTGGAGATTATGGCAAAACCAAACACTTAAGTGGAGGAGGCTCATAGTCCAGCAGTGGACTGTAACGGGTCGTTGATGTTGATGATGTTGAACTTTGTTTTTATGACTGGTGCCTACACAATATTTGCTCACCGAATACTCGGTAAAATACATTGATTGTATTTTTTGAGATCTGTTTTTTTACCCGACTACGGCGAAGCAAAAAGGAAGCGGTGATTTTAGCCGCTATGTATGTATGTATATAGTTAGTTAGTTAGTTGGTGGGCTCCCGTTTCCGCAATTAAACTCTAATTTGGTCCGTTTTGCGTTCGGTTTTGCTGGCTATTCCAACCAGCCAAGCTCCATCCAGAAGCCTCCTGGGATTGTCACAGGCTTCGCGGAGCGACCCCATATTCTGGAGGATTTTTGCCCGTTGGTCAGTCAACCCTACGCATTCCAGGACTACGTGGGTATGTATGTATACAATTTATCTGTTCCCGCATATCTTCATAATTGAACAAATAAGGTATCGTTAGAAGCGCCTTGATTGTCCACTGGTTATTGTATACGTATTTTGGCAAAAAAATAATAATTATAATCTATGTCCCATTGTCATTTTGTGTGAGTTATAAGGTTGTTGACCTCCCAGTCATTGGGCCGCCTAAAACTCCACCATAGATGTTCATCATGGTGTGGGTTGTAAGGTCGACCACCGACCTCACAAACTCTGGTGTCACTGTTATAGAGCCGCCAAAGGCCACTGACTTGGCTCATGTAACGACCAGATAGTAGCCGGGACCAACGGCTTAACGTGCCTCCCTAAGCACGAAATCGTCTTTCTTTTCGGACAACCATGTAATTCAGCCTGCATTATCCTAACCAAACTGGGGAAAGTCTCACAAAGAGATTTTTGATTGACAGTGTCCCCACCGGGAATCGAACCCGGAACCTCCATATACCACACCTCAACCACTCGGCCATGGAGCCTGCCATAGCTGATGTAACGACTATAGTTTCTCAAATAATAACTGCGACAATTGGCTTAACTTGCCTTCTAAAGTTGGTTCAACCCCCACTATGCTAACTGGGGACAGTCTCACTAAGTTTTTTTTATTCAACAGCGAGTGGTATTGAGACTCGAACCCGGAACCTTCAGAGTGAGGGCCAAAACAAATAACCACTAGACCACGGAAGCTGTAATATTAAACATCTCTTTGCTACAAAGATTGTTACAATCAACTGGCTGTACAGCGCTGCGATCATTGCCTTCCGAATTTAAAAACGTCAGCGTCGCTTGCGCACCGGGCCGAAACCACAGGCCGGTTCGAGCCAGTATCAGATGTCCACATCGGGGGGCAGAAGCCCACTCAACTATCGTGTTACGAAGTTTAGGATTACCAAGGGATAACCACTGTTTTTGGAGATGATTTACTAATTTGAAACATGTTTTCGTTTCGTGATGAAACCTGCATACTCCTGCGAAGAAATTCAAAGGTTGTGTGAAGTCAACCAACTTGCACTGGGCCGACAAAGGCCTATTGGCCCTAATTCAAGATAGGCTCGAGCCGCTCGGTGGGGACGTGTATGAGCTGTTGATGATTGTAATTAGATGTTGTTTGCCTACCAGTCCCTTTTTTTAATTTTCGCAGTTTCGATATCATAAGGTTGCCTGGAAGAGATTTACGGGTCTCTCTTTTGTGTTTTTTGATGAATAAAAATAAATTTCTGTTGACAAAAAAAAAATAACTCTATTATAAGTTCAACGTTAACCCTTTGAATGCACTTAATGCAACTCAGGAGTCTACATTTTACACACTGAGCAAAAAAGTCGTAGCCGTAGTAATGGGCTACGAGCTACGGCGTAGCAGGTGTCAACGACCATAAAATTTTGTTTTTGAATTGTAGCAAAATAAAAAAGTTCATTGATGGAGGGTCAAATCACGATAAATACACACACTTACACATAATCATCATCGACAGCTCACATACGTCCCCACCGAGGGGCTCGAGCCTACCCTGAATTAAGGCGATTAGGCCTTAGTCGACCACGCTGGCCCAGTGAGGGTTGGTCGACTTCACACACAAATTTTGAATTTCTGCACAGGAGTGTGTAGATTTCATCACGATATTTTCCTTCACCGTAAGAGCATCGAATAAACGTACATATGAATTCACCTAATTGTCTGAAAATAATGAGAATTCCACACTTAGAGAGGCTGTTATCTTTAGAAGAAATCGTTACATGAACCATGTCAGTGGCCTTTAGTGGTTCTCACTGTCTGACACGATGAAGAAGAAGACATTATTACGAATGAAAACTCAGAAAATGGTCCTCACCATTTTCTGAGTTTCCAATTGCATCAGACAAAATCAACCCAACAGGTAAAAGCGGATAACTCCCAAATTTCCATATCCAAATGAGCGCTGGCCATCAACCAATCATAACTCGGGGAAATCTAACGTGGATCTATCACGAAGGAGGACCCCGCCCTAAGGAAACCCTCCCTCGCTAATCTAATATTAAACACATTCGGATATTAGATACAAAGTGAGCATTCACAAAATTTAATAATCTTACTCCCACACCTATATACCCATCCCATTTTTCCGTATAACGCCGTCTCGTTCCCGCTTGAATTATTAACAACAATTTTATGATTACATTTAGCATTGAGTGTAAGTGCGGGTAGGACGTGAGACGAAAGCAGAAATGCGATTGAAAAATGGCGGGAATTTCGCCAGTTAATATTTTATTGGCTTCGATAGGTTTGAGTTATGATGCCCTGGTACTCCGGAGAGGTAATTTTCAATTTTGTGACTCAAATATTGATGGAATCCCGTACGAAGGTTGTTTTTGGGGTGGATTAGGACTTGTACAGTGTAGTTGGATTGGGTTAACAGCCTCCGTGGCCGAGTAGACGAGATTTCGACCCCCATTACGGAGGTTCCGAGTTCGATGCCCGGTGGGGACACTGTCAAGCCAAAAGAGAGAGAGTGAGAGTGAGAGTTTCTCCAGTTTGGTTAGGACATTGCAGGCTGATTGTCCGAGTGAAGCCGTTGGTCCCGGCTACTATCTCTAGTCGTTACATGAGCCAAGTCAGTGATAATCTGGAAAATTTATGTAGACGAATAGAGTAAATGACCTGCAGGCCGGTCACAGCTCAACTGAAACATGAGCTGCAACAGCTGACTGACTACAACGATCTTCTGTTGAGTAAACATCTAAGCCGAAGAAAGAGAGGTTACTATAATGGAGTTGGCAACTTTGCCGCACTCTTTTCGGTGTCATGGAAAGCTTTCCAAATAATGACCTGCAGAAGACAGCTTTTATCGAAAAAAGCTTTTACACCGGTGTCTGATAAATCATTTCAGGAGTCCTTTGCACTTGATATTCTCTGTCTCTTTCGGAAATACTTTTTCGACGTCATCATGATATAACTCTCTGATCACATGACTAATATGTATTTATTTTCTTTGCTAAACAAATATAACTATATCGACAGTGGAAAAACAAATTCGTTTAACCGCCACTTTGGTCTAAAATACTGAAAAAAAACTTATATACCACTGGAATCAGCGATTTTTTTTTGCGTCGATCTGTGTGGGTTTCATGAAAATCAGAGCACTTATTTGGCGCTTAAGCGACTCAATTTCTTAATATTTTTTTATATGAAATAACGCTGAAGCGACGTTAATATTTGTGTTTTTGGAATCAACGCTGCTTACATCATAAGCGTCGCATAGGTTTGAAGTAATTTTTTCTATTAGCGATGATTTATTTTTCATAGCACTACTCCCTATATGAAAAGAGATACGATTTTTTTTGTGAAAAAAAAAAAAACTTTATACCTCGTTTTTGTAAAATTACAAAAGTGGCGGCTAAGCGAATTTGCTTTTCCAACTTCGATATTTTTATATAACAATTGAGTTAAAAGAAATTCACAAATAAAGATGTCCTTAACCACGGCCATATTGCTATACATATTTATGTTTCTGTAAAATGCATACTTATACCCTTTTCCAAAGAGCAATTTGTTAATTAATCTACTCTGAACCATAGAAATCTAATCGAAATAGCAAAGCAAATAATTAATTCAATGCTACGGCTCTCACACAGACGGAACGAAACGCGGCGATCGATTTGCACGCTTGTCTTTTTGTGCCTTCGTTCGGCTGATTCCGTGTGATAAGCCGAGGTATTAGGTGGTTTTAGGAAGGTCATGTCTGCCTTCTACGCGAGGGCTTTGGGTTCGTAACCCGGTCGGGTAGATATAAGGATAATGGAGGCTAAAGTCGTCATATTTTTGTAAGAGCTACATTTTTAACGAACCGAACATCTTAGCTGGCAGTGTGTCTGCATTCAACGTCAAAGATCCTAGGTTATATTCCTGGTCGGACAGATATCTGAATGTTTGTTTTTTAGTTTACTATCAAGAAACATTCTTCTACTTCTACTCCAAAACTGAAAAGATTTTGTCGATCTTGGACAGGACTCGACCCTGCATCTCTTTGGCTATACCAGAAACAGGCGCATTACCATTTATGCCACCAAGCTCTGTGAAAGGTCAAAGAAATTATTAACTGCTTTTTACTTTAATTCACTTTGAGAATACAACAGCTATAAAAATCTACAAACCTCAATTTAACAAGAAAAAACTTTTAAAAATTGCGTCAGAAAAAGGCCAAAAATAATTTAAGTCCTCCAGATACTTAGTTTTAGAGGTAACTAAGTAAAACTAAGTACATTCTAAGCACACTAGTGGCCACTCAGCGTCCATTTCAATCGTGAGGTGCATACACGGGATACTATTGAAGTATTCGGTTGGGATCTAGTAGTAACAGTATTAGGTAACAAGTAACTAGTATTTGGTGACTTGTAAATATGGTAACTTAAAGACTAATAACAGTATTAATAACTAGTATTTGGTAAATTGTGGACATCAGAAAATAATTTACCTAATATCTGTTCGTTGAGCGAGTGTCATGGGCACCTTTGCGGCGGGTATGACCCGGGGAGGTATTTTTGACTGACGTTGTGCATATGTATGTATTAATAATTAAAAAAAAACTGTTTGGCTAGAAATAATATGTACATAGTCTAATTTCCAGTCTAAGGTCTGCTATCAGAATTTTTTATGGCCAAATGGCCTTTATCTTAATCTTAGTATACAATTTTTTTATGTTTTAGTTGATCCTTTATACGAATAGCTGCTAAAGGGTGCCTTTTGAAGATCAAGGTCTCGTTTCACGAAGCACCAATTTACTAGTAACAAGTTACAATTTGATATTCATTGCGTAGTAAATTCGCCTAAACTGTAAGGCTTTATCGTTTTAAACTCACTGACTACGCAATGTATATCGAATTGTACTTGTAATTTGTAACTTGTAGCTTCATGAAACGGCCCCCAGAAGACGCTTTAAACATATCCTTCTAATGGTCATTTATCCTTGACCTGAGCAGACTAGTGGTTAATCAACTTTTCTTTGCTTTCGTAGAGCATGCGTTTTGAAGTTCAGAAAACGATAGTAAGTAGGTAGGTAGAAGTAAATATTATCCATAAGGTGAGTTATGCTTTATTTATCATAATCAGAGTAATAAATTACTTTCGTTTAGACACCAACATTGATACACCACCATCAACAGCCACAAATACTAAGTTACAAAATAACACCTAAACACATCACTACGTTCGACTTTGACGAGTCAATTTTAGGGGAGTTATGACGAAAATGGGATACAGTGTGCGGCCGCGATAATTTTATTTAGAGCCAGCTCACCCCAGCGTACCCTAACGCAATAATCGTCATATTTTGTACGAATTACACACTTTTGCGTTTCAGGTTACCGTTTAATGGTATTTGCTATACCATAGCGTTTTTAAGATGGTTTTGTTTCTTGGAAAATAAATTTATATTCAGTCAAAATAGACGCCATGATCCCGTCTGTGTTTTGAAAAGCACGTTAAGTCGCTTTTTGCGCTGCTAAACCAAATGTTGAAAAAAGAAGCTTATATCTATATAACCTTAGGTTGAAAGAAGAATTGATAGCAAATCAAGCGTATACGTAATAGGTATAATTTTTAAAATACCTGATAGGTAGATGTCCATAGCACATTTTAATTGAATCACCAGGCATATTTCAAAAACATTCAATTCCGCAGATCGAACCCATTCAAAAATACAGCTCATACCGAAACCAATCCGCGCCCGGCTGTCATTCACTCGTTCATAATTGAAAAACGCAATTACGTTGTTCAGTAATTAACATTAAATTCGCAAATAATCCCCCCTCCCTTCTCCCTTGGGAAGGGAACCGGGGGGAACGGCCTGATTGAATTATAGGGAAATTTTGAAATTGGAATAATTCATTTTCAGCCAGTTAGCCCTTTGCGACTCTACGACACCTCACCCAACCGCCATTGTTATTCCCTTTGCGTACAATTATAACCTCGTTTTTATGATGTCCTGGTATTTCTAAATGGGTGAATTTTATTATAATTTCTTAAATTGTTGCTAGGCAACGAAATCTGGAATACAGGCATGAGAGGAATCAAAATGAACAACTTTCTATATGGATCAAAAAATTTATCCGGAAAACAACATTTGATTTCATATAACTAACTACGAAACATAGGTAGATAAAAAGTAGTTATCGGTGTAAACAGAAAGTAGGTTTAACCTTTGCCGTGTGAGAGGTCGTATCAAGACATGTTATACGTATAGGAGAGCTGGAAAGTACTATAATATACTTCTTAAATGCTTTGTTTATAATAAACTAACTTTCCACCCGCAACTTTATCTGCATTGTTTTCTATCCCCCTCAGGATTTGCCTTTGCCAAGATCTTGAAGATTGTCTAAATAGGTTTCTAGGGTAGTTTGGGTTCTGTGTTGACCTGTCAACATGTCAGTTTCTTCTTTTAGAGATACTTACTGATGACATTGTCTCAGACACTTCCGCAATGAATGCTTCAATTTGTAATGTCATTTTCCTTGGGCAAGCTGTTATTCTTTAGATAGTGTCACTGCATAGAAACGTGATAATTTCAATAAGTTACGCTTCAATAATGAGCAAATCTGACCTTTAAATGGAATTTCAAGATATATAAAGTGACATATTATTTATTTTATCTCAACACGATGTCACTGCCAGACACAGAAACATTAAATGTAAGAACAAATGAGTTATTGCGGAAGAAACGTCAATATACAACGCGCTATCGATGCCGGTATCACACGGCAAAATTCAATTTAAAATCCAGCTACCGCACCGTGGAGCGACAAAACTGTGCGAAAAACCAAACAATTACGCAAACGTGCGATGAAAGCTTAATTTTTCCCGCCAAAAATGCCCCGAAATGTGCACGAAAGCTCACTGACGCTTTGTTAGTTTCGCGCCTACGCGTCAGCCATTTTTGACAGCTGTCAAATCAAAAGCCCCGCCAGTGATAGCGTCCCTTTGCCGCGCCCAGAACACTTTTTTATTAAAATAACAAACGGCACGCACGAAAAGGCAAATTTGAATAATACACAATGTAATCCCACACAAATTACCGGGCGCATAGCGTTATGAAAGCGATAATCGTAGATATGACGGCGATACATGCATCACAATTTCTGTCGTCCGCCTCATTTCAATACCTATTGTAGTTGAGCCGGCGCAGGTCCAAAAAGGAACAACTCCGGCGAGAGAACACGTCCATCCGTCATTTCCGAACGAAAGATACATGACAATCGATCGAGATTCAGAACGTAACATGTCATATTGACGCGTCGAGTGATTCTGGCGCTCCTGACTGATTTCCGAACGTTGACAAACGCGTCGCGGCGGTTGGCTTAGAGTTCTTTTTTCGAATGGCACTGGCTTTAGAAGAAGAAGGTGACACGCGATTGTGACGTGATGATGTGTTGCTGTCATGTGTTGTATTGGTTCTTGAAGGGGTGTTGACGGCCGCATCTGATCTAGATGAGCTTGAGGACATGTTAATTGTTAGGTACGGACGAATTGGCGGCGGTGTGTAGGAGTTCCTGGCTAGTCTCTACTGACAGACAAAAGTAGAGGCCACGTTTTCGAAGTTTATTTCTGGCCGATGTCGAAATTTCATATTACCATGCAAATAAGTTTGGATCGCTGCAGGACGTTGCGTCCTCCTGCATTTTAATATGATTGTTCGGTTAATCGACTTGTGCGAGTTCGTCGACCGGGAAGCGAACGATTAAATGTAAAAATATTAATTGATTCGTACTCAGGTATGACCGATGATTAATGAGCCAAGTAACAAATTGTTGGTTAATATCATGTAATCGATTCATTACGACTTGTGGCCATTTTGCAAGGGGTACAGGTGGCTTTGTATTAATATTTTGTGCAAATATTATCTACATTAGAATGTGAAATCTCGTATCATTCATACGACATATTCATTACGTCTTAAAATCTAAATTTGTATAATCAAATTGTAATATTTAATAGACATAAAAAGAACGCTTTTTGCGCTACCAAGTTTTAAAAGACGTAAAGAGAATATTTCCTGTAACTTTGTATTAAAAGCTTTGTCCCGGAGTTCACTCGATTAGCTGATGAATGAATGAATGAATGAATGAAATATAGTACCGCATTGCTTTTTTGCTTTATTGCTGATCAGTTTATATGAAAGCATTTTATTTTCGCTAATTTTAAAAAGTTGTGGAACAAAATTTTTTCAGTTTCATGGGCTGACCTACTACCCGAGAGGATTTGCGTTATATTGCTAACACATTGAGGCTAATTGTCACTGTTCTTATCCTTAATTTAAGTTCGTCCGTCCATTTCACCTTTTAAAGATTGAAAAAGGACCGAAGATGGCTAACCTAATATTAGAGCTGTCAAACATCGAATTTGACCCTTATGGCCGTGTCGATTGCACAATTTTAGAGAGCACTTAAACATGCGTCTTAAAAATCTCTTAAACCGACTTCTATGCAAGGGCATAGAAGTCGGTTTAAGAGATTTTTGAAATAAGGATTTTAGGTTAGCATTCGTTTAAATTAAAATCATTCGTTCATCTGAATTCATCACCTCTCTTTCATTCGTAATAAAAACGAAAAGGATAGGCTGGATTAGACCGTGACTTCCCGAATCGGGGCCATTGTATACACAATTTTCCTCACGATGTTTTTCCTCTTAAAGCATTCTCTATCCATTAAAGTCAACTTCAACAACCCAAAATAGAAACTTATGCAATATTGATGATGTCTTCGCTGACTACACCAAGTGGCTATTGGACTCTGTTGGACCAGGGAAGCAGTGGGCGTCAGAGATTGTGCTGAAGAGTGCCGTGAGAAAGAAGCACCTAGCGTAGGCCGAGTGGATTATTATGATTGATAAACAGCTTAGTATAACGGTAACCAGATGTCATTGTCCTCTGACCAAAAATTATCTTTAAATATTGTATAATATCTAACCATTTTTTGTACGAGTCAAATAACTTAGCAGCTTTAAGTTTTATCGTGGGTTATTGGTACAGGCACACACAGTACATTAAAATCGCAAAATATTTTAGTTATTTTTGTTTTATTTTATATTTCATAAATCTGGAGAGCGGACCAATAGCCTTACGAGCCCTATAAAGCAAAAATTATCTTAGTTTTCACCTATAACTGATGGCTCTACCTACTAACATCCTAGCTAAACTGCGGAAAGTCTCACGAAGTGAATTTGACATTGTCCAACGCCCGGATCTTTCAGATTTTGAGCTGAAACCTGGGACCGTTTCTGAGGCTGATTATCTATTAGGAATTCACTAATATTAAGGAGCTCACCTGGATCTGTCGCGTCGAGCGTCTGCGGCGGGGGCTGACTGAGGGGGCCGGGGGTGCCACCGGAGCCCGGGGACCGGACGTCATCGTTGACCGCGCCTCCATATGAGAGCGACGACGACGGCGGCCTCTGCAGACAAACATCCACGGTCAGTATGCTCGCCTGGTACTTCCGATTGGCCAGGTGAAGGAGAATCGGCCGTGGCGGACACCCCCGGCCAAAAATCACTATCGTCATCAACATCATCATCCATCGTATCAATCGAAGGATGACCATAATCATTATCAAGCGGAAAGCTTCTTCATCAATATAGCCATCATGATGCTTTTCCGGGCTGCATGTTATAAATTTAAAGGCATGAAGATTTTAGCAATATAGGTCTGGCTACTAGACTCGCAATGCTTACAATTTATACGCCTTGAAAATTCATTTACCTACATTTAAATGCACCGTAGCAATGGAAATAGTATGGCAACTATTAATTTATTAAACATTGTAGATTGCACCTAAGTAATTAAGATAAGCCAAATGTTAAGGAAGTCAAAAATGTAGATGGATATTTCTCATTGGTCAGTTCTTCGAAATATAAAGTCCACGAATGACTCAAAACATGTATCAAGTTAGATTTAAGAGAATTCCTTACCCGTTAAGTCACTGGTTGGCTGATTTCTAATCTTGATCCGTAAGTTTTGTGGTTTCAACATTATCCTTCTAGGTCGCACGGCGAATGAAGTTTCGTGACCTTGATCAAGCCAGTATATTTCATTCATACTCCATGAAGGCTATACGGAAGCGAGAGAGTAACCCACTACATTTTTGCGGGATTAAGCCACCATTTAAAAAAACAAACTTTTTGACGTGTCAAAAGGACTTATTTCCCCCGCAGTACTTACTATACCTGCCGATTTTAATTTTGTTTTTGAACTTAATAAATTATCAAATAAACAAACCTCCACAAATCCGCAAAATGTTGCAACTTCATCACATTTAGTTGATCGTGCGAAAGAACTAGCATTACTGCTAAAACTGTGCAATTCCCGTAATGATCTAATTTGAGTGCATCAGATTTCCTGGACTTATTCGCAACCTCTATACTTCGCGTATTCGATTCGGAACGCTATATGCATTTCACTCTATGCAGTACAGAACAACAGAGACGGGTGTATAGATATCGAGTCCATTGTCGAGACGTGCCGGTGAATATGCAGGTAGGCCCGTTTCACAGCGACAAGGCCCATAAGGCAGGTGCGCTTGCGATCATCTACATGTTACTTGATATGCTCAGGCGATGAAATCAGGTGGTTTCAACGCGCACTGAGTCAGTGTGGTCGATTAAGATCTGATTATTCTTATACAAGCCTCTTGGTGCGGACTTCTATGAGCTGGTAACAAGGCCCAATTTTTTAAAGACGGTTAGATTCCATTTGATTTTGATGAGCATCATAACAATAAGTGCGACAGGAAATACACAATCATGTAACATATCTAACCTACTCCAGGACCAGTGTCTCCAAAAGAGCACCAACATCATAGTCTTCATGTCGCCGCCGTCAAAAAGAGCGTTTGTGGCTAGCAACCAGCTATAGTATGAAAGATCCGCATCTTTCATACTCGATCCCGCGATCTACCCAACTCATTACAATATAAAGTTTCTTACGGTGAAGGAAAATATCATGATGAAATCTGCACAGATGCAGATGTTGACCAACCCGCACCTGAGTCAGCATGGTCGACTAGGACCTATCGCCCCTCAGATTTAAGATCTTCGGTAGAGACGTATGTTGATGATGATGGATGATACATGATCTTGGCGTCTTCTTGTCAGTCTGACAGGATCAGTCCGTCAGTCTCGTTTAATGGCGACTTGGCGTGCTTGCTGGGTCATTAACGCGCCCGCTTCCAAACATTACGCTGTTCTTAATAAGTACAAATTTTTACACCACCGTTATTTCCGATTTCGAATTCGGCCATTAGCATTAGTGTCATATGTTATGTATCGATGGTGTTGTAAGATGTTGCTTTTAAATTGTCCGAGGCGCGCTATATTGCCACTTTGGTATATTTAGCTGTAGATCATTTTTGAAAAACAAAATAAAACAGAAATTTTGTTCTTTCAGCTTATCGCTTCTATTAGCTATATTAGTAGTATCTTCCGTCTAATGCATTATGTCTGCTATTGGATCTTTTTAAGTTTAAATTTTTACACCAGTCTAATCATCAATATTTAGGTATAGTCTCACTGCTTCAAATTTATCATTATGAATGTTATCAATACCTCCCTACTTCATAGTTCATCACAAATGTTTTGTGTATGATCAGTTTATTACTTGTCTTATCTCCTAGAGGTTTGCAATTCGGCACCAAGAGAGAAAAATAATCTTTCTACGTATCATTATCAAAGCAGCTATATAGTAAACTCTCCGAGGGAATACACTTACTCTCTCTTTATTTGGTTCCCATGACATTCGACACCGCGCACGCGCGACACCATGCTCTCAGTGACAATGCGTGCGACGTCATGCGACAATGTGCGCGTTTTTGCGCACATTGTTGCCAGATAAGCTGACTTAGGGTTATTAGTGGGCTTTTTTTGTTTCGAAACCTTGACTGGAGTAAAACCATGATTAGACTATAAGTGAGGCTAATTAAACCAAATCTCTTGTCTCTTGCCTACTCTATAAGAAAACCATGACTTAAACAAATATAAAAACTATAAGCACAAGTTAAAAAAAATTAATTCCCTTATTTAAATTGATTTGTCAGGTATAACATTTCAAGTACGGCTACTTGATCGTGAATTTTTGACGATTTGAGCTTGGCTAGGTCTGGCAACACATTTTCTTGCGCGCGTATTTTTTGCGCGTACGAACTGCGCGCGCGTCGCCCTTAATTAGGTTAATGTGTGAT
This sequence comes from Carpatolechia fugitivella, assembly GCA_951230895.1. Taxonomy (NCBI): domain Eukaryota; kingdom Metazoa; phylum Arthropoda; class Insecta; order Lepidoptera; family Gelechiidae; genus Carpatolechia; species Carpatolechia fugitivella. The sequence goes on from OX579662.1 coordinate 1,961,080, forward strand.
TGTTATCTGATAGTTTGGCGTTGCTTGTAGATGGGGTGCAATAAGTGGTTGGTGAAAGTTTGTGAGAGACATTTTTGGTTAATTGATTTTAAGCTCTGTGGTAGTCCGTTGTAAGAGATAGAGACAGCACATAATAAAGGAACTAAATATTGAATGGAAATGAAAAAAAAAAATACAATGGAACTATTACTTACTCAAAGATTTCAAACATGCACTAACGTTTTGCAAAGAGATGCTTTAAATAAGTTTAGGTTTAGTGAGAATTAACATTAAGAATTTGTATTATGAATAAAAGTCAAACTTTGGGTTATTTCTTATACAAAAAGAAATATGTCTTTCTGCTGGTGACTCAAAGCTCGTTTAACAAAGCTTGGTTTGGCCCCCATCAATGATTACCTACCTGTTTTTAGAGGCTCCTCAGCATAATGTAAAAGATCACAGTGGGGGCTCTTACATTAAGACTAAAATCTCAAATGATCTCATCACACCGACCTCTGTAACCAATTCATGGAAAGATAACTCCACATGTGTCATAACCTAACAAGATCCTTTCAATACAGAAACCGCAAAAAACTTTCACTCGGAATCGGCTTCGGCCCTTCCGAGAATTGAACCCGGGGCCCATGTGGCACAATGCAAAATTACACCAGCTGACCCCGCCTACGACTTGAATGTTGCAAAAAACACGGGAATGTGGTGTGAAAATAACAAAGGAACGTTGATTGACTGTCTGACTGGAGTAACAGATCCAACGAACCTTGGATTGAGTTCATTTAGTTCGGGTATTTAAATGATTTTAACTTATATGCCTTCTTCTTTGTGTGTGGGTTTTAATTGTAAGATCAACACTGTCTATGTTCTAGATTTCTAATTTCTCTTTTACAATTACATAACATGGTTACATTTTTATCATTGATCTGACTATTTCTTTAACCTAAATTGGTCTTTCAAGTTGTTTGTATGTCTGTATCTTACTTTATATTTTCGACAAGTATTGCTTATTCATTTGATTACATACTCAATAATTTTTGTTTCTTTTACCGCCTGTATCAATTTGACCGCTGCTTGTTTAGCTGTTCGTTGTTGATTTTAACAGACTTAAAATTCACTTTCAAACTCAAATCAAATAAATAGGTACCTGCATTTAGGAAATAGTTCCACCTTAACCTGAATTATCATATTTGATTGATACCAGTCATTTGCTGGACAATGGTAATACATGCATACATACGTTCCATTACACCCAGCTAATGATACGAATAGTAATCACCGAAAAATCATTTTAATTGTTGGCTAGCTACGTGAAACTGATTGCGGCTAACGATCGTTAGGTGTAAGGATAGAGGTCATTTTCATAATCGCTATAGTAATTGAATAGTATGAGAAAACTCTTTGAGGGTTAATTATGTGCTTGTTGAATATGGGGTTTACGTTGGATACACTGCGAAAAACACGAAGAATGATTCAAATAACGAAATGAAATAATGAAATAACATAAAAAGATAACTAAGACACCAATAAGATGTGCAAGCGCACATAACTAAGAGCACAGTCAGAATAAATTCAAAAATAGAACACACATACCGACTGGCAATTTCAATAATCATTAAAGAAATCGAACAGACGGACGGATTCAAATTCGTATTTGGAACAGATGTCCGTTGCCACTCTCGATTACCGAGCCGAGCTGACGCTGTTCAGATCTATTACCTAATTTGAATACAGAACACATGCTTTCAAGGACTGTTCCGAATTTGAATCTATTTCGCAACCCAGTGTCCTTTTCACGCCGCCGTTCGTTGGCAATTTAGATTATTTGATAAAACGACATTGAGGCTTGTTTTAGTGGTTTTTGAATTTTGAATACAACTTCTAGATTATCTAACACCAAATAATGAGAATGTCTGAAATATGATCGTCAGATGATAAGGTAATAAGAGAAAGAGGTAGTAATAAAACAAACATAAATTATATTACTTAGTTATGAAAAAGGTAGTCCATTTTTAACGTCTACTGAAACTAAACCGGATTTAAATTGAAAAAAAATTTAGGTCCTCTTAATTTTTAACTTGCTAGAGTTACAAATCGGAAACAAAATAAAGGTCTGGTATTCAATTTCGGCTCTTTTCAAATTAGGGACCAAGAGGTCTGTTTTTGTGGCAGGAAACGGAACCCTAATGCGTTCCGTTCACACCATGTGCGCGAATCAAAAATGACTTACTTGTGCACCTCATTATGACGAATATTGTTATAATTTTGTTTATTCACGTCAGAAGGGCCAGTAATTTTGAGTCGTTAGCAAATATCTGTTGGTGGCGGCATAGAACGTGGAACATGTAGAAATGTGTTTGAGGTTTATGAGGTTGATTGACTTAAGCTTTTTGAAGATCTCTTCTCTTCAAAGTAAGTTTCTACTGTTTCAGCTTGTTATTTACCCTTATCTATTTTAGAGATAATTAATGCTAGTTTTATGATGTTTTTGTAATTTTTACTCGTGCAAATAATTACACTAAACCATCTTCTTTCAGTCAGTCAATAATTGGCTTACTGATTTCTATAGGTATAATAATGATTGAAAAGTATAAGAAGAAAAAAAAATGTTTGGAATAATGTACACATAATATTTACATATATTATATTTCAGAAAGTTCTTTACAGAATATTGATATTTTAGTCAAATAATTCTGTTAATGGTTATACATATTTACAAGTTTATTATTGTTTGTTCTTTGTACTTATTCATACATTGTACAATATCATTATATGTTTGAGTGTGATTCCTCGTGTTATTTTGACACTTCTACCTGTTACTACTTCTATTGCGATTGTAACGATAGGGAACCTGTCGATCAGTAAACGGTAACACCTTTCTTTGTAATTATTTGTCGATATTTTGTCTGTTTTCGACAAATAGTAATTGGACGAGAGCACGCGATTGTTTTAATAATTTATCATCAGCATTGTTATTGAGTGAACGAAAAGCCTCAATTGAAAATGTTATTGTTCTATAATCTTGTAGGTAAATTATGTCTTTGTTATATTGATTTAGATTTATTGATCAATTAGCTGTTTAATAAATTCACTAATATTCAAATGCAATATTTTACAAATAGCTTCTTCTTCATCATCGTGTGGGTTGTTAGCTCGACAACCGACCTCACAAACCCTGAACCACAGTATTTTTTCATTGGAATTCAAATTCTATCGTGAAACTTGAGAATTTAACCGCATTATTTATTACATTATTCATGCATAATTGTATTATATTTCTGGGAGCCGTTTATTTACAAAATCTGCATCAAAAAACATCATCCAGATAGAAATACTATACATAGTTAAACTAAAAATAAAATCTAAGCAAACAAAATAAAGTTAGTGAAGAGAATCGCCGATAGACGCTTTCTAACATGATGTCCAGGGCGGAGCGGGGTGAGGCAAGGGGGTGAAACAGCCCCCCCCCCAATGGAGGGGTGAATCTACCAGACTTTTCCATTACCGTTAATTTGACCAACGAGAGTTTACTATAGTGTCATCTTGAGGGCCCATACATCTTACTTAATACAGTGCTCTTTTGTAAAGACATAGATAGTGAAGAAAAAGTTGTCGACTGAAAAGGTTTTGTCGAATCAAATGTACGAGTGAGATGGTGTTTTGGCAAAGAGGATACGAGTTCAAGGAAAACTAAAGAAATATAAATATTATATACAATAAAAAATACGTATTACAAAGGTAAAATCAAGTGTGCAAGTGATCATTATTAAATCATTTGTCGCCTAAATTATTATTACAGAAATATCATCCGCCGCACCTCGCTTACGTTTAATATAATTTGCTTAGGTATATTAAAGATTGTAAGATACCAGTACCAATTGGCAAAAGTGTTTAAAAAGCAAGTTGGTGGGAATTAGAACAACTTTATCTGGAATTTACAAATTCAAATCATAACAAACACTTGAAAAGATACGCGGCTCAGTCAACTACAGGTTTGATATAGATAAGACTATTTCGTCCTAGAAACGATTTAGAAAAATACCCAATCTGCAGGAGAACAAAGAAAGACAAATACATACGTTGAAATGAGGAAAATCAAAACATGATTGCTAAATTTTCAGCATGAAAAAAAAAGAGCTAAAATTAAGAGGAAAAGATAAATGACAATGATAAGGCTTAATTAATATTGATATAACGTACGAAAATGAAAGGTACTGACATGAATTTAGATCGATATCATGAAGATGATACTAGCAGCATGATTAGTATACAACAAGACGAAAAGGATAACAAACCCAAAAGCATTGTCAAAACTGATTAGTATACACCAAATGCTGCCTCGCGCATCACGAATGACTTATGATATCTTTCCCATGCTGGTCACTGACTTTGGCGCCGAACTATTTTTGTAATTATAATCACGTTACCCATAAAACTATGGCGACAATATGGGAATAGGTTAAATGACAATAAAAACTATAGAAATAAATTCATCCTTGTACGCCGACCGGATATTTTATTTCACTTATTTTAATTGTTGACGTGTGCTTTGGATCCTGATCGTCTTCCGGGTGGTTTACGACTTTTCTTTCACTGCGATGATTGAAGTGTAGCTGCTTCCTCTAGTAATTAAACGTACATAAATGGAGTACTTACAGCGTCGTTACTTGAAGCATTAAGTCTTGAATTGGTCGTATAATTTACAGAGTTGGTATTAGTAACCTTGTGTTAGATTTGCTTGTTCATAAAATAACCGGTAAATTTCAACATTCTTATCAGTTTTTAATTCAAGAGTTAATTAGTTCTTCCCTTTTTCATTTGCAAATGTGAATGTTGAATCAAATTCAAATACAAGAGCCCTGCAATTACTTTGTGCCACTTACACACAAAAGTAACTCTCCAAATTCGATTGCTGTTAAACAGATAAACAAACCAATACATATTGTGAATACAATAAAAACATAAGGGTTGGTTAACTTTGCTTTCAGAATAAAACAGCCCTTCAAAAACACGCTCCAATGAATTAAACACAAAACAATTGGAAAAAGAACAATAAAAGGGGTAGAGTTCGAAGTTTGAATTTAAATTTTGAATTTCGAATGGCGCGTGCGCACGATCGGATTGCACCAGCTGGTGTAGGCGGAAGTGGATATTTAAAAGATTGAGTTTTCATTATATTTGAATTGAATTTGGAATAGACACGTGAGTCTTTGTTTAACGGTATCAATGGTTGCATAGACTATCGAATTGACAAATAACTGGAAGATTAAACATCTGTTGTTTTTTCTAAACCATAGTATGTCTTTTAATTATAATACGCAGAAAGGTACATGAATGATAATAACTATTAACCTACTCAAAGTCCCACAAAACCTAAAGTTCAACAAATCCAAGGCTTGCAGCTATCGTGAAGTAAGATCTGCCCACCTGTTCTATTAATAAACCACATTTACAATAAACAAGACTTCTTAATTAAACTAATACGGCAATTTAAAACGATGGCTATGCAAAACGAACATGGCAACGTGCTAGCACAGAAACGCAAGAAGGTTGCAATGCCGCGTTAACGATTATAAATTGCTGAAATTGTTGGAGAGGCTGAGATAGATTTAATGCCTATCAATTGAACTAAGGATTGAGATTTGTCTCTAAAGCCTTCGGTACATATCAGTATTCAAAAGGAAAAAGGTTCCCAAAATATGCCAAGAAAAAAATAAGCCATACGTCATTATTACAAGAATACTGTATGATAACTTTCGATAAACTGAAGGGCAACAAACAAGTTTGTTGAAAAACGACGAACAAAAATTTTAATTAACCAACCAAAAGGTATACCTACTACAGGTTTTGCATCACACGCAGCTAGACCTGCTCCGAGAAAATTAATATCGTCTCATTTAATATGCAAATAGTGAGTCGGTCTTATCTGCCTTGTCCGGTCCGTTCAATCAAAGTGTCCTTTAGGCGGGCTATCTGCACGATCTCACCTCCTTGCTCTTATGCCGCCTTGGTACTTTCGATTTATTATGCTAGACTATCATTAGCGTAATCTTCATTTATCTATTTTGTAAGAAGTTGTTCTTTTTCGTTTTGTAGCTTAGGGCTCGAGAGCTTAATATTGATTGATAAATCGGATCGGATTTTCTTTGTCATGAATTTAGCCTCATACTTTATAAAGCGATTTGGATCGATGTTACATTGAAAATTTTGATTAAAGCGCATGAAATTGAGTCTCACAGATCGGGTTGAGATAAAAATAACAAACCCAATTTCGCTATGCCGAACACAGAAAATATTAGGTCAGAATTTCAATAGCTAATCAAGAGTAATTGTGTTGTAATAATAGAAGGGACGGGCTTCGATGCGAATCCTATTGTTTAGGCTGTAACCAGAGACCCAGCCCTCGTGCTTTGGGGTGGAAATGTGTGAGAAAGCATGTGGATTATGTTTCTTGTACGCATTTTTGTTTTGTGCCCCAGTTATGAAAGTTGGTTAAAAAATTTTTATTTAGTATGTTATCTGAATTTTGGTTTTGTTTCGATTTAATTTTGTGTGATCAAGATCATGTTACCTTTAAGAGTTTACTATTTCTTACTATTATTGTTTTCATAGTATCAATTTTATTTGATTCTTATTTTTTATTTACGAAAACAATATTATTTGTTACGGCTTTTAAGATTGACAAGGACCATTGTAATCACGAAATAATTTTCCCAGAAATATTTGCAAACCCCCACTCGTACCCCTCTCGTCAACTCTTGACAGACGACAGGCGTAATCTCACGCGTCCACAGCGTCCCCGTCACACCCTGTATTCCTACAGGGTCCTCTATTCTAAGGGCATGTTCTACCCCACAATCGGCTGCTACCCTGGTACCACTCAGCCGCTGTTTTCCTTTGTAATCAGCCCCCACGCTCCCCTAATGATTTTTCCTTTTATTTGTTTTTGTGCCGTAATTGTTGTTTGGTTTTCTTGCAAATTGCTTGCGGTAAATAAAGTGTAATAAAGACTTAGTGTTTTGGCTGCGCGGTTCAGATAGGCGGGGTGCAATAATGACGGGAAAGTAAACATTTCAGTCGATGTAGTTTTTTTGAAATATCTTCCCTTTCATCTTTGCATAACGTAACGAGAATATTACAAACTGCTTCATTAACTTCTCATTCAAATCGAACAACATCACGAACGATCATAAAAACCAATAAAAAGCGTTTATTAATCCGACCACAATTCAATAACGCGACAAAGAAGTAGAAAATTTCAATATCAATTGTAAAACGTTGGCCCCAGGACGGTGCCCTGAGCGACCGACACGTGTTACAGAGCTTAACTGCACTTACAATTAAGCTTTAAGTCCCGGTTAATTAAACTCCGTCCGTATTGTCGCGCGAAACCCTTTAAGCTTCCCACAAAGCGAGCTTTCTGTAAAAAGCCTATTGAAAAGCTCGCTCCACCGTCTCGCAGGCATTGACGGACACGACTACACTTTTTAATACAGATGTTTTGTTCCGCAAATAGGATTTGAGTTTCGAGTTGATTGTTTCCGTTATTGACTTCGGGGTTGAATGATGGTGATTTGAATGAGTGGGATTAAGTTCGCGTGGTTGGTTGGTGACAAAATATTGTGAGGTAAAGCTGATAGGATACGTTTTGTAATCCGTAGTTGCCTCGAATTTTTAATATTATGTAATTGCGTGCGTAATTATATAGGGCGTGAGAAAGTAACCTCACGCCTAAACAAAAACACCCAGATTAAAAGCAGTGCCCTCCTGTTCCTATAATCACATTACTATAAAGGTAGATTAGCGTTATAAATTGTATTACCACGTCTTCAATCAGTCTACTTCTTGATGGTGTGCCTTCCAGTAATAGTGATACAGTTGATACAAGCGATGATGAAAGTACCGTACTATCTCTACTACTACCTACTTCAATACTCTCTAGATCATTATAAATGATTAAAAGCTTCCTAAACAAAAAATGATCTACAAATGATGAATTTATAATGCCAAATCTTTCGCGAGAAACCAGCTTTTTCTCACCTTTCGCTTCACCTAAAACAAATTTCGCCCAAAAGGGCATCTGCCCTTCTGATGACACAGTAATCAGTCTATTTACTCGTCGCTCCCGATCTGATTTAAATAACGCGTCAATAAAACTCTAATTAAATGAATTAGCGGTAGGGCAGGAAGCCGCTTAGATTGGTAACCACCACCGGCGGCGTGGTCACCTCTGCACATAGTCTTTGAATTATTTATAGAAGTCCGTTCCGTTACATTGAATGGCTAATGACGTGGAGCCTAAAGGAAAGCTCCGTGGCCCTGCAGACTTGCATTTAGAGACTTGGCTTTAATATTGCTTGTATTTCAATAACAGTTAAGTATTAACTTCATAATGAGTTAGTAAATTTTATGTGTGCTTGAGATTTGAAAGTACCTTTTCATGTTTGAGTAGTAATAGTAAATGTCACCATTTCCGCTTTGCCATAGATTTGGACAATTTAAGAAACACAAAACCTTATATTTTATTAATGTATCCTTAGTTTTTAAAACGATTTAGGTTTCCCGAATGTGACTTTTGGCTTTCAGTTATGTGACCATTAATAATGTTTTAATATTTTAACCTTACTCCGGCTCTGCATCTAAGCTCGTCTACGTGAATATTTACTTTTAGTTAATATTAATGCTCACCGTTCGTGGTTCGACTAGCGAGCGGCGTCTGCGCACTGTCTAAACCTCGCAGTGGAATATTTATAAGTTATGCCCTTTTTGTAAGCTACTGTACCATTAAATTTTGACGTACGTGTGGCCACTGGAATTGTTTCACATTCTCATGTCAAAAAACTCTGACTCTAATAAAGCTTTCTACTCACACGACAATCCGGTTCAAGTTCCTATAAGAAACTTGTAAGGAATACTTATTTATTAATGTTGTTTTCGAATAAATCTTGGGTTAAAAGAAAGCAGTGAAAAGGCGTACAATTGTTAGTTGTAGTTGCTCGTACGAACGCCTTAGTACAATTGAGTGTCCCGCAGGGTGGCATTATAGGGCCATTTCTATTCTTTATTCACATTGGATTGCTTTTTTGTATGTCCGTGTTACTTTTTATGAATATTGCTAGACGTTTATCTCTGAATGGTACATCAAAGTCAAAAGCCAAAGAAACTTGTATTGTATAGTAAGAAGGTATTTCAATTACACCACAGCATTATGAGATGTTAATATACCTAGTGGGAGTTCCGAATCAGTGCGTTTGGCATCTGCAATAATCTGCATAAACTGGGGTCCGAAGACATATCCTGTTGGTATTCATATCGCCTGTTTTATGGATACCATGGAGTGCGAAGCCAATGCGTTGAAGAGGGTGAATGATGTGTTACATTTTACTACAGTTTGCTCCAGCTGTTGCGTGTAAAATTTCGCAACTAAGTGTGAAATTGACAATCTCTATCCGTTATATTTGTTTTGGTAGGGATATGGTGCAATAATTGTATTTACGCTGTGCTTTTCAGAATAGTACTAAATATGATAATTTTGTCTAGCAGCTATTGCACATAATATTAATTTATTTCTTATATGCAATACCATATAATAATAATAATAATAATAATATGACCATATTACGGATATTAAGACAATTTATTAGGCAGGCACTCATTTTCTGTAATGATTCTGTCAGCTTATCTTTTTTTATTTATCCCATTGATACTTTAAACTCAGCTATTATAATGTCACCTCCACAGTCTTTCCTACATCTAGTTCAATTCTTGCTTGCGGATTCAATATCTGGGGTTTTGCATGACTGTTTGTATGTAACTTGACACCTCAGATGCCGCGGCTTTGTCCGCCCTACCCTCTTTGTTTGTTCTTGCTCTAACTCTTCAACCATTTTAGGTTCACATTATAGTCGGTTTCATTATTTTGTGTAGGTATAATGTGGGGGAGGAATAGAAGTATATTTTGGTTTTGCTTATTGTCTTTTACTATTGTTTTTAAACAATCAATAATACGTTTAGATTATTAAAATGTCCCATTGAAGGTAATATTATTAGGTACCCATATATTATGGATAAGTTAGTACATAGTATAATTCTTAAGTTTATCTAATGCTCATTAGGTACTGACTTTAAAGCCTGATACTTACAAACTTACGCTTCTAAGCGTACTCTACGGGTTGAATAACTTATTTATCTCATTGTGTGGATTCACTGAGTCATTTTGACGTCAGCTAATCAAGTATTCAAGTCTTTGTTATTTTCTTACCTACAATTTGCAAAAAACAACATTCTCGGACAAAATTTTCCAATATCTATCAATGATCTTGACAGAAATATTCTAAAAGTCTTTCGAACAGAAATAAATATCAAACCAAATGAAAATGCAAAAACGGTGTCGTCTAAAAGCGAAGAAGATACAAAAATTCTACATACCTACGGAAGAAAGAAACAACTTCTAAGATACCAGGACTACAAAAACTTTAACTTGAGAGATGATTGAAACAAGTCGGGGTGAGTCAGAACACGTCCCACCCTAAGTGTATTAAACCGCCTAACTTCCTGGAAAGTGAAAGGAGACAAAGTGAAATAATATAAATACTTTCAATAATAAAAAGTTAATATTGGTGGAAAGTTTTTTTGAGGATGGTTCAAGTGATAAAAGTTTGAGGGGAAAAATTTAATAGAACTGCAGTGATCGATCCTATTTTTTTATATATTTGTAGAATAACAATCACGACAGTATGGTATCATGTAATATGAATAAAAAATATTTTTATCACTAGTTTATGAACGTAAAAAAAATACAGATTTCAAATAAAGTTCACATTGATGACTTATCAAATGAAGAAGGTTAACAATGAAAATAGTGAAACAAACAAATATAAGTGAAAGGTGGTAAGATTCAAATCGCTGATATCCAGCCCTTGTACCACATGTGAAAAGTTTCACCAAGGGAACTGTGAGGCGAAGTGGAAAATTTCAGGATGCATTATGATAAGCACTGGGAATACGGAATGGAAAAGTAAGCAAAGAGTTGGAAATGTTGGAATGACCCGATAGAACATAACTTACAAGTTGAAAACAAAGAAGTTGGTGATGATATTGTGTATGAAAGACAACACTAAGAAAGAACTCAGTATAAATAAAAATAAAATTTAAAATAAGACGAGTAATTGAATATTGACAAAACAATAATCTTCAAATAAGTAATGCTAATGAGAATTGCGCAGCTCTCATCGCGCGACCATACTTATATACAATTTATTGCAAATGTTTCAGTTTAATACGAAAGAAGATTTAATAATTATCTAATTTGCGCAGGTTGATGAAAGAAACACGGCACTCTTTTACACACTAATGAAGAGCAAATAAAATACGTCACAAAGAAAGAAAGGTGCCAATAACTTGTCCAAAGTTTTATTGAAGAGGGGACAATAACAGACCAATCGGCAACACAACAAACAGCTGTTGACGTTTGACGATTTGACGATAAATGACAACTTTTTTACGATGAAATATAAAATTGAAAAGAAGCTACGTATGGTGTTTTGTTGTTTGCTATTGATAGTGATGGCTTGCAAACAGGAAAAGAATAAATACGGTATTTATTAGCACTAAGTAATGTAAAGGTAAAATAACTAGATAAGAACCTATCGGCGGTAACGCATATTCAAAGAAGGTAACGTTACTCAGAGATAGAAGGGGGAAAAGAGAAAGAAAGCTCAAAAACTTTTTCGTGTTATGAACAGGGCTTTAGGGTGCTTTAGGTTTTGCTAAGTAAGAGTCACTCAAATGTGAAATTTACAATTACTTATTCTAACATTTTACGAACGTAGTCAGTTTTCCTGTAGTATTGACTGACATAAAACTAGATTTATCATCTGAGTATTATAAGCCTGTAATTAGTTAAGTATGGAATTTCAGCTTCGTAAAATCAGTTAAAACTAATTATAGGCGTTTTAATTGACTAAAGTTTATGGGACTCCTTCACCGGCTAATTTATTTATATGTTTATTTATTTCTTGGAATAACTTCCTTGTTTGCCGGTCGTTTTTATCTTCTTGCTAATAAGCGATAATGTTCAATTTTACTTATCTTATGGTATGAGGTAAAACGGTACTCCCTGCCATTTTACATAGGTACTAAGTACTTTTTTTAAAAGGCACAGTGGTTAATAAAATTTTCTAACACATCATTGAAGTAATAATAGCTCAATGTAACACATAAACAACTTTCATAATCAATATAATCATTTCATAGCCGATATTATGCTAATCCTATTAACCAAATGCAAAATTAATACATCAGCCAATTAAAATTAATTTCAGCTTTTTCATTTAAAGTATCTATACTCGAAGATATAGTTAAATACAATCACACAACAAACTGTTTTATAGACAGTACAAAAAATATGGCCTCCTATAAATTTAACATATTTTTTTTTACATTTTATCGGTCACATATTCGTGCAAGATTTGTTATCTGTTTGTATTGAAGTGAAGAGATTCCCATGTAACACTAATATAAGTGAAGTGCAAAACGATATGGGGTTATCGAAACTTAGATTTCAACATGTCAAGACAAATATTTAACAGAATTTTAGTGATTTATAGTTCCACTTTCGATAATATGGGTGCAGGCATAGTTTTTTTATTTGTGTGTTAGATTAGAGACTAGCGTGAAGGAATTTTTAGCACTCGAAAACATAGATAAGTACATTACTTTTCGCCTATTGGAAAGCTACTAATAGGTGTAACTGACTGAGCTAAATTTTTTTTAGCAGTCAGTAAACTTTTTCAATAAAAACCAAAGCTGTACATAATAAAGTAATTATGCTATAATTAGTAGGTAAAATTCGTATTTCAACAAAAATTATTTTTGTATACCTAATAATATGAACCAACGTGAATCAAAGAATTAACAACGTATCACTCGCAAAGCTAACATCTACCCCCTTTGACAATTCTCTACTAATAGAAAGCGGATAGACAGACAGCCGATCCATCACTGGCCCCCTTCCAATGTATTATTTATGGGGACATTCTAGACCCGCCGCTAATCTTTCAATATCTTGAGAATTTTAGGGACAAAGATGGGGATCAGTTACGCCAAAACAACAATACGGCAAATTCCACTCTTAAAACAAAAGACATAGATACTAAAATCGATGAAAACATTGACATTGGTACAGATAGCACTAATGTATCAGTACCATAAGATAAAGCAGGAATCTTAGACCTTAAAGTAACAGCTATAGATATTAAAATTGATGAAACACACGACAGTAGTTAACTTTGTATTGCTGCATCAGTAAAAGTAGGAGATGGGACTGTCAATGCATTCATTGAAGACCTTAACTCTTAAGTAATAAAGGCGTTATTTCAAGGTGTGAATGGTGAAATAAAAGTTGCAAGACTAGGAATAATTGCAGGATTTGTTTGTTTTGGACACCGTAATGGCATTGCATTGGAAGCTGGGTGAAATTAATGGCGCTTCCTTAATGAATTTTCGTTATGAGAGTCACTAGTGGTAATAGGATTGTTTTTATGGCAAATGGATGGTAGAATATTAGCTGTTTAGCAAGATATTCGAGGGGAGGTGATGATTCCAAATGTTTTTAAACTAAGAACTTTCAAGACCGTTTTAAATACTTTCTTTAATTTATGTTTGATGTTGATTAACTCCGTTCAAATAACATAAAAGAACATCAAGACGCCACTATATCAACGTGAGCAAAAACCAGGGCAAAATGAGTAGTAAGAACATAAAAATGTTTTATTACCACTAAATCATGATGACTCGACGTTTACGATTACGCCGACTCTTTGGCATTGCGGAGTAAACAAAAGGGCAACAGAAATCAGTAAAAAAAGATCACAATTAGACAATAATTGAACTTATCTTAAAAACACATTTCTCTACTCAACTTTCATCAACGAAAATACCAAGAGATAAAACTGGATACGGTTCCCGTCTATTTCTATAAATACATTACTTAGCATGGAGAGATGAGAAAAAAATCGGAGATGCTAGAGGGGTCCCAGAATAGATCCCTGTGGGACTCTTTACACTGTAAGCGGAGTAGGCCTGTTTTAGCCACTACAGTTTCTGTGTTGCTCCCTTGGTACTTGAACTTCATTAGTCAGCTTTGTTATAGACTGATTACCACAGTTTTTTAACAATTTGCACTGGTAAAGTGTGTAATTTTAGACTAATAACTTCGTTTTTTTTAAAACTTCTACGACATTTTTGCTGTCTTTATAAGAAATCGTAGGGCTTACCTGGTACATCGACAGGTTCGATTTTGGGAAAACTCTTACCAAACACTATTCAGTATCGTTTTCCAAAATAAAATTGAATACTTACCTGAAACAAAATCACATTGGAATGAAATAATAGTTTTAACAAGAACATACACACCAGTGGGTTATCATTTATAGTGCACACCAATTCGTACCACGCTTTTTAATCAATAGTTTGATCGATAAAATCTCTGGCCATTATAGCCTGACAATTCTTACAAAAATAATAACAGCAACACAAAAAAGAAACAATACCAAAACCAATTTGCCCTCAAACGATATTCTATTCATCCAGTTATTCATTAAAAAATGAATGTTCTTAATTAAAAAGGATGGTTTATGTCGGGTACGGTCACGGCGCCTGCGCACCTCATTACATCTGTAACGACGCGGAGTAAATCAGCTGAGGGCATTGTCTCATCTGCGACTTGGAATTGAGGATAACGAATCGATGGAATCATACAAATTTTTTCGGTTGAATGATATTGTGTAAGAGCTTGATTGAAAAATTATGGTAAGAATATATAGCAACAGTTAAGTATTTACTTAACACTACTTCTGATCCTCCGATGTTTTTTCCTTATCTTCCTTCCTACCTTTAGATAACGCAGCATAAACTTGCAAAATGGGAATGTTATCAATATCTATAGGTATTGTTATTTTTTATTTTTTTTATCATTCAGAATATTCTCTTACTGCAAAGTTGCAACCCTAAACAATCTTCATAAAGGCAATACTTCTGAACACAACCATAATTAATTATTGCGATAATGATTCCTATTATTTATCTATTTATCACCACCATCCGCCCAACCATTATCAACTTTATATTCAATATCAGAGAGTGTAATATCACTATTCATTCGAGGAAGGTGATCCTCGTCTTGTGACCCAGAATGCGCGCACGCACCGTGCCAAAATAATTGACAAAGCAGTGTCATCGGCGCGCAGCCAGACCGGCCACAGGCGTTTCGCAATTACATGTCTATATTTAGAATAATGCCGAACATTCTGCGCGACACTGCCACGGGAGTCTCTCGTGGATCTGATGCTGCAGATCCAGCTGTCAACAACGATCAACAATGTGTTCCAAAAGATGATGATGCAACGGCTACTATCGGTGGACTTGGTTCCAAGTTGTGGTGTTTCGTTGGAATAGATCTTGACACTGAAATTTGGAGTAGGATCCATGATGCTTCTATAATGTTATTTTAGTTATCTAGGTATGTTATTTTGGGAGTTGACATCTCTAAAATAATAGGGCTTAGACGATATTAGGGGTTGCCCTAATAATTTGAAAATATTTTGTAGTGTTAGTTTGTATTGTTTTTATTTTTGTTGTGTATAACTACTAACCATAGGTTAAGCTTCACTAACAATTTATGGACCCTGTTGTCTGCTAATAAAATTATTATTATTATGGGGAAACTTCTTCAGGTGAACTGTTATGGGGAAACTGTTATTATTATTATTATTATAAATAATATTTCTTGAACTTTCTTAATGGCTTCTTTTTATTTCAGCAATAACTCGATTTGAAGACCTTTCGAAGAGTATACTTAGAGATTTGTATTGTATTGTATTGTATTACAAATTTTAAATAAACGTTTTAGATTTGTTATATTCATTGGCGTAAGTTTCACGCGAGTAACATGAGGCTACTTAAATAATTGAGGAACTGTTGTCGTTTGAACCAATTTCAGACCCTGCAATGGCGTCATTCTTAACACACCAATTGCCCATGACCACTTGCGTTAATGGAACCCAATCGGTGACAGCCTGGCCAATAGATGGTCCGGAATAGATGGTCCATTTATCTCAAAAACGACCAAAATCCCATACAATTAAACCCTAATCGAGTACCAACAGGCGTCTAATTCTAGCATCAACTATGCCCGCATGGAATTAATGTATGTCCGTTTAAGAAAACAATTGACACGATCGCGGTGGTTCGTTCAACCCGTTCGTGAATCATCGGCTGTAGTCGGGTTGGCAGGGAGCCTAATCGCCGGCAGTCGGGCGACGTAAATCTCCACTGCCGTCAACGACGACCATTCTTCGGGTAGTTTGGAGTGCTCGCTGACTGACAGGGTGGGGGTTTTGTTGTGGACAAATTGACGCATCGTCACAACGGCCCTGGTTTTCATTCAGTCGTCCGGTCGCAGTTTGTCAGACCCTCGGAGGTCGGCGTTAGTTTGCGGTTCTATCTCCACTTTTTATCTATTTGGCTTACGCATTTGTTTTCTGAAGATACTAATCTGAAGATTGATTGGATTCAAACGTTGGCTGAAGAAATAACTTGCTGATGAAGATGTCTCGTATCCAGACTTAGATCTAACAAATACGAATCTTGATTCCCTAAAGAGAGTTACCAAGTAAATAGAGTTACTTATATATCCCGAAGTGCCAGGAGACAATAAGCGGGAGTCGGCCGACATCACTCCGCTAACGAGTGGAAACCCGACTCCGTAACCGATACGTTCATTAGGCAGCCTCCTCGGCTATTCAGCGTGCCTGGTACCTTGGAAAATATTCCCTTACACTTCGGATGATAAATTTTGTAACGAAATATTTTCATTCTTCTAATATTTATCTTTAAACAAGTCGACGGGATCTATGTAGACATCAGAAATGACAGGAATCAACCAGCTCAGTACAAAGACCGAATCATTGGACAAAAAGCCGCCAAATATCTTCAGGCGGTGGAACTCAAAGAGCTGTTTTTTTTACGCCCTCAAGTTTGTCACAAAATAAATTCTTGACGTCATTTTCTTTATCCTTCACGCTATTTAATTCATTCTTGTTTTGTAAACTATGTAAACAGTTAAGTTTTGTTGAATTTGAAACTATCTATTGGTAATATTTCTAACTGTCAAACTCATGATCAGCACTGAAAAATAAACTTTGTGATAATGCGTTTATGGAAACGTTATTTGTCAAACAATAAGTCCTGATATTTTTCCTATAGTTCTTATCAGCTCAAAAATATCGACCCGTTATCTCCCGCTGCGAGGTAAACTGTGAGCACTAACAAAGGCTTATCTAAATTGCAAACAAATTTTTATCCGAGCCTAACAACAAGAATATACCTTAAAAAATCTCTTAATTTAATCTCGGACCTCTATATTCGCTCAAGCAGCCTTCTGTTAAATTAAAGCCGCATAATTGACATTAAGATTCACCTTTAAATGCTTTAACAAGAAAATCTCTCACTTGGTATAAATTCCATCTCCTTACTAGTACCATTAGTCCTATTAAGGCCTGCCCGCATTGATCGCGAAGTTTTTAGCCAAAAGAATGAACCACGACAACTAATTAGAGGGACAATTAAAAAAGCTAATATCTCTAAAAACGCAAAAACTAAGGCCCTCCGTCTTCGCTCGTCGTATTTTCAAAATCATCGCGCTCTCATCTTTACACTTAAATTCTTATTGACAGTATTTCTAAAATGGTACATCCTTTAGCCATTAAGGGCTAGAGTAAACCTAAAGGCGTTTGGGATAAAGTGAATTTTCTGATACAAACGAGCTGGTCAGTTTGGTGTGCATAAAACGGAGTACCTCAAGAAAATATTTTATGGGGTACATAAACTTAGACTAACTTCAGGGCATAAATATATTGATAAAAATATGAAGAGCAAGAATAAAATCAGTAATAGGATTTAAAAAATATATAAATGCTAATAGAAAATAAATTTAATAGGTAGTACATGAAGAAACAAAATGTACAAAACTATTGTAGATAAATAAAAAAAAATAACTCCTTTCCCTTACACAGATAAACCCTGCGAGGTTTGAGTGTAAGGTCAATTTCATATCCGTTTTGTATAATAAATGTAGTTAAACAAATAGAAAAAAATAAAATAAAAACTTTACCACGAAAACTTCTTCCTTAAAAAAAACGTTTTCTGTTTGTTCTGGTTACTTGAGGTTAAATTTATAATCACTTGCTATCGAGAAAAATAAGAATGTAATCCATTTTTCGCAAAATCGCAATAGAGTTTTTCAATACAGAGACTCCTATTACAAAAAAATTGTTATTTAACTTACACCCTTTCGCGTCGCCGGAACGCACTTGTGTTTGTGTCGCGCCGGCTTCACACGGGCGAGTTATTCCCGAGATATTTCTCGAGATATCTCCCAAGATGCGACAGAGCTGCGCGCGCAGCACTGAGCAAATTGACCTGCGCTGGGTTTGAATCTCAAGATCATTTCCCTTTAGTTTTGTTTATTTTGGTGTAGGGTTTAAGCTTATTAAAAAGCTCGATTTTCTTGTTTTTTTACATGATACGGTCGGTCGGTGTAGTGGGTACGGTGGCTGCCTTCTGTGCATGGTTACGCTTCAAACTCTGTTGCGTACCGAAGAAGCCGGTATAGGTACGTATGAAGGACATTTTAAAGGTAAAAATTTAAATGTAAAGTCGACGACTTTGCACTAGTCATGTCTAAGGTTTTGAGCCCCTCAGTGGGACGTATGACCTGGCCACTCTAACCAGATGTCAAACTTTGGTTATCTTCAGTACATAAACCAACATTTTTTTTAGTACGTACGTCTCTATTCCTTTTCATCTAGGGAGTCCAAAGGATTTGATTTGCTTGAAGAGTTGATGGTATTAAATAAAACACTAATTTTTGGAAAAAAAATCGTGACTTTATACTATTGTTATTGTAACTATGTTGACAGCTTAACATGCATTTGAAGCACGGAAAACGCTCTCGTCCATACGCTATTAGCCTTTATACTTCACATAGCCAAAGTTGCAGTTGCTTCTCGTTTGCAATCGCAAAGTAGCGGTCGTCACGTAAAAGCAAGGATACTAACTCCCACCAAGTGTTGCCACATTCAATAAATGACAATATTAATACCAATCACTCATACTCATCACACTCAAATACTTCAATACTAAACCAATTAGTCCCTCCTTATGAGGAGTCGAATAATTGCCAGTTTTTAACTAGCTCCTATAAGAGTCTTATACTTATAAGATGCGCCGTTTGCCGCAAAAAGCTTTGGGAATGCGAAGAACAAATTTATTTCTTTATTTCATTCTCGATAATGTTTTTATTTGGCTCCAGGTGGCAAATGGCAATGGCTGGATGTGTTCTCTTTGTAAATATAGAACATACTGTCTAAGATTTAGATAAATATTCATCAACAGCTCATGTACGTCCCTACCGAGGGGCTCGAGCCTACCCTGAATTAGGGCGATTAGGCTTTAGTCGACCACGCTGGCCCAGTGCGGATTGGTTGACTTCACACACAACCTTTGATTTTCTTCGCAGGAGTGTGCAGGTTTCATCACGATGTTTCCCTTCACCGTAAGAGCGTCGAATAAACGTAAATATGAATTTGAAATTCGAAAACACATCGGTACGTGGTGGGAATCGAACCCGCGTCTCCCGGACGGAAGGCAGCGGCTCTAGCCACTAGACCACCGACAAAGATAAATATATTATAAAAAAGTAATTTTTCTTCAGCCAATCTTTAGGTACTGTCAGGTGGACGTAGCTCTTTGAAGATGGGAGGCACTCGCTTCTAGCGCATAAATCCGTAGCTAAATAATGACTCCAATATTAGATTACGATATTTTTGTATTATCTTTTCTTCATTTCAATCCCTAATTCACACCATTATTTTTCTTCAGCCCATCATTCTCTGACTCACTACGTCTAATTAGCTTTTTTACGATATATAGGGCGAATATCGAGTGCCAGCAACAACAAACAAAGGGAAAAGTGCGCGGAGACTGCATGTAACCAATGCAATCTCCACATCCCTCCTCCTACAGGAAAATGATCAGCCGATCACAAAAGATAAACCTAACTAATTACCTAAAAGTGCGTATAATATTTCATTTAACAAACCCTATGATTTGTACAAGAAGCCATAGCTAACAGCTACCTGGTGGAACAACGTTTCACCAAATACGAATAATTAAAACCACGCCAAAAGATTATTCATTCAAGTACAACTCATGGTACACTACATGAACCAAAAGAACAATAAATAAATTTTGAAGAATTAATAGAACAACTAACAGCGACACAAAACGTTCAACATAATATTAACATTGGACCATGCTGCTATAATTGACCAACAAGAACAAACGAAATTATTATTATGTAATATCAGATAAATCAAATTATGACAACAAAATCCCATCAACATAATGAACAAACTTTAAGTGATCACACCTAATCTAAACTTAAATATTTCAACCTAAGCTAAGACAAAAACAAATGAAAAACGCGAATACAAAGTCTAAAAATCGAAGTAGCGGCAGGTCTGGAACAGGAGCTCAGGCCTATTCGTATATGTAGAAAAATAATGATCACCTACACTATGCGTCACTTACGTTAAATATTAACCGAATAACAAGATCTTTTCCGAAGAACTATAAATATTCGATAGCATATCTAAAATGAGTGGCCTATACACTAAGCTCACCCTCCCCTTACAGAAAATAACAACCCCATTAAATAGCTAGATTTTTTAAAACCTTCTTTTCTTCATGAAGTTTCTTTTTTTAATATATAAAATGTTTATAAACTACTTATTACGAATCTGCAAATAAGAGCTGGATTAATCCATTCGAGAGAAAAACAAAAATTAATAGAACTTGACTAAACCTAATAAGCATAACATGAAACCAATAAGCGTTCTCGAATCCACCGACTCATAAAACACTAAACCAATACGATCGTGCTAAGAAAAAGCACATCTCATGAGGATGCATATGTCCTATTATGAGATCCGACAAGTAATGCTCAAACCAAACGAATATCTCGAACGATTGTTGATTAAATGAAAATACCATAGCTTAAGTCAAAAGTCCATGACAAACAAAAATAAATAAAATGTAAGAATAAGTTATCAAACTATGCCATATATAGACAAACATTAAGTTACCCATCATACAAAAATAAAAATAAATTTATATATAGAGACAATAATAATTATTTGTTGACAAAGACGCTGACATAACATATCAACTACAAATGACGATAGAAGTTCATGACGAGTTGTGAATAAAGTAAGGCATAGGACAGATCAAGGGAAACAAACGCCAAGTTACTATAAAATAATATTTTTAAACACGCAATCTGAACGGTTTCAGAGAATTATGGTGAAATATTAAATCACGTCTGGAGCTTCCATCTATCTTACGTAGTAAATAATTATTATTAGATAGCCTTCGAATAACACGAAACGGACCTTTATATGGACGCGATAACTTCTGACCAACATTTGTTATTCTTTTAGGATTATATACCAAGACTAAGCTACCTGGATCGAACGTTACGAACCTGACTTTCCTGTCATAATATTCCTTTTGAGACATTTGCGATTTACGAATATTTCTCAACGCACAAGAGATCATTCTAATATTAGCATTATTGCGAGCAGCAATATCTAAATCATTACGATTAGATACAATATCAACATCAGAACGCAAAATTGGGTCTCTAGCAAAAACAATAGTGTAAGGAATCGTATTTGATGACGCCTGTCTCGATATATTATACGCGTACGTTGACATGGGCAAATACATGCACCAATCTGCTTGACTCTCGTTTGTATACATCGCTAAACTCTGAGATATAGTGCTATTAAAACGTTCCACGAGTCCAATGGTCTGAGGATGCCTAGTTGCAGCAACCGATAACGTGGAATCAAAAAAAACTATCGTATTTTTAACCATGTGTGATGTGAAAATTGATCCACGATCTACAATGACTTCATTTACCATACCAAATTTACAGAAGATCTCTTGAGTAAGAAAATCACTAACGGCCTGAGCAGTTGCACTTGGGACTGCTCTAGTTATCGCGTATTTCGATAAATACTCTAAACAAACTATGATGTATTTGTTTCCTAAATCCGAGGTCGGAAGAGGTCCTAATATGTCAAGGGCTATTTTATCAAAAAGATGATTGACTTCAATCGGTTGCATCGGAGCAATCAAATACGATCTCTTCCTCTCTTGACATTCTTTACAACTTTCGATATACCTAGAAATTTTCTTTTCAGCATCAAGAATAAAATATCTGTCCCTAAATTTACATAAAGTCTTCGTAAGACCAAAATGCGCTCCATTCCAAGGATCATCATGAATTTCCTTCATAACGTCATTAAATGAAGCTTGAGGAACAACCAAACGATCAACATATCTGTTACCTATCCTGCACCTGTGAAAGAGCTTATTGTCTCTAGTAAGAAAACCTTTATAGTTTAGCCGAGATCTAGAAGCAATCCTTGAAACTTGTTCAGTGCAAAAACTATCAACGCTTTGATCAAATTCAAAACGAGAAGCTTCAATCCTGTATAACTCTAAACCATCCTCAACTACATCCTTAGGAGAGGTCTCCTTAACATCAACATCCTCAATTAATGGATTCCTGCTTAGGAAATCAGCAATTTGGTTATCTTTGCCCGAACAATATACTATATCAAAATCATATTGTTGAATCGCTAAAGACCAACGAGCTAAACGCCCATTCATATCCTTTTTAGTACGGAGCCATACCAAAGCTTTGTGATCCGTCACGACGTCAAATTTCATTCCCCATAGTAAATGCTTAAAATAATTAAGAGCCCACACTAGAGCCAAACATTCCTTTTCGGTAATCGTATACCTGGTCTCACAACCAGAGAGCTTACGCGACGCGAAAGCAATCGGAAATATTTTATCATCACCCTGCAATAAACAAGCACCTAATGCTTTATCACTAGCATCGACAAATAATCTTGTAACTATGCCTTCGCTATTCGAAAAATGTCTTAATAAAGGGGGGTTCTGAATAAGAGAAAGAATTTTAGAAAATGCATGTTGCTGTAGTTCTGTCCAAATAAATTTGACACCCTTCTTCATCAACCTTGTTAGAGGCATAGCCAAATCCGCATAATTATCTAAGAATTTTCTATAATATGAAAAGAGTCCTAAAATAGATTTAAGTTCTTTAGTCGATTTTGGCACTTGGATCTTCATAATCTTTTCAAACTGTGATTGATCTGGTCGAATTCCCTGACCCGTTATTTCATAACCAAGAACGGAAACTTTTTCAAAACCAAATTTGCACTTACTAGGTTTAAGTGTCAAATTGCATTCTTTAATTCTATATAAGATTTCATTTAAAGATAAAGAAAATTCTTCAAATGTTTCCCCATAAACCAATATGTTGTCAATATAAACAATAGCATTCCGATATTTCATGCCCCCTAAAACACTATCCATAACCCGCTGGAAAATCGCACCACTTGTTTTAAGGCCGAACGGCATGACGTTAAATTCATACAATCCCGAAGGGGTAACAAAAGCAGTTTTATGCTTATCAGATTCCTTGATTCTCAACTGCCAATATCCACTATTTAAATCCAGATCCGCAAAATATTTGGCTTTAGCTAGATATAAAATTATGTCATCTATTCTGGGTAAAGGATATGAATCGGTAATTACTTTTTTATTCAATGACCTATAATCAATGCAGAATCGCCACGTGTCATCAGGTTTCTTGACCAAGACAACCGGGGATGCATATGCACTTCGCGACTCACGAATGATTCCATTTTCCAACATCTCACTCACTTGTTCCCTAATTATACTGTGTTGATGGTGTGAAACTCTATAAGGAGCTTTATGAATAGGAGTCTCGTCTGAAGTATTTATTTCAACTTCCATTAATGAACATGCCCCTAAATTCTTCGAATCAAACGCAAACTGCTTTTCATATTTGCCCAGTAATTCTGACAACTTACTTTTCTGATCTGATAATAAAGCATCAGAAATATTAAAATTATTACATTTCGTGTTATTCGTTAGGATCGTATCCTTTTTTAAATCGTCCAAATTTTCATTTATTGATTCTACCGTATTAAGAAAATAGATATAATCACTTTTCGGTAACGGCAATAAATGTTCGGACTCAGTCCCGGACTGAACATAATCAAGTGAAAACGCCGCGATTTTTGTATCATTTCTGAACCATACCTTATTCCTATCCAGTTCAATGAACTGTTTATCAAAGTTGACAATGGCCTTTACTGCATATAAAAAATCCTGCCCTAAAATTATATCAGGTACTAAATCGCACACAACAACAAATGCATGATTATAAACAATGCTATTTATTGTAAAGTCCAATATAACAGAACATTCAGCTAATAACCTAATCCCATTCACCGTACGCAAACAAGAGGCGTTATCATTATATGCGTGTGACGGAATGAATTTAGCCACTTTTTCAAGAAACGAAGAAGAAATCACAGAAATTGTGGCACCTGAATCAATCAACGCATTATGCACTACACCGTACAAATCAACACAAATAACAGGAGAAACGGGACGACTAAAATGACCGTCTACCAATGTAGTCCCATTCACTGGCGACGCTGAAAGTTTGGGTCATTACCCTGTATATTTCCAACGTTATCACGCGAACCGCTTCTTAAATTATACCGGTTTTGAGTGTATTGGGGTCTTGACGATCTCGCATCATTGCGGGGTCGGTTTGATCCAAAGTTAGTAGTACGTGGAGAAGATGGACTCCTCGGCGGCCAACTAGAAGATCTATTTTGCGGCGTGGAGTATAATTCCTGCGGTGAGGCTTGCGCACTACGCTGCCCAATATTTTCACTGGGATAACCATCACCCATTGAATTCGTATAACTGCTGGGCTCGCCACATCGAGTCGAGGTTATCTTCACTGGCAACAATAATTCAGTGTGTGTGGCCATAAAGAGCATCGAATACTCCATGCAGGTTTGTTTGAGGGTAGCGAAATCTTTGTATAATTGAGTTCCGAAATTACGTTTAAAAAAAGATGACATACCAGTCAAACATTGCTTAATTATTATTTTCTGGTCTGAAATCTTAGCCTTTCCGGCAAGAGATTCCACACGATACACATAGTCCATCAGAGGCTCATTATAATCTTGACGAGACTTATAAAACAACGAAGCATGGTCTATAGGAGACGGGAATTCTAAACAAATCGCTTTTTTAATATCCTCATATTTCGTAGAGGACGATTTTGTCAAATTATAATAGCTGAGAGCCGGCCCACATAGATAAGTAGCCAACACTAACGTTTTTACATCGTCACTCCAACTATTTATAGCGGCGATTATCTCGAATTGCGAGAAGAAGTCCTCCGCGGACGAATTCAGACCGTTATACTTATCAGACATAATTCAACTTTTTTTAACAAAATAATATCAATTGTACATCACCAAGGCATCAATGCAGAGAGACCTTTCCATGGTATCTCATCATCATTCTAATGGCTGCAATCGCTGCATTGGCCATCTCATTCAATATTAATTTCTTTATTCACAGTCTTTTCTTAGACTTTTTTCTGGAAAACTTAATATGGTGCATAAAAAGGATTTAAGATTAAACACGTCTTCCTCTGCGTCCGCGTTCAGTCGAAGCTAAACAAAGGTAACAAAATTAAATTGCTTCATAGCTGCGATCCGTGCTGTGATATTTGCTGTTGATTCTACAAGGCAAATAATCAGGCAAATAATATAGCAAAGAAAAAAAAATACGTAACTGGAGGTACCGATTTCTTCATAAGTCTACACCATGTCAGGTGGACGTAGCTCTTTGAAGATGGGAGGCACTCGCTTCTAGCGCATAAATCCGTAGCTAAATAATGACTCCAATATTAGATTACGATATTTTTGTATTATCTTTTCTTCATTTCAATCCCTAATTCACACCATTATTTTTCTTCAGCCCATCATTCTCTGACTCACTACGTCTAATTAGCTTTTTTACGATATATAGGGCGAATATCGAGTGCCAGCAACAACAAACAAAGGGAAAAGTGCGCGGAGACTGCATGTAACCAATGCAATCTCCACAGTACTTACATACAATTTTGTTAGGATATTTATCTGTATTTAATTAATAAAAGTTAACTTTGTAAGACAAATTATAAACATCTCTACTCGAATCAGGATTAACCTTACTTATAGTCCGGTTTTAAACAACATAAAATCAAAAGTGGTATCACTGGCCCCACGCTCCAAATTTGAAATTGTAATACTGGCAGCTAGTAATATTTGAAATTTAATAAACGGAACCCGTCCACTACTTATACTTTTTAATTTGATATCTCGGCCGACCTTCGTATTCAGCCAGGATGAATACATCGAGACTTTTTTCGGACAACTTGCTTTTTATCGTTTTTAAATTGAAAAATTCCTGGTTGCATAATTTTATAACGGTACAGTTGAAACTTGCAACAGTGGAACAATAAATTCCGAAAAGAGTAAAAAGACTCTTTAAAAATGTTAATTTAGTGGCCAGTTTTAGAACGAAATAAAAACTGAAGTGTGTTTAAGGAAACTTTATTCAAGTTACCGAGTGCTAAGTGAACACACGTGCGTCGGTCTTGGGTTCGTTTCCCGGGTAAATTTAGAACTGCTGAGGGGGATAGGGGAGGGGGGATGAGGGAATTAGTAGTAACGAAGCACCTTTTTATAGAAACGAGCGTCGGAGTCGCGTCACACTATCTCGTAAACATACTCCATAGCTAAATGATATTATTTATTGCTGCTAGCGAGAATACGCGCCGTAAAATTATTTTCCATTTAATTTAATTCAAGTAACATCTATAGGTATATTATATTGCACGTACCATTTGCCTCACATTTTTTAGGTTTTAAAAAGTTATATTCGAACGCTTTTCACTCACTGGCCATATGATAGACAAAAGCGAATTCCATTTTCAAATCGTAGCCGCGCGCGAAAATTAACGTCATGGGAACCGCCAATCAGGTATGTGCGTGCGGAATAAAAATGGTGGATTTTTACATGATTCTCGAGTAAAACTGGAGGCGTTTGCCTGCATGGCACTGGCTGAATACAAAATGTATCGTAAGTGCACATTATTTGCATTTTGAATTACGCGCTCGCTCGGGGCTTTGGCGCCAATATAAAGAAAATGGTAGATGCGAGCGTCAAAGTCGCCATACTTGAGGGCCATCGACGCATAATAGGCTACTTTACATCCTATTCTTTGTGTTACATCTGAATATTTAGCAGCAAAATCATATCTAAAATAAATCGTTTGTTTTGCCTATTTGTGCTTTCAATACTATAATTTCAATATTAGACATTAAAACAGCGGATAAATTATATAGTAACTATGAACAAAGACAATGTAGGTCCAGGAAAAAGAGAAGTTAGTGTGATGTGAATGCGGAGCAATATTAATTACTATTGGCAACACCAAATAAACTAGCGGTGATTTACCACAGAAAACGGAGGTGATAGCTAAAGATCAAAATCAAAAATATTTTATTCGAATTAAGATTTTTACAAATCATTTTTCGACGTCAAAGCTATCATGGATGGCGCGTTCAGATTTGACAGTGTTACCAATATCATCCGTAAAGAAGAGCTTTCTGCTTCTAAACGCACTGTAACTGTCTTTGATATCTTTACTTCTCACCGTTATCCGCCATCTTTGTTTACAGTCTATTCTATGAAAACGTAAACACTTCATTCATCCACAGCTGCTTAAAAACCAATATCAATTCGGATACTAATTTGTACAAATGGGCTATCAAAATACCGATACAATGGGTAGCGGTGGCGTGTCGATCGTATCTGGGTCTGACAGACTGACAGACGGACAGACAGACATATCGAGAGGGCGTGTCTAGCCGTGTGGTCTACTCAGGCTTGACGCCTCTGGACATTGTTTCATTTCAATTATTTGGCTGCTTGATGACTCTAACAATGTAAATGGTAAGTGTTCTATGAGTTAAGGGTCATCATTTTACAAAAATTACCGCTTTTTGGTGAAGTACCTATCTTCGGTTAAAAATTACAGTACCTAAACTATGTAAAAAAGAAAAGCTTTTTTTAATAGATTGTTTAAAGCGCTAAATTGTGGTAACACCGAACTGACAATCCCCGTTGTTCCATTTTGCTACATTATGTAAAATTGATCATTGAAACTGTATCAAGTCATCATTATGCAGATAAAATTAGGAAAATTCTAATTTTAATACGAAAAACCAATAAAATTAAAGTTTTTTACAAATATTGGTTATGGCGCTGTTTAAATATAAGAGAAGGAGGAAATTTTCAATTAAATTGCTAAATCTAAATTCGAATAACAATACATTTTAAATGTTTATAGTGTAAAATGAAATTACCAGCAAAATAACGGAGCTAGAGAAGAATTTAATTATGTAGTATGAGAATTCTAGCACATGCGCATGCGGTTCAGGCTAAAATCTATACATAATGTATCCAGTATGAGCTGGCTAAACATTTGCGGTTTTTCTTCAGAGGTTTGCAACTTTGGGCATGTATTCTTTTCATAATATTAATAAGAGGACCGGTCATTGTAGAGATCTGAGACATGAACTTAAGTTGTAGAGATACATGGAGGAGGCCTTTGTGCAGGAGTTGGGCGTTTCTTGGCTTAGATAATATTATTAGATTTCAATCAGGAATTAAATTAAAGATTTTTTTGTAAGGATAAAATTGTTTTGGTCTGAGCATTTCACACTACAGCTATTGTGCTTTTTATTCTAAATAGATCATATTTTTAATAAGATTGACATCAAAACCTTGGAGCACACGAGCTTATCTTACTGTTGTCAAGATCCAGTAACTATTGTATAGTACCTACTTCAAAATGCTGCTCATTTTCCAGAATATTTTGAGAAAAGTTGTCTACCCCTGTCCCTGTCAAACAGCACGGTGCATGTATATAATATGCGTTGCACGCAGCGATCGCAATCTTGCGCGGAACCGTCGCGCGTCGCATTGCAATGCGCGCGCGCATTCGATAACACACTGCGCGGACAGCTCGCAAAACTTAACACAACATTGCGTAAAATGTTCCTGCTTCTTATAAAGATGATACTGTTGAAGTATCAGTGGATGTTAAAGGTTTGGATAAAGAGTTAAATGCGTTAGAAGAATCAACACCGAAATTCAGAGTTGTCTAAGATCAAACGCAGCTAGTAGTTGCAGATGTTGTTACAGTCGTGCCATGCTTTCCTGGTTAGCTAAAATTTATTAATATATTTTAAAGTTCCTTCGTTTATCACGCTGCCACGTTTTTTTTTTCTGGCCGTTCTTCTAAACTAAATAACAAGTCAAATAAAATAATGAACCATCATCAATTAATGAATAATGTTTTATTTTATTTTGTTTTCAAATATGGATTGAAAGTATATGTGCTAAATAAATTAAAAGTCGTCAAAACACAATTTGAAAGACACCTAACGACGACTTTGCTATTGTAGCGTGGGAGACCATCATTTGTAAAAGAAATAACCTGTCACTGATAAATAAAATCACCACATTAAAGATACCAACTTCATACTAACAACCAAAAATATTTAAACACAAAAATACCCAAAAACGCATAAAATAGATTCGTGCATAGATTAGTAATGAAATTAATGTTAAAAGCCCGGAAATAGCAAATTTATGCAAAAACGAAATCGATCTATTCGCGTCTCTCGAGGAACTGCTAGCCATTTATAACGATAACCCAAATGAAGTTAGCTATTGAGAAATTAGTGGCAGAGTCCGTGGGAATAACGCTGATAAAACAAACATTGATGGATTTTTTTCAATTAGAGAAGACGATTTGATTACAAATGCAGTCGCATTACAAGTTCAACATGATTCTCGCTTAATCAGTCGTAGCATCTACTTGGCAGATGAAAGTGTTAATGGATAGATATTAATACAAGACATAAGTAGATTTAAACAGATAACGTCTATTATTATTGAATACTCACGGATTTTTAACACCTACGTCGCCATTTACGCTACTGTTTTAGATACAGTTTTAAATAAGTACAACAAACTTCAGTCTAGTAGTAAAGGTGATTCAGCGGCAATTGGTTGGATACCTATTAGTTTAATTTTTTACAGATTTCTTCTGTTACGCATAATAACAGCCAATTCAAGCCCAATCCAAGGTTTTCTTTCCAATTCTGAATTTAGTCGCTATTCTTATATCCATATTACCCAGTAACGTACATTAGTACGTATAATATTAAGAGTCAAGTACCTCTAAACAGGATTTGGGCACAATGTAGCCGAGTTTAAATCGCAGACCATTCGTACGAGACGAGCATATCATTGAGATAACCAACATACACTATCCGCTGCAAAATCAACTTGATCAACATTCGGGACTTTATTGCCAAATACGTAAGGATCGCATTCTCGATAAGCCGATTTACAAGAAGCGTGCCAAAGTTGCCAATAACAAAAATCTTGGATTGACATATCACTAACTCAATCTAGCGTTTTCACATTTTTTTGCCAGATCTTTGATTACATGTACGCGTATGTTTGCTATTTAATTGTGTCGCTTTTTGTCGACTATGTATGTTGCTGTGGCGTTACCTGATTTCTGTCGTGTTCGGTATTCAGTTCTTATGCAATGTACTATGTTATTAGCACCATTGGAGGTACCATTCTCTCGGGGATTTATGGAATACTTACAACAAGTGAAGAATCTTTCAATAGCAGTGGAGAGTTATTGGTTTCCATTAACTTGTAGGACATCCTTTACAAGGGCTTTTCTGGATGTTTTCTTTTGTGTGTTATTTATAGCTCTATTTTGTTATATTCTTATATTCTATACTCTTATTCTCTAGTTAACGGCAACACGAATTTGTAATTATGACTCATGTATGATTCTTTATATATTTAAAAGAAAAATACAAAAGATACTATTCCTGTGGAGTTTCTTCTGGCCGTTCTTCTCCACAGAGGGCGTACACTGGTAGTGAACGTGCTATCCATGATAGCTGTGACGTCGAAAAATTATTTGTAAAAATCTTAATTCGAATAAAATAATTTTGACTTTGACTTTGAAGTAGGTTTAGATAGACTTAGTATGGATAGACTAGACATACTACCTTCTAGAATATAGATCAACATTACGTCTGCCACAAATATTTATTTTCATTCCCTGGAATTCTTCCATTGCAAATTCATCTTGTCCTCTAATCCCTAATTTCCTAGTATCAAAAGTTTCACAATCAGACGTAAAATAAATCCCAGTCTAATTAGCTGTATTTCCCTCCCTCCACATTCCGGCTGGTTCAAAGAAGCAGCCATGCGCCAGCGCCGTGTCGCCATCTGTCACGTGTCTCGCTGCTAGCACACCTACCGCCTGTAAACTCCTGCGCTGGTATTTTTAGTTAGAAGCTAATTAATTGGGACTTACTTTTGCACTTTCTTGATTTTCTAAGAGACAACTGCCCTGCCTTGCTGATGTATTTTAGTTAGTAGAAAATGTATCATAATACGTACGTACTTATATGTTTCAGGAAAGTGGCATCAATAGCGACACTTTAATTTTAATACCTATTTAATTTATTATTAACTCAAGATATTTGTTTTCGTGTTTTGTTTGTCTAACGATGAATTTTCTAGCTAGGAGCTAGCAAACATAATATAAATTATTTATTTAGATACTCTTACCTATTCAGCTTTTGTAAAGTAAAACCTAAAACAAAGTTATTTTGCCGTTTGATGAACGGAGGACGAATCCATCAAACAAAACGTTTCAGCACCGTTAAATTAGAGTTACAATTTCGATGATTAACGGCAACAGAGCGAGAGTGCGTTAACCTCATACTTCAACCAGCAATTTGTGTGAAATACTCTAAACCCTACAAAATAAATAGAGACGTCATCATTAGACCGTAGTCGATGATAAACTGCCGGACCGCGGTGACAACTTACGGCAAAAAGCGATGCCACCATACGAAAATCTACGAGGAGAAAGGAGACGGCGATAACTTATGAAGTATAAAAACCGAAGCCGTTGATTTTATAATTTATTTGTTACGCATTTGTCGTTCCGTGAAGATCGAAAGATACATGAGCTTTTTGTAGGCGACTAGTGAATACGCATCAGATGTGATTTGAGCTGTAATTTATGGTGTTTGTACAACGGATGTCACTGCACACGCCCTCATAAACAACCTCTTTAATAGACATCATCCTTGAGATGTGTTTTACGTCGCAAGGGCTCGCGAGACCAAAGGGAAATCAAAATAGAGCCGCACATTCATACGAGTATACAGAACCAGATAACCATAGACAACAAAGCTATGTTGCCAAACTGAATATTTGAATTTCGAACGCATGAAAAGAAATCAAATTCAAATAAATTAAAAACTTCTTCATAATAGTTCAAAATTGGAACGCTCCCCGCGAGAGTCGTTCGAAAATCAATCATGCACATATTTAACTGAGTTTCCGAACGCGCCAAGTCCCTGTCCCAGGCGACGCGTCCACCATAATTCAAATGCGTTTGAGATATAGTCCGCGTTTTATCAATGCATCGTCGCGATGATTCTTATGATTTATGACTAATTATTGCTCTTGTTAATGTCCTTTTCACGGTACGTCCGTTTGTGTCCACACGACCATTTGTATTTTTAATTTACGCCTCTTCAAAACGTCAACTTTTTGATGATCATCAAAATTATGACATTCGCATTGACCTTTACGACCAAAACATTACATAATGTTTCTAAAAAAGAGACATGCGTTAAGCAAGTATACCTATAGTGTAGGTAGGTATGTTAACAAAAACACATCAGGTGAGAAATAATTAGCACTGTTTATTCAAATTAATAATTCCAACAATAAACTGGCACGAATCATAAAACTCTAAAAGTGAAGTTTGTGAACGAAAAGTTGAACGTCCTAATACGTCCATCGGCCTGTCAGTTGTTGGCCCAAGTTGGGATAAAATATAGCTCATGTTCAGACGGATACCGAGGAGATGGAACGAGAGGGGTTGGGGTTGGGGCACGAGGGGAGGGCAAGACACAAATAGCAACTATCTCCGTCGAGCAAAACAATGCCAGCAAGTATGATATTATGGCTAGAGTGAACTGAGTTATTTGGATACGAAAATTGAGAGATATTTCTGAACAGATTCCTGTAATACTCGATGAATGCAGTCGTTTTAAATCTGTGAGACTTTTGCTACAAATGCATTGTTGTCCATTATGGATAATTAGGTTTATTTAAGCGTAAAAAGGACATCTTTCTTTTTTAGCCATAACTCAATAATGATTATGATACGTTTATTGATAGCTGACAGGTTTTACACATTGATTGCGTCCAGTCCGTATTCACTCAAGAGTATTGTAGTACCTTTACCACCTCAGGTTTACATAGTAAATAACTAAGTCTCATAATATGAAGAAGGCGTCGGTTTTTATGGCGGATTAGCATTTTACATTGTCGATGTGTTGAAAGTTACGGATATTTGCACAAATGTAGATGCCTGCAGTGTGATAAAACGTTGTAAACAGTTTTATAGCCCGTGACAAGAACTAGTCTTGGAAAATTTCGATGGATAAATATTTCATTGGGATTGACAAGGGAAAATTCCAATATTTTAGTAGATCACACAGATCACTGGCTCCTTTCTGGACTGACATAAAATAAACAAAGATGAGGAGGAATGCTGCTATCGTCAAATAAATTTTAATGGGACCTAGAAGCTCATCCAGACGATTAGCGCCGAGCCAAGTATTCTAAATTAAAATTCCAATGACATAGACGACACAGGTGCAACTGCAGTCGACAGTTAAAATAATCCAGATGCAAAAACATAAGATGTCACGGACAATACCAAAAATCACAATAAAAGGAGAAACGTTAACAGATTACCGTCAACAAAGAATCCTAACCTCATCACTCGTGAACGAGACAAAGAAACATTTCTCTAAGTTAACACTGTATAACATATAATAAGAGTTTGGACAGACGGACGAGCGACAGCCGCGAGACGGCTATAAATAAATAATACGGCAGCATTTTATTATTATCATAGTGGGCACGTGCGACGACATTCTCGCGGCAAAACTGGCGACGACGCAGTGACGCAGAAATAACCTGCGCAAGCGACGGACGCAGATACTATGGTGGAGACGCCAGAGGAATTGTGCTCTCAGAACTGGAATATTCAATTCTTAAATATGTTGGATGGAGAGTTTATATATCTGTTCTTAAATATCATTCGTGTTAGTCTTAAGGCAAATCTTGGGAAATCCTACGATAGAGTAGTAGAGTGAAGTGATGTGAAGATTTGTAAGGATGTCAGACTCTGTTACAGGATTTAGCGTTAATGCTAGAATAGTATAAAAACAATAAACAAAAATAGGTATGCTTAAACATTCTTTGAGTTGCATCAACAAAAATACATATTCGCATCTCAAAAACCACTCGTGTAGATTCTATTCAAGTTCTACATTTAATACGAGTATGTATACTAAAGTCTACCATTATAATGTCATTATTTTTCATAGTCTCTTTCTTAAACGCTCTCTCATTATCATCATTCGGCAGTATGAAACCAAGAGTCTTAATTTCCTAGCCAATGCTTGATCTTAGATAATCTAATTGCAAAACCGTAAAGTTATGAGGTGCCAATAGTCGGGTACCTATTAACCATAGAGCATAAGTGGAGGGGGGTTGTGTTGCTCTAAGCTATAAACCGAAAACTGAACGTTCCGTTTGACTGTAAACGATTTAATGCCCGCAAGATCGCAATACGCAAACACATCCATCATAAAAGATTATTGCTGTAACGGAACGCAGACCCAAACTCAATTAGCTGAGAATTGGCGCGAATTGGAAAGGAACAGAGCCATTTTAGATAATTCATAATATAGGCTCTATAGGCTGTAAGCGTCAAAAAGCAAACGAGTTTGTAATGCCAAAGTAAAGACAAAACATTATTTGACTCTTTTAATGTCTAAATTTGCAACTGGCTGAAAACAACAAATTCCAAATTTGAAATAGTCAATTTATATTCGACTCGTTTGGAAACGCGGATTGGTTCTATTTACGTTCACTGGCTCGCTCGCAGTAGTCGGCCCATTGATTATTATTTTAACGCACAATTAAAATTTGATGGCCTTCTCTACTCCGTTCATCTTCGACTGTTAGCTGCCTTCCGATTTCTGAACGACAAATAACACCTATCAAATGAAATTACACTTTGTAACGCAATGGTAGGGTCTTATTTCGAATGATTTACGATCACACGTAAGATCTTCTTAGAGTCCAGTGCGACGTATGAGAGTCGAGACTAAGCGTTAATAAAAATAGTCGTTAAATTCTAAACTCGCGTTCGAAATTCGAATCTACAACAACTGACTGAAACTTCATATTTGAATAGCATTCCATTCGAACAGCGCTCTAAGTACGTGTGAAATAAAAATCATGCGTATGCACACATTCGTTAAGAATTGACACTTATTAAGGGGGATAATTTTTTTAATTGGTATGACGACATTTCTTTATTTAGTGTACTTGGCTACTTGCATGACAGTGTTTGATTTAGCATTCCCCGCTTGATAGTATGATTGACAAGTCCATTGTCCCGAGTTTAGTGCCGTTTTTATAGCATTCAAGTATCGTTTAAGCTTATTACTTGTGATTATGACAGTTACGTGTACTTTTTATAGAATATGTTTATTAATAACGAGTACTTTTTCTCTGATAGAGGTTAATAAAGAAGCATTACTATCCTTTTCAAAAAAAAAAAAAGCAAGTAACCAAACAAACGGTTTTTGTTTTCGACACACGAATTTTCAAAAAAGGAAGTCACATTTAAAAAAATAAAGCGATTGTCTATGGGTCCTCAGATCCTCGTTCCTCGAGATCACCGGCAACCGTTCCGAATTCAAATTGCCGAGTTCGTGTTCCGAATGTGACGTGATTGGCCGACCCTGCCGCCGCGTGACCAATCGGTAATTAGGAATGTGTGGAGATGCGCTTTTACGGAAGCCGATCGGTTGTAATAAAACTTTTAAAATTCGAATTCTATAATTCAAATTTTTGATTCGGTTCGCGCTATTTCCTCCCGGTGTTACTGTGTCCGCTTTGGGCGGTTTTGTCTTGTTTTTTTTTTTAATTAGCGGTATGCGGTAGCATAACGGTTGTTCGAATGGAAGTCGTAAAAGACGATTCGATTTCGATTCCTATACTTTTAATATGAACACGCTTTCTCTAAATGAATTCCTTGAAGCCCAATTCTAATAATGAAACACTTGTGATACGAATGTTGGCTTCATGGAATAAAAGATTTGCTAGAACATATCGGCATCTTGTTATGACTCCAATAAAAATTGTTTGGCACTTAGACTAAGGTTTGGTAAAATTAAACACCATAAGAAAATCATTGTTTCAAAAACAATAGTTATTGAAATGCCGGACACTACAACTAAGTAAGTAATATTTAGAATATTTATTTAATTTATTCTGTCTTGAAATAAATAGTAATAAAAATCCAAATTATTAGGACATTTTAACTTAAAAAGTAGGTAGTAAGAAATAATTATTTTATGAATATGTAAAGTGAAGATGTGATTCCACTGCTTGCATATCGTGTGGACTGTGGACATTTTCAGGTTTACGATCAGCCCGATTATCCCCGTCTACCTCCGTGGCCGAGTGGTCGAGATTTCGACGCCCATTACGGAGGTTTCGGGTTAGATTCCCGGTGTCCCCACTGTCAAACAAAAATCTCTTTGTGAATCTTTCCCCAGTTTGGTTAGGACATTACAGGCTGAATCACCCGATTGTCCGAAAAGAAAGATGATTCCGTGCTTTGGAAGGTCCCGGCTACTATCTAGTCGTTACATGAGCCAAGTTAGTGGCCTTTAGCGGCTCTTAAACACTGACACCAGGGTTTGTGAGGTCGGTTGTCGACCTTACAACCCACACGATGATGATGATGATCCCCGTCTGTGCCCACAACTCGAGCATTAATACGATAAGATCCTCAGTTAAGATTTGAGAAACTTATCAAACTATTTTATGCTATTCAGATTATAGTAATTACAGGAGTTATTATCATATTGGCCCACTGCCTGTGCGCTTTTATCTGATTTAGATATCGAGTTTATTACTTCCTTGCTCATTGTGATATTGATAAACTGGTTCTAGGCGGTCTGGCTGTGATTACTATTGAACGGAATATAAAACAAGAGCGTATATACTATTTAATATTGTACTGGGTGTCCAAAAATATCAATAAATCATCTCAATGTGGGTAGATAGTAAAAAAATGTAATGTCATACGTGGAATAGGGGATCGGACTGTTTACCATATTTTATGAATTATTTTTAAAATATAGATTAGTAGCAGACGATTCGCGAAGAAAAAAACAGAATCGGTTGAAAAACCAATTTACAGTGATTTTTTAAAGTTTCAATATGTCTGTCTCTTTCAAAAACGATTTTTTGTATGGAGATTATATGGTGTTACTAACAAATGACGTCACAAGTGGGTATGTGCCTCTGTCTAATCTTGAATTTCAAACATTTATAACTCGGTCAATTTTAAAGATAGACCAAAAAATCTTTAAGTGTTCGATGGCAGAAACTAAGAAGTTTGGATTTATAAAATAAAAAGTAGCCCGATCCCCTATTTTTTGTAAATTTAGTTGAAATGGATTCGTATACCGGAGCTCAGCGCGCATTTTGTGTACGAGCTCAAAACCATTATTCGATAATAACAGCTCGCCGCTTACTTCGCACGCAGTTTAATATCTCCCAGTGCGAATATCATGGATTAAGACGTAATGGGCGTCATTTGGACAACATAATTTTTTCGTCGTAAACTTTCCATTGCAACCTCAACCTCAACCTCAACGGCCCGTTACAGACCACTGCTGGACTATGAGCCTCCTACACTCAAGTGGAGGGTTTTGCCATAATCTCCACACTTGGCAGGCGGGTTGGAGATCGCAAATTAAAAGGTTACTGTATAAGAGAGCGCTGCTGCCCGTTCCCTGTTCAATGTGTAGTCCCTAAGTCGCCTCTTACGACACCAACGGGAAGAGTAGGGGTTGGTGACAAATGTATTCTACTCTGCCGTCACCACACGGCGGTTCCATTGAAATAGTAATAAAATTATGAGATGATATATTTTTCATATACTTATAATTTTTGGGTATAAACTGCCAACACCCTTTTAGGACATCCGGTATAATACAGCAACTCTGTCTTTTAACGTCTCATCTCAGAAACTACTCCGCTGATCATGGTGGTCATACTATAAATGTGTTATTTTGTTGGTTTGTCCTAATTTTACGTAGCAACAAAGCGCGTAAGATGAAAGAGCTAGTTTTTACCGCGGGAAAATATGAAATTTTCACGGGAAAAACCTAAAAACAAAATAGTATTTGTCTCTATCGTTTACCACTGAAGATAATATTTTTGATAGTAGGTAAATGTAGATATGTATTTTTAGAAACTCTGAAAAAAAATTTGTTATAATAGTAAAAAACTTTCGGAACAGACATCCTGTAACATCTAATCTGAAATATGAGACTACAAATATGTTTGTACGAAACTCAATCCGGATATAAACGGGCAGATCTTAGATAGTCCAAGCAATCTCCTTTACTAATACTACACAATGGACGATGTCTGTCTGTCCGAATCCAGGGGAGGGAAGGAAATCTCTGGTTTTCCAGCAAATGACGCCGCGGGGCGCCAGAAGGGGGCCTTGAGGGGGCGCCGGCCCTTTGCACGGTGGATGCACAGGACGTAAGTGGTCGCTTTTAGGAGATGTGGTCGGAAAATCGACGAGATGTGGACGATCACTAAATACGGGCGCAGTTTTAGATTTTTCTTCTAAGTCTGTCGTAAGAACAAGATGGTTTCCTTTGGTCCTCTTCTTCATGATGTGGATTCTATGATCCACTACCTCCTTGGTAAAAAGTAGCCTATGTAATAATCCAGAGCATCATCCAATTTTGGTGTCAATCAGACAAGTCTGGCGTATGGCCACAAACATTCAAATTATTTTATTTTTCCTGTAAAAATAAAATAAATTCTCTTGGTAAAAAAAAAATACCTTTTATTGTGATAATCCAGCACATCGAAAGGACTTCATCTCCTCCGAAGATTGGACTTACTGATGTGCAATGAAAGAACCCACTTAGATCAGAAGACTGAAGCAGCTGATGCAATGACGTAAGAAGGACGTAATCCACAGTAAAACTCCACCAATAAGGGATTTAATATGAAGACGAAAGAACTTCATCTCCTCCGAAGATTGGACTTACTGAAGTGCAATGAAAGAACCCACTTAGATCTAGACTGAAGCAGCTGATACAATGACGTAAGAAGAACGTAATCCACAGTA
This sequence comes from Carpatolechia fugitivella, assembly GCA_951230895.1. Classification (NCBI taxonomy): domain Eukaryota; kingdom Metazoa; phylum Arthropoda; class Insecta; order Lepidoptera; family Gelechiidae; genus Carpatolechia; species Carpatolechia fugitivella. The sequence continues at coordinate 2,000,558 of OX579662.1, forward strand.
CAACTCTACCAATAAGGGATTTAATACGAAGACATAACTTGAAAATCCTTTGACCCGAATACAAATAAATGACATACAATTTGACCATATGGCCGAATGACATCATGTTTATTTACCATTTCCGAATTTGAGGTTAAGAGAATTAAGACCTTTCCTTATTGTGGTTATAGCAATAAAATGTCTATATATTTAACATCATTCATGATATTTTTATAAAGGGAGCCTAATACTCGTACGTAATAGGTATCTGCTTTGATAGCAGATTTTTAAATTTGCAGTTACTGTGTAAGATAGTTCGCTATTCGTCTTCCTTGTGAATTTAGATGGTCGTGCGTATTGGTAGATCGATTTTGACATCGGCATACATAAAACATTCTTGCCTAAATATGCTTTTATAGCAGAATATAAAATTAACAAATGAACCAATCAGATTCCCCTTTTTTCACCCCAAAAATTATTTCCAACACAATAACCAATCATAAAAGTGCCATTATAGTACCAGGAAATAATCAATTTGTAGGAAATAAAGACATTGGCACCCCGTGGACTCCAAAAGGAAGGCACCATCAAAAGTAGCACAGCGGGCTGTTAATCCAACACGAAAAAATTGGTGAAAGCAGAGAATTTAAAACGAAACCTCTTTGATTGCGGTGGGATCTTTCGGAAAACGTTTTGAAAGTGATGCTCTTAAGAATATTTCATTAAAGAAACTGGAATAAGATAAAATAAATGCTCTCGTTCACGTTTCGTCAAATTTTATTGTCTTTGTACAAAAGTGATAATAGCGGCGCTTTAAATATAAAGTCAACAAAAACTAAGTCAGCATTAGTCAAAACATGTTTTTGGCAAAAATGGTTGGCTCTGATGTCCAATTCACTGTAATCGTTGTTGGTGGCATCAATTTGTAAAGAGTTGGATAAAGTTATTTCTTATTCTTCAAAGATAAACACCGTCCCATATTAGGTATGGGCAGACGTCGCCGTTTTTCATTGAAAAGACACCATGAATTAACAGTATTGGAGAACTTAGGGTGACCAAAATTTCCGGATAAATGATGTCAAGCATTGAAGTCACCAGTTAGTGTGTTCCCTTCCCATGGTGTTTTACAGCTTCGGTATTGTGAAGCCACCATCAAAATAAATTCAGAAAGCCAATTCTCTGATTCAGTTTTTTATTTACATTGCTTACTATGGAATAATGATGCCAATTCTAATATAGGAAATAATTACATTGCTGGCTACGACCGTAAATTACTTGGCATTTACGACTAATTTATTAATAGAAATTTTGCGAGCAAACCTTAGGTCTGTCGTAAATAAGAAACCACGCTACGACCAATGGGTGGCCATAAAATGTGTCCGAGCGTGGAGATTGGTCAGCCTCCAGCCAATAGAGGCGCGTTCCAGATTTGAAAGCGACGGTTTACGAGCGGCAGGCGGCGTCTTTTTGCTGTTTTGGCGCCAAAATTGACAGGTTTAAATCCTTGGAAGCTTTTAGGTTCGTTTTAAGTTGCTAGTTCACGCCTAGGCAGGATTGTGCAACGTTTCTGTCTCTGTGGAAATAAAATAGATAACAAAGATCCGCATCATCGTTGTGTCATGGACGGAGAACTACTACATGTTTACTAGCAATTGATTGAACTAACAATAAAGATACAAGATTCATCTGAAGTTGAATTTCTATTTCACTTCACGGAGTATCAGCAGCAGCTCCGCCGCCATACATCGATTCAACTTCAGGTGATCGAAACAACTTGAATCTATCACTCTTTTGCCAATAAATATTAACCGTTCAGTTACTCTATCGACGATCGTCATCAAAATCTTGCGCAGTTTCAGTTTAACTTAATCTTGTAATAAATTACTTTTCTCCAACTCCTTTGTCAACTTTGTGGGCTGCAGTAGAGTCGTCTTTCTGTATTCCTTCGGCTCTCTTTGCCAATACAGGATCTAGAAGTTAGGTACTTTAGCATTAATAGATTTTTGACAATCAAATGATATGATAATTACAGGTTAAATTTTCAGCTGCAACACCAATCTCTACATTTCACTGTTTTTGGATCGTAATACTTATTTTCACCAAGAGGTTCTCGCCGCCTGCTACTTCACATAAACAAAGAAAACATAGACTTTGTAAGCCTCCTTGTCTTCCAAACTGGAAAGCCTCTCGTCAGACCTGCGCACGCGTCTCTCAACGTTTGTCACTTTAGTTTATTACACTGTAAATCCTACTTAACGTTGTCTTACTCTGTGCCGTTTTGTGATCGGATCCTTTAATAAATCTCTTCAATCAATTCACTTTAAATTAGTGTTGTATATATATATATACATGTGTGAAGGATTGTATATTAAAGTCTGGTTTCAATGTATGCGTGTGATTGCTATATTATGACCCATTGTATTGAAATGGTCGAGAGCGTCGGTGGCCTAGTCGCTAGGGCCGCTGCCTTCCGTCTGGGAGACACGGGTTCGATCCCCACCACGTACCAATGTGTTTTCGAATTTCGAATGCATTTATGTACGTTTATTCGACGCTTTTACGGTAAAGGAAAACATCATGATGAAACCGGCACACTCCTGCGAAGAAATTCAAAGATTGTGTGTGAAGTCGACCAACCCGCACTAGACCAGCGTGGTCGACTAGTGCCTAATCACCCTAATTCAGGGTAGGCTCGGGCCCCTCAGTGGGGACGTATATGAGCTGTAGATGATGTATAGAAATCAGTAAAATCTGAAAGGTTGCTATGAAAGCAGTTAGATAGATTCTATGCCAAACTGGATTTGTAAAGCATTCTTACATAAAATCTTTTGGTTTTTGACTGAGTTTGTTTTGATTGACTTAGTTTGTTGGTCTCTAAGCTAAGTAATTTTTCCTGTGAACGATTTTATTATCAGGAATGAGCAAAGTACAAACATTTTTCTTTTAGATTGATAGTATGGTGGTCTTAGCAGCAACCCAAAAGCATCGCATACTCAAAATTCCTTTATCTGATATTATAGTAAATAATTTTTACCACAAAAAACACTAAATAATTCACACCACCAACTCGCGAGACACATACATCCACCCTCGTCACGTATTCTATAAACAACCCCATACCCCATGGAATGGCCATAAGTCCCCATAAGGCCTCATAAGACAGCGTGGTGGCAAATCCCGTCATTTGGGCCTGTGACGAATCGGGACGAATCACCGAGTTGAAGCAATCTCTCGTTGCTTTTATTATTTTCATTTCTCATCCCATGTCTGGGGTTGGGATGTGTAGGGTTGGTAGTATTCGTTTTTTCAAAGTGTGACTTGAATGGAAACTAAAACTAAATCTAACCTATCCCGTTAGGGATGCGGTAGGCTACGTTAATTTAATAACTCACTCCGTTTGCGGCTACGCTCGCGTTATATAAGATTTTTCCATGAGAATAAGACTTTTTCTTTTGAATTTGACATTTCCAGGGTACAAACTATTTCCATTCCTAATTTCATCCAAATCCGTTCAGTAGTTAAGGCGTGAAAGCGGAACAAACATCCAAATACATTTTCACAATTATAATACTAGTGTGATGTGATGTGATGTACTTATTGGGATTGTATTGAAAACAAAAGGAAGTAATGGTCTTCCAATTGACGAATATTTATGAACTGACAGCTACTAACATCAGTAGCTTTAAAAGCTGACATTTCTACGTAGTGGACGTAGTTCCAGTTATGACCACTTCAATTAGATACGATGGTAGATCTATAAATAATATGGAAATATTTCCAATGGCATCATCACGAAATCTGGTATAGTGATTGGCTGAAACAGTATTTTTTGTCACAATCGTTCTCTTTTCACTGTAGGGATTCCAACGAATTATCTATAGTCTATAGGTCTAACAAAGCCCGCTAAAACATGGCACCTAATTAATTTTGACAGACGACGACGATGACAGGCAGGCAGATGATGTCGCTGCTATACATTGCAGCTTACTTTCGACGTTCTTACAAACCGAGTCATATAAAACATCATTGTACCGCGTATTCAAATGTGGTATAGTATAGTTTTGCTTCTTTGGTATTCATTTGGTGAGGTTAAGTTTGTAGTTACTCTTCTATATGAGGGATTTCTGCATTATGTTTCCCTGTAAGCTTGTGAATTAAAAATCTAAGTATTTTTACAGAAGTATATTAGAATAGAATAAAATATACTTTATTGCACACAAGGATATAGCTTGAAAGTACAAAAGATAGATGAAGGGGTGTACAGATAGGGGGCCTCATTGCTAAGGTAGCAATTTCTTCCAGGCAACCTTTATTATTTACGAGTATGAAGTCAAAAAAGCATACACTCGTACTATTCGATTCTAAGGCACATAGAGTTCTTCTGTATATCTCGTTGTTTATTTGTAACTGTTACTTACGTATATTCATATCCATGTTGTCAACATCCCTAGTTTATTATACATTATTCATTGGCTATAGAATATTGGTATTGGCAATATGTTGTGGGTTATATTGAGCCATATTTATTGAAGATGTACTGATTTATACAGTTGCTCTTTCAGCACCTATAAATTTTTTAGATTTGACATTATTATAAAATTGTTTATTTTAATTGAAAATGATCTCTGTCTTGTGTCTTATTAACACCGAAACCTTTTAAATCTGCATCAATTACTCGAACCTCCACTCATTTTCACAAAGAGGTGCCCCACCGCTGCGCCGTCCATCAAACGTCAATAGCAGACTATAAAAAGTAAATAAAATATCAGATTGTCGCCAAAATCCTTTTTACCCCAAAAGAAAATTCCGACATATTTTATTTTTTGTTTTTAGAGTTCTGCGGGCGAAAGGTTTAGTTTAACAGCTGCAGCAAGTTGTGTTCTTGTTACAATGTGTGCGGGATCCTTTAGTGTGTGATATCTTCAAAACTCGGAGGAAACCTATTTAATACCAATAATATATAATGACCTTCAAAACTTCATATTTCGGCTGCGACTTTTCTTTGACATCATTGGTTTATTTTTTACAGTGCTAATGATTTTTTTCTATATTTCACAGTGGTAAATTTCACTTCACTTCCTAAGTAATAAATAAATTTATTGTATTTGTATTTTGGGATAAAAAACAGGTTAATTTTCAATTGTCTACTCTTTAAAACAAGTTAATAAAAATTTTGTATAGGTACTTTAGATTTTGGCGAAATTATTTTTCTTATAGGATTTCATTGTATTCTTCACACAGAACCCCTTGCATAAAGACTGTCTCGCGTCTGACTGAGCTTCTTTAAAAGGAAGGTTAGATTTCCGAAGAAGGCACAAAAGATTAGCGCTAGGGGTGCCGTAAGAAACAATTTTCCGCCTACCCTCGCAGCAGGGGATCTCCCGTTATGGAAAACTGCGACATGATAAAAATGCGGTATTGCCCCAAAAGGAAATTTTCGACAACGTTCTCGCTGGGAATTAATTTTTCCACTTCCTGTTGTTAAGTACCTGGGTCCTGAAAATTTGTACTCGATCAGCAATAAAAAAATGAGTCATCTGTTCTTTCTTATTAATTAATCACTGTCACTCCAGCGCCAGCGTGTAAAAGTATTGCGTCGAAAACAAACTTTATAGCATCTAATTTTGGCACAAATTTTCTCAAAAAATAAACACAATTATTTTTGACAAGTTGTTTTTTCTCTGACATTTTTTTAAATGTTTCACTCTTTAAAAGAAATATATTGATTTGTTAGTGTTTGTTTATGGCCATTTAAAAAAAACATCAAATGCAAGAAATGCATTAGATAACGCCTAATTTTCATTAACCTGTATTTCATAAAATTGTGATTCACCTGGCGAAACGAGCCATTTAAATATTATATGTTGATCATTTTATGGATGTTCTTAAAACAAAATGCCAGGTTAATTTCAAACAGAACATTTTTATTGTTTAATCCGTTCAGAAAATAAAAATATTAAAAATAATCACATTGACATACAAGATGGACGTACACCAAATAGCAATGTTAATATACATTAAAGAGTTAGATTTAAGAAAAAATAATTTCCGAACATCATGAGAAACCTACCGATTTACGCTAACCTAACTTAGACAATATCCAACTACGCAAATTTTAATGTTAAAAACTCATATACAGACAAAAATAACTAATATTTTTTTAGTTAAAAATCCCATTAGGAATATGGATCTTAAATTAGTTTTTAAAAGTTATGGCTTCATTGTTAACAAAGTGGGAAATAATATATAACACAAACAAAACAAGTCAGTCTCAACGCCAAAATATGCCTTATTACCACTATAAACAAATATCCTTGAACATGCTAATATATGATGTGACAGCGTACAGGCGCACACGTAGCCTTAGATTTCAAATATCGAACGAAAGCTGTTGAAATTTCCGTAAAATTTATAAAAATAATCGTATTTTTAAGGCAATGACAAAAATTGCTAGATATTCGTATACTCTTTATTAAGAAATTATTACTCGAAAAGCTGCTGTTTTTCGGATAAAATTTCACTTTTTTGTCATTGGTACCTACTTAGAACATCCTTTGTTTTTATAAATTTTACAAAAGTGAAGACTTTTAACCTGTCCTTAAGAAAATCTAAGAGATTCTTATTTTTTCCTCTTTCTTTCTCCCGCACGTTACTGCCACATTTTAATATGCCTTTTAAAAAAGACGACAACTGGTGAAAATGATTTCCTAAGACGCAGTGTACAAAAATACAGCATTGAATTGAACCTAAATATATTATCATTATTTGGGGCCACAGTAGAGACCCCGCCAAGATCTTATTATACGCATAGAGGAAAGAGTAACTTGCCCGAACACAACGTACGACTAATTTTAGATAAATCTGTAGAAGCAACTAGATCTCTATTTATAGAACGCACATTAATAATAGTCCGACGATTGTGCCACATTTTGATATAGCTGTTTTTGCTATATTGATTTTGATGGCCTTACAAGGTAGAAACTATAAGACTTTGTCGTTTTCAGTACCTGGCTGATTTCTGTATCGTCATTTATTTTTTTTATTTGAGCAATCAACACTCGTTTTTCTTTTCATTGATTTTTTTTCTTTTGTCGTTTCAATGGCTCGACAAAAGGTTACAAAAGTTCTTTAATATTTGTACCCTTTTTCTACAACGTGTTAGTGAAACAATGCAAAACCTCTCGGGTGGTAACTCAGCCAATGAAACTGAACAACTTTTGTTCTGGATCTTTTCCAATATCGTACATTTTTTTTTTACTTTACATACAATCTCATCAGAAAGTATTTTTTTTTGCGATTTTGGAAAAGTTACGGACCAAAAATTGTACAGTTTCATGGGCTGCGTTACCACCCGAGAGGTTTGCGTTATATCACTAACACGATGTAGGTATAATGCTTGTGACTATTCCAAATATTGATTCAGTAATTTCATATCTCAAAGTTCTTCCTTCAAAATCAACATGACAAATTACAACCAAACAAAATGGCGGCGAAAATTGTTCAGACACGAAATTACACCTAGCGTATACTGCATACGTATTTCCTTTTCACTAACTAAACCTTTGTGTGCACTAACCGGCGTGAACAAAACCGACAACTAGATTTATTTACTTTAGTTTACGTATATTGTTCCATTTACTAGCCAAAATATAACACTAGCATCTACCACCTTTAAACCAATACAATAATTTAAAATTCTTAAGTAATCCTTATTATCTCACTTAGGCAAGGTAAAGTTGTGTTTTACGTATACTTCGTTTTCCAATAGTTTTTTTTTAATACCTACTTTAGTTAGGTTTTTTTTTTAACACTAAGCTCGAAACGCGTGGCTGTATGGCAAACGTTTCTCAATATCAGGGTTATGGCTTACCAGCATATTACTCACTAAGTTTAGTATACACATATTACAATCAACGTTATACGTATGTTCTTTTTTTAAATCGTATACATAAATTCCGGTGCAAAATATATGCGAACACGGCGCGAATGTTTGTAGCGAAACGCACATTTAAAGTCAAGTCAAAGATTCGCGAATTAAAAATAATTTGCTAAAAGTTTTTCAGAAAAACAGCGTTAGCTGTTTAGGTATTTGCACCCATTTTTGAACACCCCTTCACTGTAACGTGTTGTGATATGAGAATTTTGTGTTCAAAATTAATTTAATTCAAATCAAATTTGATTCGTACAGTGTTAAGGAGTTGGCCAATTGCAAAAACGAAGATTTGTTCTAAAGGAACTTAAACTAGCGGAGCTTCCTCGAGATTTCTGGACGAAAGCTCTCAGAAGCACCGACAGCGACCGTATTCCGTTCAAAAATATTACAAGCTACGGAATGGATCTTCAAAATTACTCATTCACCTGAATAGTTTTATCATTCATTCAATTAAATAATTCAAATATGAAACTATTCAAAAATAGAACAAACAAGTTTCTGAATTCGAAAGCGAAACGAAAAAAACTAAAAGTGATTTGAAAAAGGAATAACAGCCAGGTGAATGAGAATTCGAAGACCGCAACGGCGGAAAAGCGAGGGAGGCGGGAATTTAAACTAAAATGCGAGCACCCCCTTACATACTTCGTTTTTGCAATGGCCAAACTAAGAGCAGGGGTGCACGAGGTAACTCGTGGTCGAATTGGGTGCCAGCTGGGGATCGCGCCTCGGAATAAGATGGGGCTTGGTGTAGGGGGTACTCACAACATCGGGCGTGGAGGCTCCGTCATGGCTGCTGTCGGGAGCTGATCTTGGCTCGCCATTTGCATCTGGAGGTCTCGCTGACTCTCGCTCGTCAATCACCAGGTCGATGGGCATCTTGCCTTTCAAGCAGCTGATGTAGCGGTGGCAGAAGTTGTCACACAGCTCGTGTACCTGCGGAAGACAGACACATTGAAGGTTTCTGCAATACTGCTCGCTAAATCTCAGAAGAATACCTAAAATATTAGTCATGGTTGTATTGAAGACGCTGATTTCTCTTTTCTGAAAGTGTATGATACGAAAGAGTTGGAAATGAATTTGTTACTGATGTAATAAGTAAACTGGCAGTGATTGTCTGTCTAACCATTGAGGCTGAAAATATTACATTGGCAATAAACGTTTTTGTATCGCAATGCATGTCATCATCATCATCATCATCGTCATCATCATCTCAGCCGGAAATCGTCCACTGCTGAACATAGGCGTCTTCCATAGATGCAATGCATGTATAATTTTGACAATTTTAAATAGGTATGTCTTTACTATTAGGTGACTTGAATGCTCGCTTGTCTTCTCAATATATAAATTCAAGTCCATATTTCCAATAAAATTGATTTCCCTGAGTTCCAGCTTCAAGTTACTAGAATATTTTGATGGCTCTTTCCCAGAAAACAAATCCATTTGCAGGATCGTTCAGTTCGAGACTACAGCTTCACGAAAAGAAACAAAACTATGTACTCGTACAATAACAGTTAGACTGGGTTCAGCAACATAATAACTGTCGTTCTTGTTACAACAAGGCTCGACCTTTACACCGATATCACCATACAAAGCTTGCACAAAAACATAACAATAGAAAACAAAGGGAATACATTTGGACTGTCGCGAGCCAACTGTCGCCTCCACGCACACTTGTAAAAACTCAAAACGAATCGTAAAAACGGCACGAAACCCAATTTTTTTGTTCCATTCGATAAAATACGGCCCCCGCCGGGCGCGTATTAATTTTGTGCGCCAGCCTTATAAATTTTCATAGGCATAATTAGCTTAGAAATTAACATAAGGCAATAAAAAGACTAACGAAATTTTTAGATAGCATTTACACGGTGAAATGTAATAAAACTGTGGCAGGTGGAGGGCCCACGCTCGCACACAAACAAAAAACATTCAAAAATCGAACAACACTCGAAAGGAACACGCAGAGCTCCAAACGTCTTAGCGGATTTGAAAATAGAACTGAGCGACGGAAGCGGAAACAGCGCTACCCGCCGTTGACAGCTAATTATGTCGTCGGGATACTAATTTCCTAATCGACAGCTTTTTCTAAATTATACATTAGGTTGTAAACGCGCACGCACGGAGTCCACATACAAATATTGTAGTTTGTTTATCATAATTTGAATTTTACAACCGACCGTTGAAATTCATATTTATGGCTGTGTGAATTTTATTGACACTAGAGCGAGTAAACGCTGCGCGGTTTACAGGACGGCGGCGGTTTCTGAGCATTGCGCTGTCAATGTCAAAATCATGATTGAGAGCGCTTTTATAAGCTCACGATTGACAGAGTAAACACAGCGTTTGAAATAAAATCAAATCGAGTCTAATCCCGAGTCTCTGTGACCGACGCCGATACTATTTTCGATTTAGTGACAGCGACTAAAGATTTGACATCGTAACTCTTCGGAGATTCAGATTTGAAACTGTTCTCTCGGTAATTTGGAAAGGATTGAAGACTCTCCCCCCGCACGACAACATAAGCCATACGTCCTCCAGCCAAGAGTTATAGTCGTTTGAAAATTTTCCTTTGATACGACGTTATTTAGAAACAGGTAATACCTTTAATGAGATATTACGGCATTCCAACTCTCGACTTCGGGCGATTATCGTTTCGAACATCAAACTCTTTCCAGAAATTTAAATTTGGAATGAGAGACTCACGGATTGAGATATGGAGTGTTTCTAAACGAATACTTTTTATTTAAATTTGGAATGAAATGTGATATAATGGCAGACCGGTGACGTATAGACGTCCCACTCTTGGATGTCTGTCATTCTTTTGAATTTAGAATTTACTGGGTTCGTTTGAAATTAGAAATAGAGGATTTAAAGTTTTTTTTAATGTTTTTAGAGTGTTTATTGACAAATTCTCGAGCTGCCGTTACACAGGTATGTTAGTGGAGTGCTTTGAGGGGTTTAAAAGAGCAGTTTTGATCGGTTGTTGGTGCCAGAAGCGTGGGTTGGTTATCCGTTGGCAATCTATGCCAGGGCCAAGTCGCTAAAAGGGTTTTTACGTGTCACTTTCAATTTGACTCTTATCTTAAACTCGGTAACTAATTGTGCATTTTCAATTCTTGTTACCGTCAAATGGGTGATGATTTCATTCTTTAAAATAGCATGGATTGTTCCAGTATGAGTTATAGTTTGCATATCTCACGCGAAATTGACTGTCTTGTTTACAACTTGTTCCATATATTATTTACCTGTAGAATGCAATTTTACGACCAACCAGCATTGTTCCAATAATTTCTCATTTTAACCTGTCAATTCAAAAATACCTTTGCTGGTTTTTAAGTTTGAATATTTGGAAATGGAACATGACTTGGGGCCTGAGTGTTTTGTAAACTGGAAAGAGATCCATTTTATTGTAAGAAAAAAGGGATAAACAGGCTATAATTTATGTTATCAAATCAGGTTTTTTATAAATATAAAATTATGGATTTAACAAGATATTATGTAGTTATGTACCTACTTTGGTTCAAGCCGATATTTTAGAAGGCGGCGGATTATATCCTGCGTTTATGTATGCAAATTCCCACAGGCTGAGAGCATATCTTTTTTTTTAAGTTATGTGCACCAGCGCATATTTGGCCGACATTTCTGATCGGGCGGACAGGGCCGGATTCTTTCGCCTTTTTTTTTTTTTGTTATTTAAAAAAGGAACCGGCCCCGCATTCAAATGAGGACTCGATTGGTTCGCGCCTTATTTTGTTGTGATAAGTCATGTGTATCAAAGACTAGCCTATAAGTACCTTTAAAATAAAAATAAAAAATAGTGGATAAATAAAATAAGATAGATATGCAAAAAACTCATTTAGAAATATCACATTCACTCAATCAATCAATTGAAATTGGACGGGTTATTTATTGATGAAATTAAAATAAAAATGTTCATTTTATTACTTCAATTTCACTCTCAATTAAAACAGAAACGTGCGAATCAAAACGCTGATTAAAAAAACTCATGTCGCGTAACGAAATATTATTCAGACACGGAATTAGTGCGCGTTGTATAAAGGTTATAAAACCGCAGTGGAGGCGTCATAAACGCGGGGTCCCAGGTTCGAGCCCCGGCCCGTAAAACCAACAAATCTGACCTACATCGTAAATCACTTAGCCACGTTGTTACAGATAACGTTTACGAGTTAGAAACGAAATATGAAAAAAGAAACGAAAACTTTTGTTGAATTCTGTTGCCTTTTTAATAACGAGCGCGACTCTACATTCTTTGTTCCAATTTTGAATTTAGTTGGAAAGTAACTGGCCAGTAACTGGCTGGTTTGGATGTTTGAAAAAGGAAGAGTTCTAACCCTAACATTACCGCAAGAATCCGAGCGTCCGCATAAAGTAATTAGGGGACTGGTGGAGTGACTATACCTCTAATATAAAAAAAAGCCTCCAGTGACGACCAATCACGAGCCCGATCGCACGACCGAAGGACCCGTGATGAGGCAATGTGACTGCCGCCGGCCATATTTAAAAATATTAAAAATCATAAATCATAAAACGTTATTGGGTATTTTAATGTAAATATAATACGAGTTCGTTGGAATATTCTTTATAGCCGTTTGGAGGCTACCAAAACGTCCACATTATTCTGATTTCGAAATGAGTAATTAGAAAATTGAACACAGAAAACGGTTTTAATGGATCGGAGAATATTTTTTCTTTTTTTGTTGGGGTTTTTTAATGACAAAAACATCAATTATAAGTAAAAAGAGAGAAAAAACAGTGCACTTAACGAGATCTCATTGTGAGCGCGAGGCGGGCCGACGCTTATTTTTAATTATTATTTTTAAGCTCAAAAGCATCACCTGTGAGCGGGGTGCAGTCACGCGGAAACGAATCGTAGCTAACGGTGGTTTTTTATTTACTTTTATTCGATAAAAACCGGAGACGAGATAGAAGCGGACATGTATGGGATGTGAGCAGCAAAAAACTCTTTTCGATGCCGGAGACAGGTAGACGGCTGTGTGAACCCACCCTATTCTATACCTAGAATACACAGCCTATATAGTTATCTTAGCACCTGTGACACATCAATGCATAAGTGCAAAAAGAAAATTCTATGTTATTAACTTCACATGCAATTACCAGCTGATTTGAAAGGAATGTTTTTACAGTTTTCATTGTGATTAAACTCATATTTTTCACAGATAGTGATGAGCGCGAATTAAATCGATACTCGTGCTGGCGATATCGACCGATTTCTTCAATCGCCCCGCGGCCCAATATTTTGAACTTCGAATTTCGAACGCGGCATTATTTTTATTTTTTTAAATGGCCTTTATCTCGCCCTCCGGCCAGCGATTCGTACAGAGGTATCGCATTACATGTTATCTCGTTACAGACCTTTTTGTACCGAACTTTTTTCTTTTTTTTTCCACCAAATTTACCGGTTCCTAGCTGCGATCGATGCGGCACCGGATTTATGGAATCTGTGGGAGCATGGATGAGGTATCTAGTTTCTCGAGATTATTCTTCTCGATACAGACGTTAGCCAAACGAGTTTCGTAGAAACGTGACTATAACATTGACAGGTTAAATTAATTTCTAGTCGGGCGACAGGGAAAAATATGTATCTGCAAAATTTGAATTTTACGCTCCCAATTAATGGTAGTGAGCGCAAATTGTCTGAATTGATTGCGAATAGTAAAAAGCGTCCTGCCGTGTTACCGTTATCGGAGGATAATGGCGCGAATGGCGATGCGAACGCGGCGCGCGCAAGAAGTGGGACCGGTTTGCGAACGGAACCGCCGAATTGGGAGATAAGGGAAAAACAAACAACAGACGAATGAAACGCGACCCATTCACGAGGCCAAGACACCTGACGTAGGACGCAGCGGATAGTTCCAGAAATTTAAAATTCGAATTTCGAGGCTGAAGGTGTCGCAACCGGTCGTCTCCACGCAGGTTACATATAATCTTGCGCACATCATGGTAGATACTATTCCTGTGGTGACATATTTGTCTCTTACTATCTCTGTACCAAGTAGCAGAACATGAACATTTTACCATATCAGACTATTGTATAAAAGTTTAGAAAAGCAATTTGTTGTTTTGAAAGGAACTATTCCCAATCTTAATTGCTTAATTAAACAGAAACTGAATTATTCATCAACAAAATTTAACTACCCAATCAAAGACTTTGCTGTCATGTTCAAGAAATAAAATATGAATCAAAGTTGGCTCCAATACGACGATTCTCAGCTCTGCGTCGTCGTTTGTGTGCGTGCGCTCGGTTGCGTGTATCAAGAGTTCGATACCATATCTCGATTCAAAATCGAGCCCTCTCATAATCGAGCCGATATTATGTTAGGTGATATTTTCCAAAACAGGTTCTCCGACTCATTCCAAATGTATTCCATATTTAATTTTAATAACTACAACTATGTACTCACTTTTTCTAATTCTAATAGGTGAAACCGTAGCACTTGTATCGCTTGCACCATCTGTGGAAAAGAAATAACAATTTAGAATATTAGGTAAGTATAAATCACTCAAAATTTCATTTGGTGGAGTTAATAAATACTTCTGAATAACGATCACGTTCGACTAACAAGTAAATTAAAGTATTCAAATTTGGAACACTCTACTCGAATCCATTAAACATTCTAAATTCGAAATCATATCGACAGTGTCGAAAGCTTCCCACAAGTCAACATGCCCAATAGCATTCCCTAGGGGTATTCCGGCCCTACTTGTTATCATTGTATGGGCTTACAGAATGTACGCATTGGGCCTCAGATGAGCGTCTCGAATTCCACTAGCCCGACAAAGCAAGTGACCAACAATAGACAAGCAATAGTCGGATAGGGATGCGACCGAACAAATAAATATATCGATATTGTGCCAGTTTATATTTTGGTTTTGATATTGTTGTGTCGTTTTTGGAATTTTAAGCGTGACGCTGTAAAAACCGTGAGAATTATTTTACAAATAATAGTTTTATCTACTTTTTCACGGCACAGCAACTTAACCGATATTGGTGTTTGACATTAGAGGCTGAAATAAGAGAAATATTTTATTGCACTTTGCGCAGCTAGTATTGATTTAGCATCAAACCTATCCAAAATAATCACCAAGTATTTTAACCTTAAATAACAAAGAGAAGACCCAAGAATTTAGATTGAAAGAGTCAAAAGAGATAGTATTAAAGCCACATCCACATCCTTGTCGTGAAGAACCTGTCTTTAAAATACTTAATCCCCCAAAGAGGGCCACTCAGCACGGCTTGAGGCCAGCTTACAAGCCGCCAGATGCTATCACTATTGTTTGACAAGACCCTTACTCGGTATAGGATACTGCAACGCGTTTGAACATTAGAGATCCTATAAATTTTAATGTAACATCTAAGGTTGACTTTGGTGGGAACTTTTAATTCATCTTTATTTCACTAGCTCTACACTCGCGTTGTGTAAGAGTTTTCTTGTGTAAGGAAAAAGGTTTCCTTTAATCCAGGGTACAAACCGTCTCCATTCCTAATTTCATCCAATGCGGAACAAACATTTTTTTTGTTATCTTATTTTATTTGATTGGTTAAGAAATGTGACCTGTAGAGGAAAACAGCCTCAGCGGTACATCTTGTAAGCTGGCAACCCCCATAACTCCGTCATTTTTTTAAATTTCCAATAACTGACTCGACAAGAAAAAACTATTAATTTATCGAACCTGCTCACAAAATTTCACGAGAATCAGTTGAGAAACGCGACCTGTAGAGTGAAACAAACAGACAGATGGACATACAAAAGCAAATTTGGCCAAGCTGAAACAGAGACGCTTCGCTCGCTCGGTCAATTATTATCAATATTGGCCTTGCGTGTCAGTTGCAGATGTTGCAGTAGAAGTTTTACAGATATAGGAGTTAATATTGAAAAGGAATCTCATTCTTTATTTAGTGTCTGTCAGTGAGTCGTAAAAGGGCCGGGTGAATAAGCCAAATGTTTAAAGATGCAATCGGCATTTTAGAATCGATACCTATCTAACTTAATGCAGTTTTAATAACAGACTTGATTTGTTTCTAACTGCGCAGACGCCGGTCTACCTTTGATTGATGATGCTTTGTTTTATGCTGAAGAATTGGTAACTACCCGACAATTTCTTTTGAGAAACTCTAAAGTTCAGATTTACTTTGATTAGTTTTATCAGAGTAACGGTTTTTTTTTTTTTTTGTTCTATGAGTGATTGTGATTGTTGTAATTACTTTGGACCTAGCTATAAATAACGGTTGAATGAGAATATTTCGTAAGTAAAAATTTACAAAATTAATTTTTATCGACTTGTTTTAAAAAAATACGTTTTACGTAATGACAGGTTATAAAATACATATTTAAAATTGCCAGCTTGAAAAATAGTAGGCATAACAGTTTAAAAAATCTGTATTTTTTGACCAAAATAAATCTTCGTCCCTCTTTCAAAATAAGAACAAAAAAACAATTTATATTTAAACTCAGAAGGAATTACACTCTTTCTCCCCTTAAAACTAACATCTCGGTGGCAAAAGTACACAGTCGAACATATTTTTATCTGTGGTACGCGCTTATGTCAACTTGCCCTGCGCCTGGGCAAATAAGGGAGGCTCCCAAGCTTTTAATTGATATTACACATGCTTGAAACTTGAAGATCTTGCTTCGTTTGGTTCTGGGCGTCTAGTAGTTTGACGCCTAGTGATGACATTTTATTTAATAAAAAAGTTTTTTTTTTTTAAGTGAATTCACAGAAATCTTTTTTGAATCCTTGCCTTTGACTTTGAGATCTTTTTTGACTTCTCAAAAAGCTTTTTCTGTCTTTGCTTTAACTTTAATGAAACTAATACATTAATTTGCAAGAATAGAGTCAAACATTGTGTCTTTCTGCTACGTACTACCATCAAGAAATAAGAAGTCCATGATCTAAGTGATGTGATAACATCTTATCAACGGCCCGTTACAGTCCACTGCTGGACTAGAGCCTCCTCCACTTAAGTGTTTGGTTTTGCCATAATCTCCACGCTTGGCAGGCGGGTTGGAGATCGCAAATTAAAAGGTTACTGTATCAGAGAGCGCTGCTGCCCGTTCCCTGTTCAATGTGTAGTCCTTAACTCGCCTCTTACGACACCCACGGGAAGAGTAGGGGTTGGTGACAAATGTATTCTACTCTGCCGTCACCACACGGCATAACATCTTATGGAAATAATGTAACCTTTGACTTTTTGACGTAGATCTTTGACCGTTTCTTGGTGGCCTATTTTTATTATAAAAGCCAGAGGAAATACTGCTTCTATCTCATCTCACAAAACTCATACTTGGCTATTATAAAAAAAATACCATACAATCTCTCACAGATTTTAACAAAGCTCTTAAGTATATCTTTGATATATAAAGGTGCGCTGGATCATAAAAACTGATAAGAATTATGAAGATGTTCCGCGTCTTATCTTAGTTCAAAACCCGCTTTGCCTCCGTTTCCACATAACTTTAAATATAAATATAGATGTATATATAATACTCTTGTAATTACGCTCATACAACCTACGAGGTAGAGCTCTCGATTTTCCTTCATCACCACCACCAACAGCTCATATACGTCCCCACCGAGGGGTTCAAGCCTACCCTGAATTAGGACGATTAGGCCTTAGTCAACCGCGCTGGCCCAGTGCGGGTTGGTCGACTTCACACACAACCTTCGAATTTCTTCGCAGCAGTGTGCAGGTTTCATCACGACGTTTTCCTTCAACGTAAACGTACATATGAATTCGAAATTCGAAAACACATTGGTACATGGTTGGGATCGAATCCGCGTCTCCCGGACGGGAGGCAGCGGCCCTAGCCAGAGACCACCGACGATCGATTTTTTTTTGTTAGATCTTAATTCCAATAAATGCTTTCTGATTTTAGGTATAGTTTAGAAATTGCTGGTATGCCAATGCTGGTCTTCCGAATTCAGATTAGGCTTCCCCTCTATGGTGGGGATAATAATATCAATTAATCAATCAATCATTCAATCAGCCAATAAATTACAACAACATCAACAAAAAACAACAAGCTGACAATATTACTGTGTCTGGATGTTGTTTATCTATTTATCTATCAGCTGTCTGATACCAAGCTTTGCTTAGTTCGGGATCAGACCGTGTGTGAAGATGTCCCACATGTTTATTTATTTATTTTAACTTTCCTCTCAAGAGCATAAATAACAATTTTTCATTTCTGAAACTCTTCCATGAGCTTTCTTACATACAGAATAATTTTTAATAATACTTTATTGTTTCAAGTTAAACTACTAATTGCACTTGGGTATGTTTGCGCTAGCTACCACGTTTGGAAGGTTTAACACCAAAGACTGTGACAGAAAAACAGACACACAAACCTAAGAACAAACACAGATGCGTTGTAAGTAAATAGACAGCGTGCTCACTGAGACAAGGAATAAGTAAGCAGTTAAGGAGTAATGGTTATAAAATTTAAATGGTGATATATTTGACTCCATCTAGTAAATTATGTTACGAAAAATTAAAATACTAATACTAAAATTACTTCTATATCAACGAAATGATCTGCAGATGTGAGTTTTCTTTTATAAGTTAAAATATACTAAACAACAGTCTAAAAAATGCGCAAGAGGTTCAGATTTTTGTACCATTTTAGGAGCTTTACATATAAATGAACATTATGACTAGCCAATAATGAGGTATCTATTAAAAAAAATGTGATCGATAAATCGACTATTTTGACTTTCATATTTAACATTTTCGTCAACCTATCTTTTTTTTGAGGCCGTGTGGTGACGGCAGAGTAGAATACATTTGTCACCAACCCCTACTCTTCCCGTGGGTGTCGTAAGAGGCGACTTAGGGACTACACATTGAACAGGGAACGGGCAGCAGCGCTCTCTGATACAGTAACCTTTTAATCTGCGATCTCCAACCCGCCTGCCAAGCGTGGAGATTATTTGATTGGGATTTGAACGGGCCGTTTATTTGATTTTTTTGATTATCCACTTTTAGATCACTAAGCCATCGTAGTAAGCTTTTTTTAATTCCATTTCTCTACTCCTCACTCCTCCACACCTTTCCCAACTCCTACCAAATATCCATGGCTGGATGCACGACCACCTTGGCCGTGTCAAATCCTACCAAATGGGTCAATAAGCCTATTGGTTTAGTTAAGTTCGTGCCGGGATCGAACCCGAGACCGTGGTGTCGCGTGGACTTGCCAAACATGCGAACACTTGAATAAGCTGAAGGTTGAAATGAGTAAATATAAATAGTATCAATAGGTTTAGGAGTTAGGAACAATGCGAAGTCATGTCAAGAGAAACGGGAGGTTTTAGGAGTGTGCAGAGCCTTAAAACCCCATTCAAGGAGCTCAGATCCTAAAATGTAAACAAACCGTTCGCTAGAAGATGCAGGATACCTCTCCCACTCACTCACGTATTCACTATACATACTCCGACAATGGTACAGATCATCCATAGAAACAAACATATCCGCGTTCACTTATAGATCAACGAGCTTATCACACTTTCCATGACGTCATACTCGCCATATTTGTTTACATTATAGGATCTCCTTTGCCTGAATGGACATAGAAATTCTCAAGTAAAAGCCTCCATAACTAGCCGAGCTTTTGACTCTCATTCTGGAGGTTCTAAGTTCGAGAGTCAGTTGTGACACTGTCAAAACAAAACCACTGTAACAGAGCTGCTGCTGTCCTTCTGCTATTTTAGTTACTGGCAATCCAGTACAGCAGAGCAGAGGGGTTCTCGAATGGAGACTACTTCTCGGGTAACATAGTATGGGACGCCCCCCTGCCAGGTGGACTGATGACCTGAGGAAGGTCGCTGGTGGTGGCTGGATGAGGAAAGCGGGTGGTCGTGCGCTTTGGCGTGCCCTTAGGGAGGCCTACGTCCAGCAGTGGACTCAAATCAAATCAAATCAACGGCCCGTTACAGTCTAATGCTGGACTATGAGCCTCCTCCACTTAAGTGGAGGGTTTTGCCATAATCTCCACGCTTAGCAGGCGGGTTGGAGATCGCAGATTAAAAGGTTACTATATCAGAGAGCGCTGCTGCCCGTTCCCTGTTCAATGTGTAGTCCCTCAGTCGCCTCTTACGACACCCACGGGAAGAGTAGGGGTTGGTGACTAATGTATTCTACTCTGCCGTCACCACCAGCAGTGGACTGCAATAGGCTGATTGTTGATTGGTTGAATTCAGTACTACTGGCAGTTCCATCATCCGTTTTCTTTATTTTCAAATTTCGAATCCATCCGTTTCGTTTTTGTCATTTTTCATCAGAATTTTTACCATTGTTACCATCTTTAACCATCCGGACCATTATGTATTTTTAACGAAAGTTGCATTTTGAAAGTGTTGTAAAATCTCCTACTAATGAAAAGCGTTTGTGCATCGATTTTGGTGTAACTAATTTGGCCTGTATCCTGTTTTTTGCCACGCTACCATTCTACCACCTCCATTGTGCGGCCAGCGGATCTAACATGGCGGCATCACTGGGCCACACCACTTTGTTAGACGGCTGAATCACCTGTCTGAAAAGGAAGATGATTCTGTGTTTCGGAAGGCACGTTAAATCTCCACGGAAGTGGTCGTTACACGAACCGTGTCAATTACTTTTGGCGGGCCAGTAACTATGATACCAGGGTTAGTGAGGTCGGTCGAACCCAACGGCATGATGATGCGAAGTTCACTTAGCAAAGTTTTGTAAAAAAGTAAGTACCTACTTTTGTCTTTGAAGTCACAACCTTGAACTCATTACTTTACAATGTCCACACATGTTTTTTTCTTAAGCTCATTTTCTTGACAATATTGATATTGTAGGTGTAATGAGTATGGAACCACAAAGTTATGGAATAAGTACTTATACCCCAATTATCACAAATTATAACTGTTCCAACATGACATATGGTTGCCCTGACGAGGTCTTGGGTTCAGAAAAAAATCTCTTTCAATATGCAAATAGTCTGTATTCTGGCAGGCACGGACTATGGCTGTCTGTGTCAGTAAGAGGTAGTACGGGGTCTCTTGCAATGTATAAGTATTATTCTCTGTACACAATAGGGAAATATGCATAAAAATATTACTTTTTTTTTTTCATAGTTCATCTGAAAGTATAAAAAAATAGAATACTGACAGTCAAAACAGAATCGAAATTGATCGAAAAACAAACTAGATATGACATTATTAAACAAAATATATATCTGTCCCTCTTACGAAAACAAAATTTTCTATGGCGGATGTATGGCCCGCGTGACAAATGACGTCACATGTCATGTCGGACCTCTCTGTCTAACCATCATCTTTGAAGCCTTACAATTTTGTTTATGAGCAAGATATTTGAAAATTTATTTTTTATGTGTTTATCTGGAACTTGAAATATTTCAATTAATGAATTTAAAAATATGTGCATATTCCGCAATCTACGAAAACATCGAATTACTGTGCAAAGGTCGACAACCGACATTACAAACTCTTGTGTTATAAACTTATAATATAAAGCCGTCAACGTTCACTGACATGGCTGAACAGCCTTCGTGGCCGAGTGGCCGAGATTTCGACGCCCATTACGGAGGTTCCGGGTTCGATTCCCGGTGACTTTCCTCAGTTTGGTTAGGACATTGCAGGCTGAATCACCTGATGTCCGGCTACTATATAGTAGTCACATGAGCCGCCAAGTCAGTGGCCTCTATAACACTGACACCAGGGTTTGTGAGGTCGGTTGTGGACTTTACAACCCACACGACGATGATGATGACATGGCTTAACGTGCTTTCCGAAGAACATAATCATCCTACTTTTCGGTATAGGTTATTCAGCTTGCAAGGCCACTCAAGGGCGCTACAATGGCCTAAATCGAAGACAGTATTATTTCAGGGATTCGAACACAATATTATATTTCCTTAGCAGAACTAATAAATTTAAAAATTAAGTCAGTAAATGCCAGAATCATGGCAAATACTTACTCATTTAACTACTTCACATTACAACGACGATTATTAAGGAAATTGCTTCGAAGGAGACTATTGAAAGGACTCATTGGAAACTCAATAGCAATGGATGAATACATCAATAGCCCTTTTGTGAGACCTCGCGTTAAAAATATAAAATTTCATTCGGGCAATTCGGGCTACGAAAACATTGCTTGGGGGCACAGTGGGTTAAAACATAATATAGATTGCCCATACAAGTAGCCTTGACAAGTAGAGATATGTTGGTGTAAGTCAGTGAGTTGTAATTACTACGTATAGGGAAGCTATGCCAAACTAAAAACCTTTCGCATCTTGATGACAAGGGGGGCAGCCTGAGTGGGGGGAGCCCGGCGTGAGCTCCGGTCTGTGCTGCAGCGCTAAACCTAGCGACTAATGTCTAAACAAATTATTAAAACATGCAGCGCAATGCCGCTTAGAGATTACATTTTTCTCGCGACCAAAACGTCATAAACGCCGTGAATTTCACTTGTAAGTACATCGTTACTTCGTAACTAAACAAGTAGTTCCCAAAGCAATAACGCACGGCGGAAAAAACTTGAGGTGTCGGTCGGTGCCATACGCTAGTAATAATAGTTCAATGGTGTAAGTGGTGCTTTTTGTACGAGAGGTCGCGTTTTCCGTGCCTCCAAACGCATAACTATGTTGATTTCAGCTGCAGATAATTGTTTTTGAACTTTGAGAAGCCTCTCTTACTTTGACGAAAGACTTTTTACATTAATCAGTTCCTATTTGTGCAGTGTTTAGTTTATAGACCACAAAATGACACTACGCTGTCTCAAACTTCTAATTAAAGTTAGTAAACATGTGCGTCGCACAGTGCTACCACATGTCACCGAGTCGGGACAAAAACGTCACTTTTTTAACGAGTTTTAAAAGTTATTCCACATTTTTTTCCACATTTACTCTATTTTAGAGTTTGCCTAACACCGGATGTCGCTAGTTTGTTTGGCGCGCTTATCTCGGTTTAACTTGAGGCCTGCTTGAATGACGCTTATCACTCGCCGAGCAGGTAAACCTGACATCTTAGTTTATGGCGACGAGCTACTGTTTGTGACTGTAAATGGTCTTTGATTTATATTACAAAAACTCGAGAGTTTAAAAATTGCGAGTGCCAGAGTCTAGTTGAATAGAAACAAAATAAAGATGTGTAAATTTAATTTAAAGCTATGTAAGACCTCGTATTTGTCCTAAAACAACTTAATTTTCGATGCAATAAAGAGTTTATATACCGCCTAATGGCAGTTAGAGTAGGATGTACATGCCATTTAACTAGCGGCCATTAATGGAGCTCAAAATACTGCCAAAGAAGGCGCGGGAGAGCCGTGATTACGCGCTCGACGGCGCGAGTTGATAAACGGATTTCCCTAACAAAGTCAAACAGTTCGCCCCCGCTGCCCAGCAATTCGTAATGCCTTAGATTTTATTTGTTAAAAATCGGTTAAGTATCCGTGTCGAACAGAGACGGTGGGTGGCCGCCATCTTGCTTTTATTATTTCACTTTTTGTCCAAGCTAGCCGCGGGAGGCACACGGTGCGATTCAGCTTTTTATGAGTGACAATATATATTATTTTTTAATCTGTTTCTATTCTGTTATTCTTGGAAGTATTTCTCGGTTACCTGTGGTTAATTTTGGACAGCTCTTTAACTAATCAAATCGTAAATTATTTGGTCGCTCGTGAGGTGAACTATAAAGTGTTCAGTGTTTTATGGCATATTAAACTGATCCCGGGTATTATATCTTTTCGGCAGTAAAAGTTGTGGATACTTACTAATGAGTCGACCTCAGGGTCTGCTATGTAGTAAGGTTTTTCTTGGCGTATCTGTGGACAAAATAAAACAAACATTAATTTATATGTCACTAGCGGTTCATCTGCGGTTAAGATCGTGTGGTCTTCGTATTTTTAGTAGAAACGAAGTTGTTCGATTAAAAAAGTAGCATTATTATATACTTTAACAGACTATTAAATCGCTCTTTCGGTGTAATTGAGTAACAAACTAAATATACAATACACAAAATCTGAAATTTGTGATTTGAAAACTTCAGTAACAAAACATTTATCATCTGTCATTCATTCATAAAACCATTTCACTCTAAAGTACTTACATAAAAAAGTCACCAAACCCCTTCACGTAAGCTTTACGTCATTTATATAGTGTTTTGATTATAATAGTATGGGCAGTTTGCTGTAGATTAATGGCAGACGCTGCCGGGTCGTAATGCTTGTACGTGGCTAATAAAATGCTCCCTCGCTTCGGTGCGCACACGCATAGAGTTTACTATAGAACCGACAGATTTGATGATCTTTTTATAACATATAAATTTATTAGCAATGGCTGGTTGAAACGGTAGTGATTTTTGAGTTTAGCTATAATAGACACTTGTCTTGCTATTTGGCGTTATAGAAATGATTTTTATACTTTCGAATATATTAAACATTTCAAAATAATTTTAAATGTACCTATCTTTTTAGTTTTTGAAGGTGTAAGTCATGTCAGTGGTAAGTTCCTTGAATAGCGAAGCCAGATAAAAAATGAGAATATTTTGAATTTAAGCCTGATGTTGCTTCTGCAAACAGTATAATCTATGGCCTTACTTAAGAAACACTTTTTTCAACGTAAACTCGCCTTGACCGGAAATGCGATACTATCATGCATACATCGCAGCCCGATTTTATTCTTTTTTGTGTATACATTTTTTTTTTTACACTACATCGTCTTGACACTAACTCTTAACGGATAATTACCGTTTTAACTTACTAAATTTTACTTGTTAATCACAGAATTCATTTAGCATACACTAGAATAGTTTACTACTGAACATTACTTAGTAATAATATAAGTAAGAATATTGAAGAAAGAAGCAGAAAAAAGCTCGTAAAATAATTATAAAGGTTGGAAAGGTAAGACTCATAACGCGATCATGGAGGTTTGACAAAAAAATATATACAAAAAGATATATACGACTCATAAACATGGAAAATTCACATCGTAAAATATATTAACAACATACATTCTGCTTATTTTAATTGAATATAAATCTAATATCGCTCAGTGGTTAAGTTTCTGAATCAAATTAGCGAGCGAATGCATTGTTTTTTGCTAATTCACTTTACTGTTATAATTAGTGCTCGTTTTTATTTTTAATTTGAAGACATAATTTTAAGTGTAATCGTTTCCTAACTTAATTGCTTGTTTATCTTACTCTTTCATTAAAAGATTTACTGCTCAGTCATTTATAATTATAAATAATTATTTGTGTCCTACTTCCATGCGACATGCCCACTGTGCGGCCTTGACCGTCACCGCTACTCGAGTCTTATAACATGACCTTAGGAAACACATGAGTTGGTAATTATAAAACAAAGTTTATTATACTTTTAAGTTAGTAAATTGTTCAACTAGTAAACCTTTTGTTTTACGGTTAATTCAACTCACAACTCTATTTTTCTAAATAAGGTATGTATTAGAAATAATAAATTTCGTGGTCGGTACATAAAATTTTGTTAATCGCAAAATTGATATTTTAAATATATGGTAAGAAATTATTCCCTTATAGTCATGTTAATACAAAATGTACTATGATACAAGTACACATACAATTATTAGCACATATAATTACAGAAGATGCGAACAGTGAATAATCAATTCAAGCTCATGGAAAAAACATGAAAAACCACCTTTTTAGTATGAAATTCTTCGTTTAATTAAGAAGAACGTGTAATTAACTGTCAACATTGCTAAACGTACAAAGTAGCATCACAACATTCATAGTAAATTCAAACGTTATTTTAGCAACATATTAGCAACCGCCTTCGCCACCGATCGTAAACTTCACGCAAATTACAACTCTCACCCCTCACGTTAAGAGATAAACTCGCTCGACCTTTCCCGTGCTAACAAGTGCATTAAAATGTATAGAAGCGATTATAATCTTTAACCCATAAATGTCAACTAAGACTTATTGATTATGAGGAATAATTGACGTGTAACTTTTGTTTTCTTGATCATTATTCGAGATACGATTTGGCCTTTTTAGTAAAATTGACAGGTTACTTATAGGACTAAAGATCTAGGTTGATATTTAGCTTTGAAGGCAATTTAAAACATAACTACAGACATTCATACCATGAATATTTGATTATACGTAACAAATAATCAAATTTCAATCACTTTGTTTTTCTTGGCGAGAAAAAGTAATAATGGAACACTGTGCATAACAGTATATCGTAAAAACATGACAAAAGCAACCTATCTATCATTAAAAAAATACGACATCAAACTAACACTTTAACTGCCTTCGTAAAAAGTAACATAAAATATAGAGTCTTCTCAAAAATATCTTATCAGATGTCATAGAAGTTCTTGTATTATCCCAATAAGTTTTTTTCTTATTTTAGTCGTAGACGCCGAACTAATAGTGTTTTTTTTTACAATTTAACTTTAATAACAATAAAAAACAATTTTACTTAATATAAATAAATCCTATACGATCTATATTACCTAAGGCCCTTTATAAGTATATTGGAATTTGTAATGGTCGGTGTGTGTGACGGTAGACGACATCGAAGTACCAGGTTCGAGACCCGCCCACTGCGTGAAGTCTATCATTTTACCGTCATTGTGACCATGATACCATTGTGAACTATTTACTGGACAGTGGTACGAAAATCTACTGAAATAGGACAAGTAATAGTATGGCTGCACAGTGATACAGTTATTAATAATTGTATACTCGTACAAGCGAAGTGAAGTTGCAAAGTGACATAATTGTTAGTAGCCAATAAGTAGCGTTAACTTCAAAACAAAAGGCTCACACACAGTTTGATTTGATTTGCTTTCATTAATTATTTTTTTCACTTGTGCCTATTTATATGCAAATTAAACTTCTTAATTATTTAATATAATTTCAATATAAGTACTTGTAATACACTAACATCACATGATGCCTAAAAACCCGATGGCCCTAATTTGGAATAGGCTCGAGTCCCTCAAAGGGGACTCTTGCTCTTCAAATATGGCGCTTAAATTTCACCGTCGTCGTCGCGACCAACGTAAGCTTAGACTGAATCTGTGGCCAAGCTATAAAGTTCATTTTTGCACAAAAACGCACATTATGTTGAGTATAACTACATTTATATATGTCACCGTAAGATTGCGAACGCCGTTAGTTTATAATCTTACTCGCAATATTATAAACATACGGAAAATTGTAAACTGAAACCAACTATTTACAATTTTACGTATTATTTCTCGTTAGTTTATAATCTTACGATGTCAAACCGTCAAATTGTGAACTGATTAAAAATTTACATGTGACGGAACGCACCTTGCACGCTGATTGGTTAAACGTTTGACGTGTCCAGCGCGGCTATTCTTGGCTGTCATTCTGTAGTTAACTACTACCAAAACCGACCAATCAGGAACACGGTTCACAATTTGACGGTTTGACATCGTAAGATTATAAACTAACGAGAAATAATACGTAAAATTGTAAATGGTTGCTTTCAGTTCACAATTTTCCGTAAGTTTATAATATCGCGAGTAAGATTATAAAGTAACGGTGTTCACAATCTTACGGTGACATATATATTAATACGTAATAATAATGCGACGACAGTGCACAGTATACTAATTACAGTCATGTAAGTAGACTACACATTTAAAAATCAATTTAGCATTTAAACATATTATTATTCTTATCTTTATTGTACATTATAAAGATAGATAACATCTAAGTTTGCCATTGACTTGTTTATTTTTACGTTTGAGGGGACAATTGTGAGGAAAAGCTTGTTTTACGCTTAAGAAGCCATTTTTTTTTTCAACTAAAATTTTTGTGTCTCGCTTAGTTTGTTGCTTTTATTATCTTTGGCTATGTGGACTAACCCACACTGGGCCAGCGTAGTCGACAAAGGCGAGATCGCCATTAGTCAGATTAGGTTTTAGCCGTTAGGTAGGGACGTATATGAGCTTCTGATGATGATGTGGACTAACTAGCTACGATTTTTTAAGCTACTGATTTGACTTACCCACAATTTTGATAGTGAGCATGTCCTGTATGCTACTAGTATAGTTAACAATCCATCTAGTCAAATCTAACGTCACTTAACATTCGTGATCGCAAATAAACGCGCTTCATATCATTCACAAAAATCGACAACCTATAATTTCGGCACATAGAACAAAATGGTTCCCCAGTTAAAATCATCTGACCAATACAAAAGCCAAAAATGCAACGAATACATAAATAACGCCCCTCCCCACCCTGGGGCGAGGAAGTGCCCCATTTTGGGGGGCAGCGACCCGTGACGCTCAGAACCCCACTTTTGGACGACGAATTAAATGCTAATAAGGTTATGCTACACAGCATACGGAACACGACGTCTTGGAAGGGCAATTTTTATGTTATACATGTAGAGAGCTGGTAGTTGTAATCTTAGTTATACGGGGTTTTTTTTATTCAATGCAAATTAGCATTAATTTTATAATAATTTCATTTTTTATTTCAAAAAGGAAACGCACAAGATGCGACGACTGTGGAGTTTCTTCGGTGAGCTCTTCTCCACAGATTCCGCCATTGTGTTAGAGAACTCACCCAAAAACAATGTAATGACGGATCTAAGTGATGTAGTAACATCCTATGGAAATAAATAATTATTGTCTTTTGACTTTGACTTTGACAAACTTTAATATGTTGCTCAGACCATGAAACTGAACAACTTTCCCCAAGAAACATGGATCCGGAAATGAGATAAAATTTTGTACCTCGCAGTTTGTATGGGAGATTAAAATTTGGTTTTCAGTTCCGGACCTATTTTTTTCGGGAAGATTGTTTAGTGTCATGGTCTGAACGACATAATATTAAATTTTGTGCACTACCCCCTTTATAACCCTGTATTTTTAATGTGAAAGTTGTGTGTGTTGTGTAGCTTATTTTTTTTATTTGTAGAATAGGGTGTGCATTGGATTCGATGGTTTTTGTTTTGTATCAGGGATTCAGGATTCACAATTTATGGACAATACTGACCTTTAATATACTTATACACGAGCTTTTTTAATTTTGTACCTCTACCAGTAGCATTATAATAAAACAGCCAAGCTTACCCAAATATTAAACTGAAATTCTTGTTAACACGGCATGTCAAGAAACACGTCGGCAAACAATCTAATGACCACGTCGAATACATATTCGCAACAAAACTTAAAAAGCAAACCAATTTAACAATGAACGACTCCCATCTCTGAAATAAGCAAAAACTTTACTGATTCTGCAACACGTCATACGTTCGCGCTTTTAATGTTGCCATTATATTTCATACGACGGCAAAAACCCAGTGGATGACAAAACGGTAGGTGTCGCCATGCACACAAAGTCCACTTTATGATCGGCCAGCTATGCCGTCGGTTTTTATCCCGGTTTTAATCGATTCATCGATACAGGCGACTGGTGTGGCAGCGCTATCGACAAAAAAAAACTATAAAACATTCCCAAACTCGTATCGTAAAAATAAACACTAGCACAACTTGAATAACTTTTGACTCGTCCCAAATATCTTTGTCCCAACGACAATTGTCGTTTCTCTATTCATAACGTCTACCTGAGCTTTTATTATCCCTCCTTTGTGCATTTTCAGGCGAAATAGTGTATTGTTTGTGTAATTGAATAAATGCCTTCATGTGAGCCCTTTGTGCGGGTTTCTATGGGAGTAAGGACTCGTGGATACAATCGCCGCTGAGGTACTTGAAATAATCGATTAATGCAATTTTGCCCCCGACGTCGCCGGCTGGACCGCTGTGCGACGCCTCTACCTGCCACGGAAAAAACTACGGAACCCCTCATTAAATTCGTAAAGTCCTCATCGGACTATTAAGGAATCTCAACCGGCTACCAATGAAGATGAAACTCTATTTAGCACAAATTAAAGTGCATAATTTCATAAGCTCGTAAAGCGGTGGTTATTACCACAAGCAGCGGGCGGACGATGGCATCAAAATCGCTACCAGACGTGGTACCCTGTAATTTGTAATAAAAAATCTATTTAAAAGATAAAATAAAGCACCGAGACGCTACCTAAGATGCCCGCCGATCGATCTCGTCAGTTTTAATAAATCGCCCGTCGCGAGCCATTTTGACGCTTGTCACCAGTTGACGCATGATTTAAAATCGCGCGACAGCTATCCAGCCTTTAATGGTAAATTATTCTATAATGCGCAAAGGTCGAGTTTTGTAATTTAGTTAAGTCGCCTCCTATTTAATAACTTTTTATACGATCGCCGGTCGGCAGGTGATTGTTTTTTCGAATTTTTATCCTAAAAAATGCGGGCTCGCCTGCCGCTACTGAAGTAGTTCGAAATTTAAATTATAGTGTATTAATATGGAACGTTCCTGTTACGAAATTTTTATTTATAGTGTGCGCGTGCGCTGGTCTTGCTAGGGGGGCAACAGGAGGGGAGGGGAAAGAAGTCGTCGGCGTCACCGACCGCGATTGTTTTGACGACCGCGACCACGATCGCGACTTAATCACATATTTTGACACAACGACGTGCGAATATATTTATTTTCTTTTACTGCCAACCATAAAAGGACGTAATGAACAAATGTCTTTATGGCACACTTGTAAACGTCGAATATCACTCATTCTCCTTCGACCATACAAAAAATGCCATAAATATTCCTAACAAAATGGCTCCTACTGAATATTGTGGCTCATAAACGAAGGTCTATAAAATGAGGTTTGGTTGTTTAACTTTTGTTTGGCTCTATGCTGGAATTAAGGGAACTTAGAGACGGGCTTTCGGCTATTGTTAGCCGCGTTCGTGTCCCGGCCCCGTAAATATGTAAATGGTCCCAAATTATTCATAACGCAACTAACAGGAATTTATAAATATTTTTCGGTTTGTTTTTTGTCCGTCAAAAACACGCGTTGAACCACTGTGCTTTTGTTTGTTTAACAAGTCCGTTGTCACTTTCAGTCTTGCTGCCTACTTAAATTTTTCGTTATGAGCTCGTATGTTATTGTCCCCATTGAGGGGCCAAACCTATCCTGGATTAAGGTGATCACGATCTTGGTCACCCACGGGGACCTTCACTCAGTCGTAATCATAACTTTTGGATTTCTTGCTGCACGGTGTGGCACGGTATCCTCTCAACTGTATGTCTATTGCTAGTAAGTTTAGTTTAAGTATCAGCTTGGAATAAGTGCACAGACCCGCATCTTTATAATATGTGATTGTTTCTCTTATTATCTGGTTGCCTGGAAGAAATCGCTGCCTTGGCAATAAGGCCGGCAATTGTACATAATTCTACTTTTATATTGTTATCTGTTTGTGTGCAATAAAGTATATTTCATTCGTTCAACGTTTTGATTTGCCTTCGAATACAAGTACATAAAAAAAAACACATACGTGGCTGGTTTTGAACCGCGACCTGCCGTTCCAAAGGCAGTGACCCTTGCCATTGCACTACCAACGCTTCTCTTAATATCACATAAAGCAATTTTGGTCCTAAACTTGGCAATGATTCAGTCTTTTCCTAAATGTTCCAACGCCAGGACAAAAATGTCGAGGTGGCGCTTCAGTTTAGTTGAGAACCGTCATCCCCATTAGAGGGAGACGCAACACCTGAGCTAGAAAAGGACGGACAAAATGAAAGGAGCGTTTTTCGTGAGTTTTTTGCCCCGGAATCCGTGCGTTCAAAAATTTTATTTTAATGCAAGAAAAGTATTCAAAAGATACGAGGGCAGGTAGACGAGTAGGGTGTTTGTTTAACTCGTTTTTTTTTTAGGATCCTGATTTATGGAGCTGGTCTGTGACGATTTGTGATCTGTAATTTCTGATGCCAAGTTTGTCACTAACGGGCTCCGGCTTGATTTATTAATGCACAAAAAGAGGCGTGATCCGGTTTTGACAGTTGCCAGTAACGTGTAATTTTGCTCCGCGGTGTGTTATTTACGTAAATGACATATCAAAGTTTTTGGTTGACGAGCTGTGTTTTGTGGTGATGACTGGTAATCAGCTGATTACGTTTAAGGTTCTGGGACGTCTCAATTTATGGTGTTGTTAAGATGGTCAATAAGCGAAAGTTTTTGGGCTCTTGTTTAATAACTAAGTGATTAATGTTATGTGGCACACAGTTTGGAGCGCAAGCAGTTGAACTTTGTATAATATTTATGTTAAACAGTAAGAATATTAATATTTTGATTCACCATAATTATGGTGTTATTGAGTTTTGGTTATGTATAACCGTTTATATTTTAGTAAACGTCCCCACCAAAGGGCTCGAGCCTTAGTCGACCACGCCGGCCCAGTGCGGGTTGGTCGAAATCACACACAACCTTTAAATTTATTTGCAGGAGTGTGCAGGTTTCCTCACGATGTTTTCCTTCACCGTAAGAGCGTCGAATAAACGTACATTATTAATTCGAAATTCGAAAACACTTTAGTACGTGGAAGGATTAAAACCTACGAGACGAGAGGCAGCGGCCTCTTCCAATAGATCTCCTTTCTATTTCGCAAAAATACAGAACTATTACTATGTCCAATTCGATGATCACTATTGCCCACAGTGCACCTCTTAACCCCGCGACTGCCGGTGCAAATCGCGATAGTTTCACGTAGTTAACCGGTCCCTAGGGGGTGGTTAGGCCCCGTAAGTTCAGTTTTTCGGCCATTAGCCAAGGGTTAAGAATTAGGAGGGCCATAAAGGTGCATAATGACTCACTGAGGGCCACTCCGCTAAATAGCATTCGCGGTTAACTGTTTTTGGAGACGATGCGATGGTTGGAGGGGATCGAACTACTTTGTTTTTTTATTTTATAAATCCATACTTCTTAGTTTCTGCTATCGAACACTAAAATAATTTTTGCTCTATCTTTAAAATTGACCGAGTTATAAAGGTTGAAATTCAAAATTAGACAGAGAGGCACATACCCACTTGTGACGTCATTTGTTAGTAACGCCATATAATCTCCATACAAAAAATCGTTTTTGAAAGAGACAGACATATTGAAACTTTAAAAAATCACTGTGAATTTGTTTATCAACCTATTCTGTTTTTTTCTTCGCGAATCGTCTGCTGCTAATCTATATTATTTTAAAAATAATTCATGAAATATGGTAAATTCATAAAATATGGTGAACAGTCCGATCCCCTATCAGAATGAATGAATGACAATGAATGATATAATATACTTAACACACTAACCTATTTACTCTCTTCTTTATATTAAACTTATTCAGGGGCTACCTAGAATCTTTCTTTTAAATTGCCCAAAGTTCAAGGTTTTAATTTAATAGTCTTGTCGTGTGAATGTTATTTATAAGGTCTCATCAAGTCATCAACAGCTCATATACGTCCCCACCGAGGGGCTCGAGCCTACCCTGAATTAAAGCGTTTAGGGCATTAAAGTCAAAGTCATTCACTTGATTGTCCGAAAAAAAAAAAGGTGATTCCGTGCTTCGAAAGGCACGGGTCTCGGCTAGTTCAGTAGTCTAATAAGGAAATACTCGTTGCGTAAACAAATAGAAAACAAGACGTATCAAATCTTCTTATTTATAATGTAGACTGCAAGGTCGACAACCGACCTCACAAACTCTAGACAAATCAAATAAACAAACAAATATTAAAGAAACAGTTAGGAGCGTATTAACCCTCTCGCTGCCGGGGGTCAGTTGGACCGCCGTTATTTGTAGCAGATCAATCAAGATTACTACCACGTTAACCCCTTCGCTGCTCAGTGACGATTAGGGGCGAAATTAGTTCGAGCTTTGTTTGCGATCGGCGAGATGGAAGAAATATAATTGTAATATTGTGTTGTTGTTGCTATTGACACTGGACGACGTGTTAAAGAGAATAATCATCAGAAAATTAAAAACACGACCTGTCAAAAAAAAAAGCTAGTGTCACTCGGACTGATGATGTAAGGATTCCAACCATACTACATACAAATCTGGTCAAGTATTTAGAAGTTATGGCGGAATAAATAAATTTACATACATACATACATTATACATGAACCCTGAACACATTACACTCCTTTTTGGGCAGATGTGTAAAAAGACGAAAGTTTTCAGTGCTTCAGAATGCACGTTAAAATTGTGGTTTGGGGTACGATATGAACTAGATAGATAACGATTACTAAGTCAGAGGCAAAAATAGTTAGTCGGGCTTTGACACCAAACGGTCAACAGGCGGTCTTATTGCTAAGGTTGCAATCTCTTCCAGACAACCCTAGGGTGTAGGAATAACACAGAAAGTGTGAAGCAGGTAAGGTAAGTGGCACTCAATTAAAATACAGATATTTGATTGTAAAAAAATATATGTATATCGCGCACAAATCTTTTATATTATTAAGTAACGTATAAAGCTGGAAACCGGTTTATTGATTAAGTCTTTTGATACTAGCTATCTAAGTCATAATATAATAATATGAGTAAGCTATATAAGTATGTCCATAAAATAATTACCTACTATCGACTTCATCAATCATTATAATTGCTAGTTGCGAATAAATTAAGTTAATATCCTAAAGCAATTTTATATAGATTCGTATCTGTTTTTCGTATTTCGATAGAATTCGAAGATAAGTTGCGACAATATAAATTACTAGAAATAGTTTTATAAGTTGTGTTAAATTTTGAACGAAATATTTTTTAAATTTTACCGTGTGGTGACGGCAGAGTAGAATACATTTGTCACCAACCCCTACTCTTCCCGTGGGTGTCGTAAGAGGCGACTTAGGGACTACACATTGAACAGGGAACGGGCAGCAGCGCTCTCTGATACAGTAACCTTTTAATCTGCGATCTCCAACCCGTTGCCAAGCGTGGAGATTATGGCAAAACCAAACACTTAAGTGGAGGAGGCGCATAGTCCAGCAGTGGACTGTAACGGGCCGTTGATGATTTTTTATAATATTATATTTTGTGTAGACATTCGATTGAATCCAAATAATGTATATTATCGCATTCTGACACTCATAGACATTTATTTACTTATTAATCTGACTTCTAAAGTATAATAATAAATGTTATTATGTTTACTCGACGCTCTTACGGTGAAGGAAAACATCGTGATGAAACCTGCACACTCCTGCGAAGAAATTCAAAGGCTGTGTGTGAAGTCAACTAACGACCAACCCGCACTAGGGCAGCGTGGTCGACTAAGGCCTAATCGCATAATTCAGGGTAGGCTCGAGCCCCTCTGTTGATGAATAATTTTCTTACTATTGAATTCGTTGTTTTTTTGTGGAATTATGATCTAGCAACGATTTCACTACAAAAAGCTCAAATTTTTAAGCTCGAAAAAATAATCCATCATACAAACACCTTTTTTGTTATAAATCTGTTCATAATAGAAGACATCGTATGAATTTAAATGGCGGAATTAAGAGTTTTTGTGCCCATTGTGGAGCACACATTCGTTTTCGGATGACCCTTAGATCAAACGGCAACACTAAAAAAAATGACAGCTGTTTATTTTTAAAAACAGGCTTAAAACTCAAATGCATTCAGCCGTGAGATATTGTAGTTTTTTGTTACAAAATCCAAGTCAAAATAGCATTGGATACTTTAGTTGAAATTAGTAGATAATTAAAAGTTAACATTTTAGCGCTCATTGACTTAGAGTTCGGTGATGAATGAGCCAATAAAAATTGCTTGTTTTAAAAATTTAATTTGGAACTATGATTGGATTGGTTGACGTTACGTCTACTGACCCCGGAGCGCTAAAATATACGACTCTACCAGCTTGTTTTAAAAACAACGAAGTCGGAGTGAAAGAGTGCGTGACACTTCAAGCTGCGCAATAAATATGTGTTCTAATGTGTTTTCTTTGCGGTTAAAATTGTCATTGTATTTTACTGAATCACAACATTTGTATTTTAGACACATTGCATGTCGTATAAGATTTAATAAAATTAAATACGACTAGTAAATAAGTGAAACATTTCAATAAAATAAATATGTTGACCGTATTTTCGTACTAAATAACTTTTCGTTTAAAAATCTTCAATATTTGAACTCATCCGGTCCTTACCCTCAAAATTTCATCTGCGAACACACAAACAAACAAACAGACCGAGTTATTAATAACCCCAGTGTTTACGAAACCCGAGTGCACTCCAACACGCTCCATTCAAACAATAAACAACCTCAAAAACTTGTTTTCAACACGAAAAAAAACAATATAAACAATCGAAAAGTTCAATAAATATCAACTTGAAATACTTCAAGAAAGGTGAGCCGCGCAATTCGAATTTCAAAAAGTATTCCTGGCTGAATGGTCTTAGAGCAGCGCATGGAAATTTTACGCGCGCATTTAAAAGAAAATAAACGCGTTTCGATGTGCATTTATGAATATGTAAGCGGGTTGCACCCCTATTTTTGGTTTATTTGGGTTCCCTAGGTAAACAGGCCTGTAATCACATATTCTTATATTGTAGTTCAGTTTTATTTATTCAATTAAATATGTCATTTATTATTTAGATGTCAAGAAAGTCTTATTTTTGGTACATAATTTAAAGCTGTCAGTTAAAAAAAAATATTCCTTACACATACTGAATAATCATACAACACTCAAACAAAACTTACCCTTGACATTGCTTTATTTTTTTAAATTTCCCCTCCGGCGAGGCACAGGGCGAATCCCAGCAGGCCAGAAATTAATGTGTAATGGTGCAATGTTTAATAACTTATCTGTGGTGCTGGCTGGTGTGAGACTGGCTGTTTTGTCTGCCCTTTGTTAATGTTATAATTTTAAAAGTCAACATTTGAATTTCGAACGCGGGGCTGGTTCCTAATTCAATGAAGATTATTTGATGTTTTAGAAAAGTAGGTACCTAGTACCTACGCAATAGGATGTAGTTTTTTTTTACCAGCTGCGTGTAGGTTTTTCCGATGAATAAGGACAAAGACTATTTATATATTCAAAAACCATTTAAAAAGACCATATCCGTATCGAAATAATAACAACCTACGCCATTACAATTTGCAATCACGATAATAACAAACTATTGGAGCCCTAGGCTATCATTTTGTACATAAGGGATCTAGGCTCCCTAGACTAGGCTATTAGCAATAAATTGCAGGGGTGATAAACGGTAGGTCTTGATCGTGGATTTAAGGGGCTTCCCTTTTCCAATAACCTTGAACACTAGCGCCATTTCACTTTTAAAAAATAACCGTGAAAATGCAAATTTAAAATACATAAATACATTTAGGTAGGTGGATAAATAGTATGGCACAGTTTCTGTTATTTATTTAGATTGCAACGAATAAATTCAATAAAATATGGTTATAAAAATTTATTTAAAAAAAGTTAGTTTTTGGTTTAGTTTTGCTCAATTTTAATAAATTGTAATAATTTCGTTTTTAAATAAACTAAAACTATAAATCCCTTTACAAAACTTTCACAGCTATAAAATATTGTTTAATTGTGTTTTTTTTTTATTAATGGCTCTAGTGTGCAGCAGGATAGATAATTATTGCTAGTGTTGAAAACGTATAAACTGGGGTAGAATGTTTGCAACCCCTGCCTTGACAGGTTGATTATATCTGAAAGTTATTTCGAATTGAGAATTCCGTTTAAAATTTGAATTAGTAGAAAATTTGTGCGGAAGGGTGGGTATTTGTTAATTTTGGGGTTTTCAAGCGTTCTTACAATGAATTAGCTAAAAAATTAATTACATTTCGGCCAGGTAGAGTACTGAGCAATAATTTGACTTGGTTTTATCAGCTCTATAATATATTATTTTTATTCTAAAATAAGAGGCCATGTGATTATGACAGGCTATTTCAA
Source organism: Carpatolechia fugitivella (assembly GCA_951230895.1). Taxonomy (NCBI): domain Eukaryota; kingdom Metazoa; phylum Arthropoda; class Insecta; order Lepidoptera; family Gelechiidae; genus Carpatolechia; species Carpatolechia fugitivella. The sequence continues at coordinate 2,038,290 of OX579662.1, forward strand.
CATGCATGAATTTTGTAAATGACTAAACAGCATGAAATTTACATCGTTTTGTTCCCGCCGTGTAGTGATAGTACCCGTCAAACTGAACAACTTTTCACTAAAAAAAAAAAATCCTGCGACAAAAAAATTTTTGGTCTCTCCATACAAAATGGGTCGGTCGGGAGAGACCAAAAATTTTTTGTCGCAGGAATTTTTTTTTTTAGTGAAAAGTTGTTCAGTTTGACGGGTACTATCACTACACGGCGGGAACAAAACGATGTAAATTTCACGGTGTATTATTTGACAAAAAAAGAAACGCAAAAAATGCGACGCATTTCGAGTTTCTTTGGTGAGTTCTTCTCCACAGAGTCCGCACATTGTAATTCACCCAAAAAATGTAATGATGAAACTAAGAGATGTAACATACAAAAGTTAATGAACTATTCATTTCATTTTTTGCACTTTGTGGAAACTCGTGAATATAAATTAATGGATTTGAATAGGTAAGTAAGTATATAGTTATATTATATTGCTTTACTACTATATAGATACGTTTTTGAGCAACTTCAGGGAGCACAGAAACTGTATTATCATTCTATGAACATTAATTTCAATTCAGAGGGGTCCTGTTTGCACTACTCCTGTTCAAAGTTCGATGCCCGGTTGTATTTAATTTTACATAAATTTTAGATTTCATTTTAGTCTACTACCAATAGAAAAAAAAGGAAGGAATATTTGTAAAGCATATAAATGATTTACTTAATCATATTTTTAGGGATCTATCTACTTAAACAAGTTTTAGTAAGTAACTTTAAAGATAGCAGTTGTTAGGTAGGTAGTAATTTCACACTTTGATTTGATTAATTTGAATTTTCACAACAAACGAATATGAAACACCACAATAATCCTGCGCACGGATAAATCCCCAAATACCTACAAAATAAACGGGTAGGTATTACCAAAACGTACCCTTATGTTTGTAGGTAAAAACTCCCTAATCCTCGTCAGCTGCTGCTGACTGGCCCTACTGCCCTCACCCGCCCTTATTTACCCACAAATATACTTAGAACTACCCTCCGAAAACAACCATTTCAATGCCAAGTCCAAGTTACGTTGGCCAGACGCGCGCGCAACCAGAGTTTCTTGGCCCGCGCAGATAGTAAACATTCTTACAAATTTTATATTCAGTGAGAGGTCGAGTTAGACTGGTCACGTCCGTAAGGGCACCAGCCCTCCTGTCAAATACATATAATGACTGTTTTTTTTTTTTCAGCATTATAAGTGTACGTTTAAAAGATCGATGCGGATTTAATGGTTTTAGGTTTTTTTTTTATTTTGCGATAAGTATAGGGTGTAATTAATTGGTTGACGAATTTAAAGTCAGTCAGCTCTTGTTTAGTTTTTTAAGGGTCAATAAACAAATTGATGTAAGTTGACATGATTAGCGGAGTATTCTCAAAACACGCCTTCGTTCTCTTAGTACTTATATTATAGCAAATTTCTGTGTGTTTTAAAATAATATTTTGTGTTCTAATTAACACTCACTCAGTAATTAGCTAGTTTATACTACTAAAATAAAAAAATAAAACTTTTTACTGTAGTACTGTAGTGTGTGTGACCTATCGAAGTTAAGGATGATACATACATTAATCACAAATTATCTAATTTAATAGCAAAATCTAAACCTTGGGTGCCTTTTCTATGTGTTAAGTCGATAGCTTTGACCAACGTGTAACTGAAAGGGGGTATCAACCCGAAGTGCACCAACTCTCACATTGACTACAAGTAAATCATAATATGCTAGAATATTAGCCTTCTAAGTACATACACGTTCTAATTAATAACTAGATAATTGAATTCCAGGTCTTCATTTACATTCTTTAACATGATTTTTTTCTAACAGATAATTTTAATCTCTTGTATAATTTATATATTTTGCTTCCTATAAACCTTAACCTTCACGAGATAAAACCAGCGCTGCCAACCCTCCTACGCCGAGCAGCTGCTGTAATAATAGCGAAATGCGGCGGCGCTGTTGTCGGTATCGGGAAAGCAGCGACGTGTCGCGCGGAATGCGCCTGCGTCCTTTGTAATTACACGCGGATACAGGGTGCGCGGGAGAGGATACTGGATAGATCTCCATATGGAGATAGGTTTAGAGCGAAACTTGTTTCAGCGACGACGGTATGTTTGGAATGAGTATCGTGAGCTCTTTTTAAGGAAGGGTTTAGGTTTACCAGTTTAGATGGGAAAGTTTTTTTTTTATATGGCATTACATTCTTTTTTTTGAGATTATTTTTTGGAATTGCGGTTTTAACTTTATGCCTCTAAAATTTTTACTCAATTTGGTTTCCATTTTCACTCGCTTAAAATAAATAAAAACTACACAACACAACATAGAGCAGACGAACTGCAACCACCCTGTAGATAAAAGCGCGCACCTAGTGTATTTATGTCATTATTAACCGGTGAGAATTAATCCTCATTTGGCCGCCATTTTTGTCGCGAGCTGTGTTGACGCTCCGCGCAAAAACAGTGCCATGCCAGCAGCGGCGGCTTTCGCGGGCTTTTTGCGCGGCTCTCCAAAACGGACTGCTAATCGGTGCTCGACGAACTTTCAACAGATCTGTATTTTTGAGTTACAGTTCGAGAAAATTGGGATAACTTCGCTTAGATCTACAGTTAATACACAGGTTAAAAGTTGATCTTGGTAACGTTATAAATTATGTAACTCACTGACTGCATTCGTTTACCATACTAATATTAATATTATATTATTATGATTTGCTCATGATAGTACAAAGTTTACAAAGATAATCTTAGGCATTCAATCTAATGCAAATATTTTAAAAAATGTCAAAAGGTGAAACACCCCTGGCACGTCTAAAAGACGCTGACCAATCACGTCGCCGTACGACACGATTGGCGTATTCAAAATCCGAACCCTCTGATGAATTTGAATTACGAACGTCCCTTCCGCGAATTATGACCGCGTTCCATTCCAAAACATTCGATTCCCGCTGCGGTGACTTTGTACCATCGCATCGGCTTGTAATTAAAAATTAATTTCACCAAAAGAATTTTGTTATTTTATTCGAATTAAATGTGCCAACTAAATCCTTTGTCAACAAAAGTAGGACATCGACGTCAAACAAAGTGTTGAAACACGATGTCCAGTCCATCGGCATATTAATGCCGTTTTAAGCGGACAAAAACGCGTCGTCGGCCGCCGTGTCAAACGCTAATTGAGTCGCGCACGCTATCGCATGGTGCAACCGGGTAGACTGGCTCCTCAATCAGTACGGAAAGGTTAGAGCAAATTCTTTTAATCACGAGTCCATATACCAGCTCAACACCGTAATGGTAGGTAAACTACAAGCGGCGTTTATGTTCATTTCATGATAAGAATACGTTAACCTCGTTGGAAATGTATTGGTAAGGTAATAACACTGCAGCGTGCATAATACGCTCAGTTCCATTTGTTCAGCGATTTCTTTATATTTTATAGTCATATTCTTAGATATAAGTCTTTTAAATGCCACCAGTTTTATAAAGGAAAAACGGTGAAGTAATAAAAATTGCAATTAATGATACGGGAAAAGGAAGGAATGTTATTAAAATGTACATTTCCACGCTTCGACGCACTCACTAGCGCAAGGTGCGGACTTCTTCTATTTTCGCGGACAAAACCCACCTTTCCCACGCAAATTGGAAGAAACCGAGAGTATCTACAATCTTTATCCACAAACGAACCCGAAACAAGATGCGTGTGGAATTCCGATCGGCAAAAACCACTCGATGGGGACGATAAAACGAAATCGCCGATGCGTTGTCGAAAAAAAATGCAAGTGCTGCGTGCGAGTGAGAGACAAAAAACGTATCGTATCGCGGTTCCACTCTAGCGCGCGCGGCTAATGAATATTGTGCGGTGCGCAGACGCAGCTGCGAGCGCCGATCCGCCATTATTTATTTTATTTCGGCGCGAATCTCTGAATTGGATCATGGCGACAAAGAGGTTAAATTGCGCGTCCAAATCCCATGACAATTGACAATTACAGCGTTAAACGAAACGTGGACAGATGTAAACAAATATCAATGGTTTTGATGTGCCGGATAAAGGAGCATTGCTATCCGACAGTTTTCTCTTGACTTTTCTTACTTAAGACCAAAGTTACTTTTGTTACAACTCGGTTCTTTTAATATCTGGCGTTGTGTATAAAAGTGGCCAAGTTCTCGCCAGGAATATCGGACAAAAGATTTCAATCACGAGCGCAGCGATGTAAATCATGAGATATCTACAAATAGCTCATCTGCGCGCTGCGGACGCGCTTGCTCGTCCGTTGCGACTATGTTTTTTCCCGCGGCGCTACTTGCTCCATGTAATTACAACTACGCTGGTTATTAATGTAAGAAAACTGCGCTGTTTACGTGCCACGTACTTATTTTATAATTTATCACTTTTTAACCGATCGATATTTTATTACGTTTGTGTAACTCTACTCGGAGGTTTGAAAGAAATTGTTTAATGGCATTGTTGGAAATTGCTGTTATTTTTTCTTCAAGGCAACACTAATAACTAAACTTGATTTTGCGTGTCATTTAAGTACTTCATCAAGCGTACAGACAAAAGACAATAGAGAAGGCCAATCAACCAAGATCAAGACGAGATCGAACATGACAAACAAAATTACAATCAATGATTACCGAAGATGTAACGAAGACACTCAGATAATATACACCTCCAACCGACAACCAATCCATCACGTTCTAATAATGAAACTAAACTAAGTTGATAAAACAATGCATCGCGATGCCACATTCCTGAAACGTTTTCCAAAGAAGCAACAATTGCCAATTACGAATAGTAGGCGCTGATCGCGGCGATCAGAAAACAGATATAATTGCTGTTATTGCCAATGAGTGTCGTTTAGACTTCGTCTTCCGTAATTACCGCATTCGCTGAGAACCGCGTTTGAAAACATGCGCTTGCGACGCTTCCAGTATCAGGGCTGGCATTGGCTCCAATTCGGGAAGTAATGCTCTAATTCTAATTTTTTTAAAACAGCTATCCTTTTCGTTTTTATGACAAACCAAAGACCAATGAAAGAGAGGTGATGAATTCAGATGAACGAATGATGTTATTTTGAATGAATCATAACCTAAAATAAGGGCATAGCTGTCAGATTAGGAGGTTTTTAAGTTAGATGTTTTACGTGCCCTCTCAAATTGTGCAATCGACGCGTCCATAAGGATCAAATTCGATGTTTGACAGCTCTAAAGATGGCCATCTCCTGTCCCCCTGTTTTAATCTTTAAAAGGTAAAAAGGACTGACGAACTTAAATTAAGGATTAGAGCGTGGTTGAGTGAATCGCTACCATGGCTCGTTCTGGAATCTTAATTAATCTTCCGCAAGTAAGTACTTTAACGCTGGGCGACATCACTTTGCAATTAGCAGACAAAAACATATTTTTTATTATTAACAAAATAAATAGTGATCTAACAATAAAGAAGCGGTAGATTATAAAACTATCAATGAGTTTTTATCTGACATTCTCCGTAAGGTATTTAATATTCATTATAGACAGCCCTAAGCGTTCGCGTTTCTAGACACCGAGTTAATAGAGATACGTAAGGAATTAAAATGCAAACGAAACAATAGTCTTTCTTTGAATTAACACTGTCAATGAGAGGTGCATGTCTGCTGCACTTTTACTGTGTTCAATTGCATATAAATACAAAAATTATGTAAACATTTTGTTATCGATATCTATTTTGTTAATTATTACTAATGATTGATATACCATTTTTACTTAATTTTAGGAAGATGATCAGCACAGTTAACTGTATCAAAAAATACGCCTTTTTTTTTAAGAACAATTAAGTTACCACGTAGAGCTGTTGATGATGATGATGATGATGATGAAGTTACCATTTAAGTCATGCATCTAGTTAAGTCTATAACTTCCTGTTTTCACTTCATAAACCCATCAAATCATTATAGCAATCTCACACTATCTAGATTTACAAGCGTGAAGCAAGAAATCGCCAAGATCGATCCGCAGCCCCTCGCGATTGTCAATTAAAATACCAGCTATTATATTTTAATTACTTGTCATTACACGGTAAAACATTATCTCAACTAAAAGAACTTGGCCGGCAATTTTCCATTTAGCATTTCATAAATTAAAAGAATAAAGACGTTTTTTCTTTTTTAGAAAGGTCAAGCGTCATTTGATTGTTCAGGGGTGCGTAATGATAGGTAGGAACTCGACCGTTTCGCTCGTGGGCTAAGTAGTGTTTATCTAAATAAAGTAATAATGTCCTCGATTCGGGATGTCACGCTCTAATCCTTAATTTAAGTTAGCCCGTCCTTTTTACCTCTTAAAGATTGAAAAGGGACAGGAGATAGCCATCCTAATATTAGAGCTGTCAAACATCGAATTTGAACCTAATGGCCGTGTCGATTGCACAATTTTAGAGAGCACTTAAAACATGCGACTTAAAAATCTCTTAAACTGACAGCTATGCACTTATTTTAGGTTATCATTCTTTCAAATTAATATCATTCGTTCATCACCTCTCTTTCATTGGTCATAAAATCGAAAAGGATAGCTGGATTTTAAAATTAGAATTAAAGCATGACATCCCGAATCGAGGCCAATGTCCGAGTACAAAAAATCAAAACTGGAATTGTATTATGAAACGGCCTATTATTTACCGTCCTCTAGTAATACTGTTCACAATACAAGGGTATAATTTCATTAATAACTTGTTGAACTTAATAACTTGTCATGTTCATTTAAATTCATTTAAAATGTATATCGAACTAGCGGTCCGCCCGCGACTAAGATTTTCCCGTGGGAATAAGACTTTTATCCGTAAAAAAGTATCATAATGTGTTATTTCAGGTCACAAACTATTTGCATTCCAAATTTCATCCAAATCCGTTGACTACTTTAAGCGTGAAGGCGGAACAAACATCCAAACATCTAAACATCCAAATATATTTTCACATTTATAATATGTGTTATCCACGGACCAAGTAGGAATCGGTGTCATCTCTATTTTTATGTTCTGAAAATAATGGTTATTTATCATTATAAAACTGATCAATTAGTTTTATTTTATTTTAAATTAACGATTTATCTATCTACAAGCAAAAGCATATCCTATTGAAAGATCAAACAAAAAAATGTAGAGTTCTATTGAGTTGTTTAATATTTTCTTTAAGTTTCGAAATGCTATTGATATCTAAAATACTCTCGATCTAACTCATCAGCTGTCAACCAATCAGCCGCTCGGTTGACAGAATAACAGGACAGTATCGGCTGCGCATGCGCACTCTATCAATCACCACAATCGCAGACGCCACTTAAATAAATTTATAACACACTAAGTACTTTGGAAATAAACACTTTACCGTTTATGATTTATTCGTGGGTAGGATGAGTTATGGCTGAGGTAAGGGCCACACTCACTAATTTAACATATTGGCTGGTGGAGATGTTAATATGGTCGTTAAAAGTCGGCTACTATGCTAAGCTTTAATAGTTTTATAATAATTTGTAATCCAAACATTATACTCTGCTGTCGTATGTTTGGTTTGGATTTTGCTGTGAAAAATTATATAAATCTTCTTTGTCGTGTGGGTTGGGTTATAAAGGGACCGACCTCACAAACCCAAAAATAAAAATGAACCAACATTTGCATAACAATGCACATACGAGTCATTACGAGTATGGAATTGTTACAAAGGACAAATTTGTCCTATATCTGTATACACCGTGAAATTTACATCGTTTTGTTCCCACCGTGTAGTGATAGTACCCGTCAAACTGAACAACTTTTCGCGAAAAAAAATACCAGCAACAAAAAAATTTTTGTCTCTCCATACAAAGTGAAACTCCCGAGTCCCGACCGACCCATTTTATACGGAGAGCACAAAAATATTTTTGTCACAGGAATTTTTTTTTCGTGTTAAAGTTGTTCAGTTTAAAGTTTGACGGGTACTATGAATACACGGCGGGAACAAAACGATGTAAATTTCATGCTGTATGTATGGTATCTACAATGCAAATGTCTTACACGTTAGTATTAATTTTAGTAAAGAATTTTTTTTTACTTATTGTCACAGCAAAAAATGTAATGACGGATCTAAGTGACGTAATAACATCCTATGGAAATATAAATGAATAATTTTTGATTTGATTTGTTTTGAGCAATAATATGAATAAATGTTTTTTCTTTCTTTTTTCTATCTGCACAGCAAGTTACTCAATTTTAATGTAAATTTCTAAATTGTTTTCCTCATATTCCCTATCTATGAATTAGTGAAAGAGCACAAACGCGTAATAACCGATTTATTAGAACAGTTTCACGTGCCGGTGGCGCCGATAACCGTTTATAACAGTAATTAAACAGTGCGCATACGCCGAATCCGAATACATGATAAATGTGACAGTTTACAACCTAATCGGAGCGATACGCGTTTTTATAGCTATCAGTTACAAGTTACAATGTCACCGATACTGATTTCCCGCGTAGTGCCTGAATTCGCGCCATTTTTATTTTATTAACTCTTTTTTTTTTCAATTATGGCTGCTGTTTGTTTGCAATTCAGCCAATGTCAACTTGTTTTTGACAGGTGTTATGTCAAACGATGACATTTTTATAAGTCTTCAAATTCTCAAATATTTGTTTTTAGGTAAGCTTTATATTAACAATGATAGTCTACTTTATGTAATATTTGACTTCTTCATATGTTTAAGACAACACAAAGTAATAAATAATAAGAGTGGTCAGTTCCATGACACTAAGTTATCTTCCAGCTATCTGAGGCCACAGGTCGAAACTACCTACAATAAAACTACTATAAATACCGTTTAATTTCAATAATTAACTGACAATGAAGTCTTTGACTGATAACGAATCAATAATAATAACAAAAAAGTGAAATTTAATATCAATGCACGCCATTACAAAGTCACTTCCGACATCCAAATTGTAAGTTTGAGGTTATGTTTGCAGTGTTATTTTTTAAATTGGATTCCACCGCAGCGTGTCAACGCCTATTCAGCCTATTGTGTTAAAAAAAGGAAAACCAACAATTGCGGTGTAAGTTCGTAAAAAAACGATTGGTTTGCCAGATTACTCGTTTTATAGGCGAATTGTTACAAAATGGCTCCATTTTGAGTCATTTTGTAAAGTTTTTGTGTTCAAATGATAGGTGTTAGTATGTTGATTTGCCGCGTCATGTTATTACAGTATAAAGAAGGTTTATAAACGATGTAAGTGCAGTAAAACGTGTAGAGGTTTTCTGTATGCATAAAAGTATGTTTTTTTAAGTTGGAAAGTATTATTTTTTTTTACGTATTCGCGTAATATAATTTTTGGCAAAGTCAAGAAACGTCGATTTGTTATATCAACGGCCCGTTACAGTCCACTGCTAGACCACTTAAGTGTTTGGTTTTGCCATAATCTCCACGCTTGGCAGGCGGGTTGGAGATCGCAGATTAAAAGGTTACTGTATCAGAGAGCGCTGCTGCCCGTTCCCTGTTCAATGTGTAGTCCCTAAGTCGCCTCTTACGGCACCCACGGGAAGAGTAGGGGTTGGTGTCAAATGTATTCTACTCTGCCGTCACCACACGGCGTTTTGTTATATTTTTGGTTTATTGTTGTAGGTTTCACAAAGTCAAGTAATTTTTCGTTCGAAATATTTCCATAATTTCCCAATTATTTTAGTCTATTGGAGATTTTTTTTCCGTATGAAAAACATCTTCAAAGATAATTCAAAAGCGTGCTTCGGCCTTCCAAGAACTGGCCACGACATTTTTTTCCAAAAGGGACATTTTTTGTTTCACCGGATACGCCTGAAAGGCCCGATTCTGTTTCTTCTCCAATAAATCACCCTAAAGGTTTCGTAACTAGAAATTTTAACTTTTATTTTCTCTTAAAAAAATATTTGTTAAAGGCTGAATGCTCGTGTGTGTCCTTGCGCTTAAGAAATTAATATAAAAACGAATCGAATCGATTCTGGCCGATGCCGGCGCGCGAGTCGATTTTCACGCTCAAATTTGCGTACAAACAAGCATTGGCTACGATTCTAATAGCTAACCTTAAAATCTAGAATTAAAGACGTCTTTTGAAGAGAAGAGACAGAAGATGGACTATTGTGTAAATAACAAAAGACTAACGTGTCAATGAAAAGAAAAATTGGTCACAATCGATTTTACTGTGTACTAAAGCTGTTATGCAATAAAATTTATGTAGTTAGATATTTTCAGAGAGACGTTTAGTTTCAGAATTTTTTTTCTTGATTCAAGGTCGGATAAAGAAATGTGCTACAATTATTGACCGAGCGAGCGAAGCGTCTCTGTTTCAGCTTGGCCAAAATTGCTTTTGTATGTGAAGCGTGAAGTTTATCTATCTGTCTGTTTGTTCCACTACACAGTTCGCGTTTCTCAACCGATTCTCGTGAAATTTTGTGAGCAGGTTCAATACATTAATAAAAATTTTTGAATCAGTTTTTGGAAATTTAAAAAAAATACGGAGTTATGGGGGTTGCCAGATTACAAGGTCTACTGCTGAAGCTGTTTTTCTCTACAGATCACATTTCTCAATCAATTAAAATGAAATAAAGTAAAATAAAATAGTAAAAATGTATTAGAGTTAAATAAATTTCAAGGGGTCGGGGATCTTTGTGGTAAAAAAATAAAAATAAATATAAAGAGGCATACAGACTCGCGAGGTCTACAGCTCACAGAGCCATAGTATTAAAATTTCTAATAGTAATCGATCACTCATTTGTTACAACATCGCTCAATTAAAAAAAAATACTACTTAATCAATTTTACTACCTCAACTAGAGCATTGTTGAATCGGCGTCATTGTCGATTGAACCAAGTCGATATCGAGCAAATAGCGAGACGAGCGCGTAAACAATCGATATATCGATAACAACGTTCCAACCCACGCTGTTTTACCGTTACTAATTACAACAGTTTATAGTATTAAAGCATTAATGCTCAAGAAATTGCGGCTTCTGATTTACGAGTAGCCATTTTGCGCGCGACATTTTAATATTCGAATGCGTTCGCGCGTTTTTTTAGGGTTCTGTAGAGAGAATATCATATGTCGTTTATTCGACGCTCTTACGGTGAAGGAAAACATCGTGATGAATCCTGCACACTCCTGCGAAGAAATGCAAGGGTTGTGTGTGAAGTCAACCAACCCGCACAATGTCATAACATTATGTAAAACAATGCCATAACATTATTTGGTAGCAAACAATATAAAGTGAAATGAACTCTTGATTTTATTTGATAATTTCTCATAAATATTTTTTCTCATCTTGTGAAATACCGCTAGAGAACCTTTACTGATCAAATCAAACCTCCGCTTGACTTTTTTTACTTTTTAATTTTGATGGGTAATGGCAGCAGGTGCGCTGTACAAAGTTATTTCGTTCGGAATTCTCTTTCGTTCGTAATTTTCGCGCGCTCAATGCGTTTGTGTATGGAATGCACTGATATTTAATGCTAGCACGCTGGACTGGGTATAAACGTTTACTTTTTAATTATGAGACTACGTTTCAAAGTGAAGTTACTTGATTTTCGCTATTTTAGTGCTGATGACATCTACGAGTAGTATAACAACAACAACGTCATGCATGTTAAATTAATATGCACAGTAGTTATCATCAGAATTATCCCGCCGTGTGGTGACGGCAGAGTAGAATACATTTGTCACCACCCCTATTCTTCCCGTGGGTGTCGTAAGAGGCGACTTAGGGACTACACATTGAACAGGGAACGGGCAGCAGCGCTCTCTGATACAGTAACCTTTTAATCTGCGATCTCCAACCCGCCTGCCAAGCGTGGAGATTATGGCAAAACCAAACACTTAAGTGGAGGAGGCTCATAGTCCAGCAGTGGACTGCAACGGGCCGTTGATGTTGATGTTGTATTTATCAAAATCAGTTCAAATATCTATTTAAAATATTTGAATCACCTTAAGCCATTTGAAGTTATGATTTCCACATACATTTCAGCTACATTATATTTTCAATCAAACACAACAGTCATTTGCGACAAAATTACCTAAAGGTTCGTTCTAACGACACTCTTCCTGTAGGCACAGAAATCACCTGTCATTTTGAGCATATTCAGTCCAGCGCACTTGTTTTCCAGGGGTCAGTGATGGAATGGACCGGGATCGTAGAACCATGGATTTTTATTACGAGGCCGAATTTTTTCCCGCCCTTTTTCAGTATTTTTGCGCGGACGAAATGAAATCGAATTATTGCGTCCATTTTTAAAAGCGACGTTTTTTTTAACTTTCTGGTTCTGATTATCTCTTCTTTTTTTTATTTGTTGTAATTAGTGAGTATTCTGCATTCTGTTATTGTAGTGATTTTATCATCAACCATCTTTACAACAATAATAATTTACTAAAATATGTAAGACAAAAACATAATGTTAGAAAATAGTCGTCAAAAGTCACTAACATTCAATCGTACGTAAGTCAACCAAAAGTCATCATGAGGCAACCGTTACTCATCTATTAGCAAACCACCATAAATCACCAACAATCAATCATAAGTCACCAACAGTCAATCTTAACTCACTTTCAGGCAATCTTAAGTCGCCATCAGGCAATCAGAGCAACATACCTGTTTGCTGAATACAGCAATGTCTTCGTTGAAGGACTCCGATGAGCAGACATCGCCCCCAGCCACGCCAGGGTCCCGGGGGGTGCACGTTGCTAACTCGCACTTCTCAAATATTAGCGCCAGGAGGGGGAACAGGGGGTGCCTGGAAGAAATAGTTTTGAGCGTATTAATAGACGTGTCTTGAGTTTTGAGATGGGCTTAGGTCCAAAGTCAGTGCTTATTTGCTTAATGATACATTTTGGATTGGAGTTCAGAAAATATTAAGTATAGGATTACAAAACGATGTAAATAGAATACCTTGGAAACGCATAACCAGCTGTCCCAGCAGATGTCGTCCTGCCATTTTCCCCAACATCTCCCTGACACTACCCTGCGCATTTTTCTTTATTTTTTTATTATCTTTTTTATGTTAGATTAGAACCTTCTACGAAGTATTAGAAAACATTTAAAAAGAATAATGAAATCGGTTAAGCCGTTCTCAAGTTATAGCGTGACCAGGAGAAATGTGGGTTAATTTTATACACCGTGAAATTTACATCGTTTTGTTCCCGCCGTGTAGTGATAGTAGGTACCCGTCAAACTGAACAACATTTCACAAAAATAAAAAAACCAGTGACAAAAAAATTTTTAGTCTCTCCATACAAAATGGGTCGCTCGGGAGTCTCACTTTGTATGGAGAGACCAACAATTTTTTTGTCGCAGGAATTTTTTTTTTCGTTAAAAGTTGTTCAGTTTGACGGGTACTCTCACTACACGGCGGGAATAAAACGATTTAAATTTCATGCTGTATATACCTATAGATATATAAATAAATTTTTGCGAGTAGATATGCAATTTCATAAATATTAATATAGTTAGCTTAATCTTTAAACTAAAAATATTCTTTAGATTCCACCCTATCTGCGTTTACAAACAAAAATAAATCACTTATTGAACCATAAATCAGGTTAAAGATTTAAGATCAAATCATCAAAGAATAAAAACAAAGATGGCGTGGAGATAGTGAAGAGGGTACGACCTCAGATCATAGATTAGATGCGCGTACGCAAACGTGACATGATACCATCGAGTGCTGCCAAAGAGTTGGGGTAGAGTTGTGATGAGAGCGACTTATTTATTTCACAGCACGAAAAAAATGGGTTTACATTTCAATCAGTTTCGATTCAAAAAGATTACGTTTTGATTTTCGTATCTTTGAGCGGTCATTTTTAATTGGCTAACAAAAGAAAATAATATAATTACCTATTGAATTATTATTTCAGTTATGTTTAAGTGCGTTCTAATTCTCTCTAATATTAAGTACAACCGTAACTAAAACACTAAGTCATCATCAACAGCTCATATACCCACCGAGGGGCTCGAGCCTACCCTGAATTAGAGCGATTGGGCCTTAGTCGACCACGCTGGCCTAGTGTGGGTTGGTCAACTTCACACACAACCTTTGAATTTCTTCGCAGGAGTGTGCAGGTTTTCCTTCACCGTAAGAGCGTCGAATAAACGTACATATGAATTCGAAATTCGAAAACACATTAATCCATGGTGGGGATCGAACCCGCGTCTTCTGGACGGGAGGCAGCGGCCCTAGCCACTACACCACCGACGCTTTTTAACATCAAGATTTAATTCAAGAAATGACTGGCGAAATTTCGGTAAAAAATAGACTCGATACTTGCAATAAAAACTATAATAAAGTCATTGAATTAATTATACAATATAATATACCTACGCCAGGGGTCAAAGACCTTTTCGATGATCATTTGTTTAATTTTACGATCATTCACTGGCGTTAATAAATTTATTACTTTATTGCACTCAAGAAACCACGTTCTAATTATTTTTAAGACTCTATGCCATTTGCAAGTAATTCGAATGGTAGTGATACTGAGTCTTATACTGATAATTTGAAAATAATAATGACACTGAAATGATATTCTTTTAATTTTTTTTATTAGTCACATTTTCCAAAAATATTTTTACATAGCGTCTATTTTATGGTGTATCACCGTTAATGGCAAAGCCCTGTGACAAATGACTTCTTAAGTTACAAAAAAATATGATTTCACTGAGAAGTAAAATATAAATGAAGTGGTGCAAATAAATTTACGGATTTTTTCTCATTTTACTGTACAATTGGGCTATTTCATAATTATATGCCTACGTTAAAAACTACAAAGATCGAAACAAAAAAATACTTGCTGAAATAACTTTATGAACTGATAAAAAAAACTATAAAGTACATACATAAACATGCATACATTATTAAGACCCTGTCTATCACTTCCGTGTCTAACACCTGCTTTTATTAGACGTCTTTATTACTTGAAAAAGTCGACCAGCGTTGAAGAATGGAAACAGTCAAGTGAAGTTTTTTTTTTATCCATAAGTAAATTATATTTTTGCTTGAAAAATTAAAAATGGCTAACGTAAGTCCAATAAGTAAGTCAAACATTTATTGTATTTTATTTTAAAAAAGAAGACAGTAAACTAAAATATAATACACTTAAATAAATAAGTGCTTTAAAAATTGAGATCTAGATTTAAAAAATAATTAATGTGTTATTTACTCTTGAGTTATGCTGTCAAGTAAAGAAGGTTTATTATTTATTTATTTATTTATTTATTAATGCAATGATGCTCTTTATAACCATAATAATACAACAATCTGTTATTAAATTATTTCAATCAAGTCTTTTTTTATTGTTTATTAATTAAATGCTCATTATTTATAAACTATTATGTAAATAATAAAAAAAGATTTCTTTTGCAGTTTCTTTTTTGTTCAACAAAAGAGAAATTTTGTGGCTAAAAAGAACTTTCAACACTTTTAAAGAATAAACTGAGTAACACTCGAATCACTAGACTCGATGCTTTCGTAAACTTATACATAAATACCTACCATTATTTTTATTGTTTCGATTGTAATCTCATGCGTAGTTACAGTCAGTCAATTGGAAAGCAAAATATATACATAGTATCTACTGAGTTAAGTAGTTTTATTAACATCTGGGCCCCGTATCACGAAGCGACAAGATACAAGTAACAAGTTACAATTTGATATTCATTGCGTAGCCAATTCGCCTAAACTGTATACCCTTATAATTTTATCTTTTTGTCTACGCAATGGTACATCGAATTGTACTTGTAATTTGTAATTTGTATCTTCGTGAAACGACCCCCTGATGATGAAAACAACAAATTGTTAATGGAAATAAAATACTTATATTTATTTAGGTACAGTAGGCAAGCAGAGCAAGCTAATAACATAACTGTAGTAGAAGTTTTAAAAGTATTAAACCAGAAAATACGTCTGTTATAATAGTATATTTAAAATTATGAGATCTCAAGACAGCTTTAAAAATCTTGAGTCAAATTAGCTATTACTAATTTATTACATTACTAAGATTTCTGTACGAAATCGGTGTCTGTGTCTATGTTTCGGTTTTTGTCTGAGATTTCTGTTTCTGTTTATGTAAGATTTCTGTTCCTATGTTTCTAATTTCTGTATGTTTCTGTGATTTCTGTTTCTGTTTCTGATTTCTGTCTGTATGTTTCTGTTTCTGTAGATTTCTGTTTCAGTTTCTGTGTTCCTGGTTTCTGATTTCTGTGGTTTCCATAACATAACTCATCTTCAGTTTCAAACTATCCAGCCCTTGTTAGTTAAGTTATGCATGTAGTAAGTACAGTCGGCATAAAAAGCGTTCGCACTTGAGGCTATATATAAATTGCATTTTAATTGCTGTTTAACTGAGTGCGACTCAAAAAAACATTTCTCATAGTATTAAGCTGATTAAAAAAGTTTCTGACCTTTGAACGCATGCGCACCGCGTGATCTCGTAAAGAATGCACTAGGGCAAATAGTTATTATCTAGATCTTTGTTTATCGTCTGTCGTTGTAGTAATTTACCTCTTTCATGTTATGCTTCTAGTTTAGACGTTAAATCAGCGTTATTCTATTCTTTTTTTGTAATTTTGAAATAAAACATTATTATTACTTAATTATCTATTTTTTCTCGGCTTACACCGGTATTTTTTCCGTTTACGGGCCTAGACCAAGTAAACGGAAATGTGGGTCTGTCAGTCTGTCATGTCTTCATCTATTTGGAGGAATTTGCGAACTATCCTGCAAGTGTTAAGAATCGCTGCTTTTTGAATTTGTATATAGGTATTAGGTTTCAGATCAATGAGCTTCTGCACGTCTTTGATCTGAAACCCTTTGTTCTGATACCTATTATTATTATTATTATTATTTTGATATAAGGAGTTTTCTTAGACTACAATGTAAATGTTTGAGTGTAAAAATATTTATTAATTAGAAACCTAATCACTCTAAGTCAGGGTAGGCCCGAGCCCCTCGGCGGGACGTATGTGAACTGTTGGTATATGAGCTGGTGATGTATATAAAACCTTTCTGTGGCATATAATATTTTAAAAACAAAACTTAATATTAAAAACTATATAATTATGCTGTTATAGGAGAAAGTTAAATCTCAAACTTTTGAATTCTTTGCTTGCTAGAGTCCAAAAGCTGTTTTTGCTCTCTCGTTAAACAAATAGCTATTTGTTAATCTTAATCGTACAATTCATTATTATCCTGTCCGCTATCACTGGCTCCACACCAGGACCGCCACTTCTTGACAAGTTCCGATCTGATAACCCCGAGATTGTTGTAAGACTCCAAGTGCTTGAGGTCACGCCTTTATGACTCTTATCTGACATCTGATTGGCTAAATTTTATGGTAAAGGGTAAATACAGATGAGAAAAGTTAAGTAGTTTCGGGCAGGGATAGAAAGGGGTAAGTTTAAGTTGTGTTATGTTGGTTTGTTTCAGGTAGATATGGTTTAAATTTGGAAAAACTTATGCCAAAATAAACATTATTAATAGGTTAGTAAAAAATATCTATTGCAAGATTCGATAACATCACGCTTAGATAATTCCACTTATTTCACACTAGCTTTCCGCCCGCGTTAGCTCATTAGAGTTTTCCCGTAGGAATGAAGTGTTTGCCCGCGTTAAAAAGTAGCCTATGTCCTATTCCAGAAAATATGTCTGTTATAATAGTTACATATATTTATAATTATGAGATCTCAGGACAGCTTTAAAAATCTTGAGTCAAATAAGCTGTTACTAATTTATTACATTACTAAGATCGGTGTCTGTGTCTGTGTTTCGGTTTCTGTCTGAGATTTCTGTTTCTGTTTATGTACGATTTCTGTTCCTATGTTTCTAATTTCTGTGTGTTTCTGTGATTTCTGTTTCTGTGTGTTTCTGTTTCGGTTTCTGTGTTCCTGGTTTCTGATTTCTGTGGTTTCTGTGCCAAGTTTGATCCCGATCCGTCTAGTGGTTCAAGAGTGATTCGGCAACAAACATCCAAACAATAAACTTTCGCATTTATAATATTAGTAGGAGGATTAAGATGAGCATGTAAAGGTATACTTTCTGAGAGCCTGATAAAGCTCTCCTCACCTCTTTAAGATTAATAGCGTGATTATATGTATGAACGTTGTTGTGTATCATGCAAAAAAAAAAAAACAATTTTTACAGATATTTATGATTGATGTAATGAAACATTATCTATGTATGTAAATAAACAATTACGTCTATCAGATAATTAGGTGCAACAGGTTTTTAACAAATTATGTACACTAATTTTGACAGTCAGATTATTATTTCAAATTGATAATCGCAATAATAATGTACACTTAGAATTTGCACAATTTTATCGTACAAAAGATATTATCTGGATTATTGCATTAAAGCTTTGTCAATCATCCGAATAAAAGATTATAAAAATAAAATGTGGATGATGTATTAAATTTGCGATCTATGATTGAAACACGTATCGCTCATAATATGTACGTTTATTCGACGCTCTTACGGTGATTGAAAACA
This sequence comes from Carpatolechia fugitivella, assembly GCA_951230895.1. Classification (NCBI taxonomy): domain Eukaryota; kingdom Metazoa; phylum Arthropoda; class Insecta; order Lepidoptera; family Gelechiidae; genus Carpatolechia; species Carpatolechia fugitivella. The sequence continues at coordinate 2,056,830 of OX579662.1, forward strand.
TCGTGATGAAACCTGCGGACTCCTGCGAAGAAATTCAAAGGTTGTGTGTGCAGTCGACCAACCCGCACTGGGCCAACGTGGTCTACTAAGGCCTAATCGCCCTAATTCAGGGTAGGCTCGAGCCCCTCGGTAGGGACGTAATATGAGCTGTTGATGATGATGATGATGATGATGATGATGATTGAAACAAGAAGTATTAAAAGTAAAATGTGACAAATAGTCGTACCTAAGTCGTCTTAAGTTCTTCTCAACATTAAGGCGTACTCAGAATCAGTAACTATAAATACAGTTTTCAGAGTTTGTCTAAATTGAAATGAGGCTGAAAACGGGTGCTCAAAGGCTGAATAGAGATAAAGAGCTAGCTACTGTAATCTCTTAAAAACTGTCTAGGCATAAACCCCAGAACACTAATATTATGCCCTTGACAGTTTTTATGGGACAAAGTCATCAAACTTTTCTTCTGGACGTTATAGGTAAATAAAGGTTTAAAGGTTGACTTTGCCATTGCGCCCCATACCTATTTCATTCCAACTGGGCTTCGGAAATTCTGGTAGTGATAGATTACCTTTCAAAGTGGCTGAAAACGTTATCAATACCGAATCAAGAGGCAGCAAGCAACTATTTTTGAAAGATTAATAATATGAGAACGTGGAAGTGGCAGTGGGCTGGCCACGTCTGTCGCAGAACCGACGAGCGTTGGAGCAGACGGGTTCTCAAATGGAAACCACGTCTCGGGAAACGTAGTGTGGGACGCCCCTCTGCCAGGTGGACTGATGACCTGAGGAAGGTCGCTGGTGGTGGCTGGATGAGGAAAGCGGGTGATCGTGCGCTTTGGCGTGCCCTAGGGGAGGCACACGTCCAGCAGTGGACTGCAATAGGCTGATTGATTGAATAATATGACTTAGGTATAGTTAGTTTAGGTATAGTAGTGTAAAGAAAAGATAGATATGGTAAATAAAATTAGACCTTACCTAAGTTAACCTAAAAGGGTATAGGTATAGAAGAGCGCTACGTCTACAAACTGTTACGCAGTTTGGCGATGTTTATATTAGACAACTTTATATTATTAATAAAATGTATAGTTATTCTCGACTTTCTTCTCTTGATAACAAAGAATGTATTAAACATCGATAAGTAGAAAATGTCACATTACCACCCACTCACCCGTAAATAGCGTCTTTGTCCCGCTTATGGACGAGCGGCTCGCCAGGCAGCGCGTGCGCAGGCGCCGCGGGCGGGGGGTAGTGCACGGGGGGCAGGTGCGCGTGAGCAAGCCGGTGCTCGTGGTACATCGCGCCACCTTCCATGTAGCCCCCGCCGTGGAGGCTTTCGTCGTACTGTGGAGAGAGGGATAGTTAGAAACACTGTTGAAAATAAAATATTACAATGTGTTAAGTAATTAACGCAAATGGCAAAAGAAAAAACAACAATCAACTTATGATAAGGACTAATCAGCATAATTGCAACTTATGTAAAATTGAGAACTAAAAACAGTTTGAAGATTGTTTTTTTAAATTCACACAGAAAAATAAACACATTACTCTAACCAGCGTGTACAGAAATGAGAAAATCTTTTTTTATGTTAGTGATCATGAGTATCATTGAGTTTCATGTTTCATTCAAGAGTTTTTGCGATTATTTAATAAACACTTAGAGATAAAAATACAAATGCTTTAAAAAATATATATGTATTTGTGTACCTAGCATTTAGACATCAAAGCCCATTAGTATTCTGATATCTATTCATTTATTCCGTGGATCTTAACAAAATGGCGTTACTTTTAGTATACAATATTATAATGTAAGATAAGTACAATAAAGTAGGAACTATTAATAATTATACCTATCTCGTACGTTAAACAAATAAATTTCTCACTAGAGCACTTAAACTCCACAGTTTTTTTAACCAACAATTAAATTTTAAGGCCCGAAGTACAACAAAAAGATATAAAACGCGGCTTAATTCTTGAATATTTATAAAATAGTTAAGTCATCGTCATCAACGGGCCGGGATTCTACTAACGCCACTGCGTTGTTTCTCCAGAATCAAAGGACAATAATATTACATAGTTTTGAGTCAAATATAGATGTAAAATTACAAGAAATTTGTATAATGTATGTATCTATTGCCATATTTATTTTATTTTGATTTAGTAGGTAGTAAATGAGCACCTTCCCGCGACCAATATAAAAATTCCCACATTGATGGGTTGCCTGGAAGAAATTGCTCAAAACAATAAGGCCGCCTATTGCCTAGCGCCTTTTTGATGTAATATAATAATGTTGTAATTGTTTTGTGTGCAATAAAGAGTTTATATTGTATTGTAAGAATTCCGTTTTGTTTTTGTCTCGTAGTCTCTCTCTAGAGTCATCGAGTTGAGTCTAGCTTTGCATCTTCACAGTTCTCGATTTGATTACTTTTATTTTACATCGTAGACATTGTCAAGCTTACTGCTCTTCATCGAACAAAAACGGCAGTGACTTAAGCTTCACTCAAAATCTTGAGTCGCACTATTAGAATAAGTTCTCAAGATGGTTATCGGTCCGTCAATTAACTCGCTCAAGCTTTTGTACTAGAGCTCTTAACATTAAGCATAAGGGTAGTGCATTTACATCGGACGGCTCAAGACAGCTCGAGACTTGAGACTTGAGACAGCTTTTGTCTTAAGCTGTTATCTTTTTCACGTTGACGAGCGATGATATGGTGATTTTAGGGTTTTACTTTTTTTAAATTATTTATTTAATGTTTTATTAGGTCGTTGTAGACTGTTGTAACTTGAATAAAATCAGTTAAGTATACTAAAAAACTAAAGGTTAATTTGTTTTAAGTATGCCAAACTTACACAAGTTAACCTAAGCATAATAAATTTATCATAATAAGCCTCTTAAAGGTGTGGCTCGGTAATGAAAATTTTATGTAGTTGTACGTAAATAATGCATAATGTAAACTAAAACCAACTTTACTATAAATACATAGAGTTTTTATTGCTATGCCTATATTATATACCCATAGGCTGTATGCTTATTTTTCGTTTGCATAATTTCTTACGTCACAAAACATTGTATTTCTTGACCTTATCGCCTACAGTAACATGGGTTTTTCCAACTTTTAATTTAAATACCAAACAAAGGTTCTCTCTAATGTTTATGCATTAAGGTAACCGCTTAATTAGATAACATTTTAATTCTTTATTCGAACAACTAAGTGTTTTACTAATTTTCGGAGTGAAAGTCGAAATAACGTCAATTTTGACGATCGTAAAAAGGAACTGTCAGTCAGTCAAAAATTTAATCATTTTGTTTTTTTTATTTTATTATGCGTGATTTTTGTAATAGTATGCTGTAATAATATGCTTATAAGGCGGTGTTGAAATACAGGAATTTTTTTATCTGTTGGTAAAATATTTAATCTAAAAATTAAATAATACGAATAAATGAATGAATAATACACGATCGTTGCCTGAGAATTGTAAAAAAATAACATTATTCATCACGACTTCGTAAAATTTTAATGTGGTCGTTAAACTGTGCAAAAATAAATAATAAAAAATGTATACATAATTACATAATTTATTACAATCAAACAAAAATATACCTCTACCTTATTTACAATATAAGCCACTAGAAAATTACTGTAATGTTGGAAAAACGTGAAATTAAAAAGAAAGTACAAAACAGCTAAAAATTCTTTAATTCCAAACTTAAACCTGTCAAAATAAAATTGTATGACAGTTATATTCTGTATTTGTCAATTTTATATAGGTAAGCCTTTTTCTACATTATTATCTAGAAAATACTCTATCTATAGTCTTTAGATGGCAAGAATTCCTAAAGTCTTTTAACAAATCGCGAATTCTTAGTCCTTAGACGAGGAAGACACTTTACCCCTACACCAAATGAGTCTTTTCAAAAATAGAACAAATACCGACTTTGAAAAGTGTCTGGTAATGACAGGGCATTGGTATCGGGTATCGATCCGCCATGTTGCTACGTCATCGTTTTTGATGGCCAGGATTTTGAACTGGTCGGGCGAGGGCGTTCGAAAACGGTTAAAAACTTCTCTACTCTTCACACTTGGAATAAAAACACTGGCCGGTTAGTGCCTTCGAATTTATATTTTTTTATTTACATTTGTGACGTCAAGGTTTGTAAAAAGAGCGTTTCTTTGTTGAAAAGAAACGCTAATGAAACTCTACAGCGTCATTATTTGTGATCGATACTAAGTATAGAGTAAAAATAAAACTTATTAGACAGTGACAGCTAAAAACTACGCAAAAAAAAAACAATTAATCATGTTAAACACCGTGCTTGAATATCTAAACCAGGTCGAAATACGCCCGTATGATGTCTAAGGAAAATCTCAAATATTCTCACCGTCACATTCGCAAAAACGTCACTTGCAGATAAAGATACTGTGGCATAATAACTAGAACGCCAAAGAATATTATTATTAATTAACATTTGTTTTAAATTATCCAAGTAATAAGGTAACCACGCCAGTTAATTCCTTTTTAACACGCTTTTATTAGCTTCACTTGTATGTATGTAAGAAAATCTTGGAATCTTAGTTTGACTCACTTCCCGGTCTTCGATTAGGATGAAATTTTGCACACGCTCTGAGTTCTGATGACAATACATGACTAGCTAAGAAACATCATTACAAATCCAATATGGCGGCCTCCCCAAGATGGCGGACTGGCTGTTTGAAATCCACCCCCATGATATGGATATCAAATGAAAGAGTTAGCTGTCAGGAATACGAAAAAAAAATAGTCACGTGACTTAAATCCAACATGGCGGACATCCAAGAAGTTTTCTAAACTATTATATTATTTTGTATTCTTTACCTTTGGTGTTTCTTCCAATATATTACACAGTAAGCTTTTTTTGTATTTTCATATGAAATACTTAGTGCTTATTTTTTTTTAGTTAGTACTTATTTAAAAAAATAAATCAATTGTTCCTTAAACAATTGATTTATTTTTTTAAATAACATATATGTTTTTATTATTTACCAATATTTTTCACGGCTTGGCACACAGATTAATAGATAAATACCGCGGAAAAATGTCTTATTCCCACGGGAACAATAAAAAATCACTCGAACCGCAATTCATAAAATCATGTTGTACTAACAAGATATTTTTCTTTCACGACATTAGTTGTATCATGTTTTATAGATTTCCTTACTGCTCAGTTGCATAACTAGCTTAAGTGAGTTATAAAACAAAACAATGCACTTGCATTTGCATTATTGAAATGCATAAACAACTTCTCACGAACTACCGCAACGTTTCTATTCGTATATAATTCATTTTATTGAATACCAACTCGGGTTATGTACTTATGTAGTAGAGTCTACTAAAAACGGAAATATTTAGTTTTATTCAATACTAGTGGTCCGCCTGCAGCTACGCTCGCGTTAAGTAAGATTTTCCCGTGGGAATAAGACTATTCCCCGTAAAAAGTATCATTATGTGTTAATCCAGAGTACAAACAGTTTCATCCTAATCCGTTCAGTAGTTAAGGCGTGAAAGCGGAGCAAACATCCAAACATCCAAATATATTTTCACATTTATAATATTAGTGTTATGTGCAAACATGTAAAGTCACATTGAAGGAAGTGTTAGTCTTCTTCTTCTTCACCGTGTTATGTAAGGTCGACAACCGACCTCACCAACCCTTGTGTCTAATAGAGCCGCCATAGGCCACTCGTGTAACGACTAAATAGTACTCGGAACCAACGATTTTACGTGCCTTCCGAACCATGGAATCATCTTTTTTCATGACTGATTGACACGAGATACGTGATTCAGCCTCAACCAAACCAAACTGGGGAAAGTCTCTCAAAGAGATTTTTGGTTGACAATGTCTCCACCGGGATTCGAACCCGGAACCTCCACTATGAGTATCGAAATATCGAGCATTTGGCCACGGAGGCCGTTAGAGTTTCAGTAGCACAATAATGTATGTAGTGTTGGGTTGGGTTTTGGTGTTATAGTATACCGATCTTCGTGTTTCTTAGTGCATCTAGAGCCAGCCTATCTGGTAAACCCAAGTCGTTTAGACGTGTTATTTATGCGACACCCACTAGAAAACGGGATGGTCTCTTAAACTGGGAAACTTTATGACTATACTAGCTGTCCGCCCGCGACTGCGCTAGCGTTATGTTAGATTTTCCCGTGGGAATAAGACTTTTTCCCGTAAAAAATATCCTATACGTTAATCCAGGGTACAAACTATCTCCATTCCAAATTTTATCTAAATCCGTTATGTAGTTAAGGCGTGAAAGTGGAACAAACATCTAAACATTCAAATATATTTTCACATTTATAATATTAGTTGTGATTCGCAAAGGAAGGTTGGTTATTCATCTTAGAAATCTGAACAGCCTCTGTAGCCAAGCGGTCGAACATTTTGCTCTCATTCGAGGTTCGGGTTCGAGTACCGTAGGCTCGATTCGGGAAGTCATCTTTTCGTTTTTATGACCAATGAAAGAGAGGTGATGAATTCAGACGAACGAATGATATTATTTTGAATGAATGATAACCTTAAAATAAGGGCATAGCTGTCAGATTAAGAGATTTTTAAGTCGGTTGTTTTACGTGCTCTCTAAAATTGTGCAATCAACGCGCCTATAAGGTTAAAATTCGATGTTTGACAGCTCTAATATTAGGATGGCCATCTCCTGTCCCTTTTTAATCTTTAAGAGATGAAAAGGACTGACGAACATAAATTAAGGTAAATTACTTTTTTATTGTTTGAAAGAATCTTCTACTCCACTTGCTACAACGAACTTAGGACTACTGCCGAATGTTAAAACAGTAAACTACAAGGAATGTCGATCTAGAAGTTTAACGTCTCTCCTGTATTATGTGTAAAATCATCATCATCATCATCATCTACATTTCAGCCAACATCCACCCACTGCTGGGTACTCGACTGATTTGTAAAATAGGTAACATATTTTTTTAAGAGCTATATTTAATTAAATTATCAACTATCTATTTTAAATTCGTAGTGTGGGACGCCCCTCTGCCAGGTGGACTGATGACCTGAGGAAGGTCGCTGGTGGTGGCTGGATGAGGAAAGCGGGTGATCGTGCGCTCTGGCGTGCCCTTGGGTGCAATAGGCTGATTGATTGATTGATCTTAAATTCTACAATATTTTCTAGGTATTTTGTGAGGTACTGCATATTTCTAAAGAAACTTGAATATAAAGTTAAACATTGAAATTTACCTTCAATCTTAATAGATGCATTGCTAATAAGATGTAGGTGTGATTGATGTTCAGACCAATAATAAATTGATTAATTATTCAGATTATTTATTTAAACAATGAATTTATTACCAATTTAACAACTAATGATAAACATTATTTATCCATCCCATTACATATATTTTTTTAATTTAATAGAACAAAATTGAATAATAAAAAAACACTGTAGGGTAGGTATTCTTTAGATCAAGGGGCATTTAGTCTAACATTATACTGTAAATATCCTATTAGGTACATTACCATAATACCTAGGTCGTAACTAGCAATTTGTGCAATACCTAGAAATAGGGAGCACACGGTAGGGTGCATAGATTGCTAGGTTCCTCAGTCTATAAACTGTCATGAATATCGTCAATTGAATTATTAGTTTGTCTTTTTACTTACATTAGCTATGGAGCTAACCGTGTGGTGACGGCAGAGTAGAATACATTTGTCACCAACACCTACTGTTCCCGTGGGTGTCGTAAGAGGCGACTTAGGGACTACATATTGAACAGGGAACGGGCAGCAGCGCTCTCTGATACAGTAACCTTTTAATCTGCGATCTCCAACCCGCCTGCCAAGCGTGGAGATTATAGCTAAACCCTCCACTTAAGCGGAGGAGGCTCATAGTCCAGCAGTGGACTGTAACGGGCCGTTGATTTGATTAGAGCTATGGAGCTAACAGATCAACTTGTTTTTCTGTACATACATAGCTTATAGTTTGCAATATAGTCGAAATATCGGTGAGCTCATTAAAAAGCTAATTTTAAACCAAAATCGTGGTAATAACCCGGTAGATATGTGTGTTATTAATATTAACACCCGCGAAAACCTAAAAGTTTTTATAGGTTATGGATCCTAGAACCACATAGACAACTTTTTACCTCAGGAAATAAGTTTTTTCCTACAGTAAAAAATCAAAAAAGTAGCCGCAGGTAGACATCGCTAGTCTTCGTTCTGGTACTTTTTAAAATCTAATACCAACCATTTTCTAATCTAATTTCTTTAATGGTATAAATGTAGAGGTAACCTATTATTTATTTATTGTTCTAGTTGAGTGGTTTAGTACCTATAGCCTATAGTGTAATTAAAATATAATTAGTAATGGTTGTAATGATTATAACGAGTCTGCTGGCGATGTGTATTTATAAAAGGCGTATCTTTCCATTTTATCACGCATTTACATGTCAATTTATCGATTTATTTTTGTTATAAAAGTGGTGAAGAATAATCAATCAATCAATCAGCCCATTGCTTGAATTCCACTGCTGGACGTGTGCCTCCCCTCGGGCACGCCAAAGCGCACGATCACCCGCTTTCCTCATCCAGCCACCACCAGCGATCTTCCTCAAGTCATCAGTCCACCTGGCAGGGGGGCGTCCCACACTACGTTTTCAGAGACGTGGTCTCCATTTTATAATTTCTTCGGGGCGCTATGTAATCTTTCAATGGTAGGCCTGTTTTTTAGGAAAAATATAATCTTACGAGAAAACTCTAATAAGACATGTTTGTAATTATTTTGTTATTTTCTTCTTCTTCTCTTCTTCATCGAGTAGGTGGTAAGGTCGTTTATACAATACATATTACTTTGTTTTTATTATTAGGCTTGGTTATACTTCGGGTAGACTCGAGCCCTTCGGTGGGGACGTATAATAATGAGCCGTTGATGATGATATTTCCATATTAATTATTAGTTACTTCTATTTTCTATATAAACAGCAAAATCTCTACAATTCAGAGATAATAATAATAAACATAAATTATACTAAACATTTAATTTGTTTATTTGATGATTTCTCAAGGTAAGTATTGTTCATACAATTAGCAAATAAACATACTCTTATTTCCATAATCACAATCAACTGAACTACACCGACACCTCGTCTATACGAGAGTTATATTCAAAGCGATGCATGCATGACCCTTTGGGCCTTGATTCAAAACAGCCGTAAGTGCATTTATGCGAATAACCAGGAAATTTATTATCTAGCTAATAATAAAGCAGTAATATGTAACATTACTGCATAAAAATTGCGATATTATTTAAAAGTTTTATGGTAAATCTAAAACAAGATAAAAGTATCTGGTTATGTAAAGAATATTACTTGTTCACGATTCCTTTGAGTACTTTTACAAGTATTTCAAAAGAATTTCCACAACTAACAGAATAAATTTGTGGTTAGGTCATAGTAGAGGACGTTAAACGATTATTTTTAAACTTGATTTTATAAAAGGTTTACATAAGGTATATAAAAAAATATATATTTCATTGTCAAGATCAAACATTCACTTATACTAAAAATAGATTAAGCGTTATATGCAATGTTTTTAACTAAGGAGACAAAATGATACATACCTACATTTAACGTTGTAAATTATTTCCGAATTTCCAAAATAGTATTGACCCATTTAAATGCTATCTATAAAAGAGTAGCACTGACGTTTTAATTCGTGTGTTAACAACTACCTACCTATATAGATACCGGTAGATATAGTTAGATAAATACTTTATCAACATAATATCACAACTACCAGTAATCCCTGTTTGACGTTCTTTGGCTACTGTTTTTAAAATCCGCTGATAATTCAATTTTAACCTAGTTTCACTCCAAATAAAAACAAGTTTAGTTAAAACATCGATAGGAATTAAACCAATTTACTTAACTTCATATAAAACAATAATAACCGGTAAGTAGGTGAAGAAACACGTATACGTAAATAATTAATAAATTTTTCAATTTTTACAACCAATAAATGGTTTAAAAGTACTTAATTTTACTCTAATTACTACTGAACGCCTGTAATCGCAATCGTAAACGTCCCCTTAAATCATGATTTGCAAGTACCTGATACTTATACCATGTGTATGGTTAATGCATAAGCCCATTGAAATTACAACCTTACTACTACACAAATAAAACGGAATACAGCTTTGATATTGAAACGTAACGTTACAATATTACAAAATTAATAATGCAGTGTCAAAATAAACTATCACGCGAATTTGGATGTTATGTCTTGAGTGACAAGGGTTGTCTGTATGGGAATAGTTGGTAGAGTGTTGTTGGTTATCATGGCGATATGAAAATGGCGTCTGTAGGTATTTTTACTGAAGCAGATTGGAACAATGGAGGCTGTATGTGACGCCTTTGTTATAAATATGTTTGATTGTAAACTGCAGAGATTGGAAGATTTAGAAATGGAAACAAACTTCTAAAGGTAAGAGCTCTTTTATATTTTATTTAATAAATTACATAGAGATATCTAAACTTTACGAGTACTGAGCAAACATAGCCTTATTAATGCAGAAGGCAATTAAATCGGCTATATTTTCCAAGATGGCGGCTGTGACCCGGAAAAGCGCGCGTAAACTGCTTTTGTTTTTCTGGTTGTGGCCAGTAATAGTAAGGGGCACGAATGTTGTAGAGATTCTGGTGATAACAGCCGAAACTAGTGTATGGGGTGCTATATGTGAAATTAAAAATAAAAGGACTTTATTTTCCTATAGTGACGTAATAAGTATATGCTACTCTATATGTATTCTATTATTTTTTTAGGGTTATTTACACTGACGTGACGTAAAATACGAGACAATGTGGAACGAAGGTGGAGGCGGTATTTGAAACTATAAGATTGATAATTCAAGAGATGTTTTGATTTTCTTTTTTAAGATTTTTACACACGCGCAGTCTAACCTAGAATCAGCTCTTTTTTTCCAAGTCAAAACTTATCTTCCAAATCCAAAATAAATCCAAAGATACAAAAACGTTTACGGCCAGCAACAGCCAAAGAGGCAAAGAGGTATAGGTATGTACGTACACATACCTAACACAATGTCATCGCAAAGGGTCGTATCTCATCTTTGCATATATTATAGAAAAGTTAATTTAAATAATAATAACCGTGATTCATGGTTCTAACGAAATGCCTGAATCTTTTAAGCAGTTCAAAGATCCGTCTTTTATAAAAGAAGGTTTCTTAATTTCATTTATACAGGTAATTTAAACTAGAATTTGCTAGCTAAAAGCTATTGGTGATTGTACTCTATAAAAACTTCACCGTACTAAACATCTGCATCATACTAAAAAAAAACTTAGTCACCTTAATTATTTAAAATTAATTCAAACACCTACCAGTACCTAGACAGCTAAGAACAGTTATTGCTGTGGTGTTGGTCGCCTTGTGTTACATAAACGTTCCTTTACACGCACCGGCATGTACTGTAAAGTTCTTGAAAGCTAATGTTGTCTGTAACGGAACGTTCCTCAGCCAGTTTGAAACGAGCTTTAAAATAAGTGCTCGATCAATGTTAACAAGTTTTGGTATAACATGCTGCAGTATTACACTAATATATGACGTACATATTACTATTTTTGTGAGGAGAAGATCAAATCAAAGATGGAGACTAGAGATTATAATATGTAGATTAAGAAAGTGACTGTGAGCTAGTCTTAGTGAGATAAGAAATACAAAAAGTAACACAGGAATAATGATTAGGCCCAAGAGGAAGAAACCCGACGAGCCTGAATGATGAGAGAATCTAATAAAATGCTGAAATTGACTTAAGTCAATTTTGCAGATGATTTTGATAACTTCAGTACCTAACTCTATAGCTGTATAAAATGCGCAATGTTTCCAGAGGTTAATACAAAGACTGGTGGAGTGTTTTGGAGCCGTCACGATCAATCAAAGCCCAGCCGCCATGACACAGTTCGGGAACGCGATGACGTCACCACTGTGGGCGTATGTCACTACATGTGCTAGCACGCTTCGTGAACACACTCCTGAGTGTCAAACTTTTCAAATTCCAACCCGTAAGCCAAGGCAATAAGGACGTACAGCCACTTGGTTAAATGCAAAACACAGACGAATAAAAAAATATTTTCCCATAAATTTTTAGGTCAGTACCCGTTCGCATTCCGTCACGTATGAAGGGATGGGGGTAATTAAAATTCTATAATGATCACTTTGACACCTCTGTTTTGATAAAAAATAAAGAAACGTGCAATTAAAGTGACATTGCAATGCTTTTTATTAAATTAGTTATTCAAGCAAAAAATAGCGTGGCGGCTATCAATGTGTGAAAGAAATGTCACAGCAGGAGACCTTTATTCCAAATGGTTATAATTCATAAATAGAAGGTTATAAAACTCCACATCCATAATCTCCAGGCGCTAAGCTATCCTGGCCACAAAATATGTAATGACTACCTTTTGACGTCTTGAAAGCCGGTTCCAAAATTAAATGATACGTTTTAAAAATGGAATCGCTCAGTCCCGCCTTTTTCCTTCGAGATAACCTTTAGTCCATTTGGGTTGCCATAACGAAAAAATAAGCATCTTATGTTTTAATTTTTTTAAATGACATTCTTGTGGTTTTTTCGAGCTGGGAATCTTTGGTGAAATAATAAGTGGTTTTCGAGTAGGTCAGTTGAGTTTTTGCGAGTATAGTTTTGTTTCTTGGTACAGAAATATGATAATATTAGCTGGTTGGTTACGCATGTCTCGTTCAGGCTTTAAGTCATCAGCCGTTGATGAGTTTGGCCTGGCTCCGGAGCTTGGTAATTAAACTCCGCTGATATTAATCGCTTTAGTAATTTGAATTATTTAAATTTTGCTTGGGTTACGGCCGTGGGTTACGTTTTTACGACTTGCGGTTGCGAGATTAGCGTAGGATGGTTCTGAGAAGTAAAACTTGACTCTTTTGCGGGCATGAGTAAGGCGTCAACATTTTGTGGCATTCCCAACTTTACTATTGACTGGGCGGAAGGAAGATGTAGCTCATCTCTTTCATTGGCAGTAACGTGCAATAGAAATTCCAGAACAGCAGTAGGTAAGTAAAAGCGTCTAAAACGGGCAGAGGTTTTCAAACGCAGACGGTTGGGGAAGACACGACGTCACTTGCGTTGCGAGCGACGCGGGGTGGGTCGGGCAAACGCCACCCTTACATACAGCCACCGTCCGTCCCTCTCACACCCACCGTCAAACTCATAATCCATCCTGCTCTCTGTCATCTGGCGCGCGTTCACATGTCTGGTGCCCCCAGAACCGATTCGAAACAGTGAATAATGTATTCGAATAGTCACAATACCTAATAATAATAAATACCGCTATGATAGTAGGGTTGTTAATAATACTCGACTTCAAATTTAAGTGCTGAAGAAAAACATGATATAAATTTGGCACAATAAAGATAAACAGTGAAGTGGAGTAGGTAGCAATCACTCAGGTGTGTTTTTATGTATTTTTTAGATTGATAGTGGTAAATCAGGCATCGTTAGACGCTCGCGAGTCTCGTGTCGAATTTTACTGCGGCTGCGCGTAATGCGACCGTAAAAGTTAGAAAAACGTTTATTATAGGCAGCGTTGAGACCGACTACCACACGCGGTTCGCGTCCAACGCTCCGTCTAGCGAACCCGCCATAAATCCCAGCTCCATTCATGATACCTCAGCGTAGAACCCAAAGAATGTCCCATACGATTGTTTCTCGACTATAAATACTAATAAAACGGCCTCGTTACAGGGACAGATCGAAAATCAGGCACACGACTTCTTAACGACACCTATTAGGGATCTTCTGTCTGGTTGATTTAATTGAAAAATTGTATCCAGCTCGCTGCAAGAGTTGTATCCGACTCCCGCGCCGGATGCGGGCCCAGACGTCCATTATTCCATTTGCTCATCCGCATGGGGACATCGCGTCGCGTCGGTCGCGTCGCGCTACAACACGTGTCAATAAACCGATCGCGCGGGCGTTCCGACGCGTCGCGCTCTCCGCACCTACCTTAATTACTGGCAACTCTTCACCGTTCTAAATTTGAAATTTTGAATCCGTAGGGCCAGTTCTAAATTCGAAGGTGAACCAGCCAGCTGCAATAGTCATGCGGCTTCAAAGCTTAGTAACATTTCAATATTCATTCTGTAAGCTAGAGTGTTTTTCTTGGTGGTTTTTAAAAATAGAACGCGTGAGCGATGTTCAGCGCACGGGCACGGATGCGGTCGATTCGCGAGCAGATTTATCGTTCGGAAAGTATCGAGGGGGAAACGTTAACACTTGTTTTAAGGCCGCAGATGAAAGTTTTAGCTCCCATTCCATTTATAATTTGAACTCTTTAAAAATAACAAACAGAACCACCGCAACAAACTCTCACATCAGCTGATTCGGTTCACTTAGTATCACAACTTCCTCATATAAAATAGATGATTGATGTTCTTAAATTAATTTTAACGGGCCGTTAACCCTGGACCTGTGATTAAAACAATTTACAAATTGAAAGTGAAGTTTATCGGGATTTGTGCATTGTTGCTGGCGGTTATGTCTGTGTGTATGTAAACAGTGGGGTCAACAGCTGGCACATGAACCTGTGCCGATAGTGGGTGCCCTCTTATCGTGTGCTGCACTCAAGGGACAATTCCAGACTCTCAGATTTTACGTAAATACGTCGTTTAGATAACGATTTCCTTTCGTCGCGACGCAAGACTCCTTTTTGCTCTTATTTACAATAATAAACAGACAGTCTCCTGCTAATAATAAAATTTGTGATATATATTATGATGGCCGCCGCTAACAGGCCGCTTGTGAAGAGAAAATGGTCATTATTTTCAAACCAGTAGCGTTTAAAATAACTTTTCTGGTCAATTTGAAACGATCTCTACTTTTTGTTAGATTTTATCGAAATGAGCTCTTTAGTTGATAAATAAAAGCGAAAATATATGTTTCTGAACGCGCCTGCTAAGTTCAGTGTTGCCAACAATGAAAAAAGTCTGAAAAAAGAGAGCGGGTCTCTCATCATAAATAACGTTGACATAAAGCCGCCCACGCGCGTCTTATTAACGCTGTCTGTCCGTTTGTCCGTTCGTTACCACTATTGTGGCAGTGAATGCGAGATTAGCCACACCGCACTCATGATTGACTATTTAGAGTTCGAAAATCAAATCTGAATGACGCGGTCTTAACGCGCATTCCTTGTCTTTTGTGCCAGAGCTTTTTTAAATTTCGAGATACTTAATGAAAAAAGCCGTTCAATCGTTTTTATAAAATCATGTACACGAACAAAATTAAAGTATTCCTAATTTAAAATAAAGATAGCAGCTTACCTACTGAATTAATTAAGAAAAGAATAACAAGGCACGATTTTAATGTTATTTCGACATATTACGCTTTTTTTTTTTCTTCAAAAACAAATTATAATGATCCGCAGACATTTACGCCGACCGAAGGCCGTCAATAACGAACGAGACAAATACTTTAGTGGATATTCTTAATTTCAACCAGAGTTTTATCAAGATTTACGCGGTGGGATCAAGTGGATTGGTGTTAGATATTAGCTAGGGTACATACCTATATTATTATTATATTATTCATTCTTTATTTGTTTGTTTACTAATTATATAATTAAGTTTAGATAAGAACTAAATCATTTAACTTTCATTTTCCTAAGTGTCTCTTTTACCAAATTAGTTTACTATTCTCATAGACTTTGATATTGTTTGTATTTGTAATTTAATAATCATTCTTCTTAACGTTTTGTAAACATTATTTGACTAATCACTTGTCTTATGTTAAAAGGTCCACTCCTTGTAATATTTAATTCATTCTGTACTCCGAATTTTAAGCAACCACTACATTGTAACTAAATCCTTGTAAAATAATAAAGTAATTTATTTTTAAAACTCTTCTTGTCACTACCGCGTAACAGTTTGGCGCAGTCGGTAGGATCTCGCGTGATCCGCTGTGTATAATACGCGAACAGTCGAAGCAAACGTACACTTCGCAGCGAGATACAAACATCGTCCAGAAGTCGAAGAAGTACGGTAGCTGCAGGCTTTTGATCGCTTCGCCGGACCATGCAGATCGTCACAATACTATTACTGTGGTAAGTGGCAAAGATTTATTGTTCTGGTACCTACAAGTCCTAAATCTAGACCTCACCCCTAAATCCTAGATCTCCTAATCGGTTGATACTATTCTTATTTTGTAACCTGTTTATACGGAATCTGCTATTTGTTTAACGTTTATTCTCTTCAAAGTTATTTGTCTCTTTCCCTCTCAAAATGCCAGATACCAAACCAACGAACGAATTAGATCTCAATACCCTACTAAAACTAATTCCTGATTTCAATACTGCTGAATCAAGTCAAGTTTATAGATTTATACGATCGTGTGATTCCGCATTTCTTCTTGCGTCTATAACACAACAACAACTTCTCCTGGTTTACGCACTAAACAGAATCACCGGACCTGGTTCCTCTGACGTACATGCCAGACAGTATCTTTCTTGGGAATCACTGAAGGCTTTTCTAATACAAAAATTTAGCCAGACAAAAACTCTCGCGCACCTTAATCTGGAATTACAATCATTATTCCAAAAGCCAAGTGAATCTGTAACCGAATATTTTCTCCGGGTTGATCTATGCCGGAACAAAATAATTGAAAAACTGACAACTGAGATCTCGGGCACTACCTTAGAAGGGCGCAAGATCACAACTGAAGAAACAGCTCTCAATGTCTTCATAAACGGGCTCGCGTCAGATATTGGTACCATGTTACGTACTAAAGAATTTAGCAAACTAGATGACGCGGGACGGTTCGCTATCCAAGAAGACAAAATTCGTAAAATGAACCTAGCTCGAAACTCCCTGTACCGCCATCCTATTCCAGCACCTAGGTCACAACACACATTACTACACAGAACACCTAACTTTAATAGGAATCACCCAAACACACACGAAGCCTCTGGTTCGAGACCGATGCAAGTTCAAAGTCAGCAAAGATTCAATGTACCGCCTACAAAGGTATGTAACTATTGCAAAAAACCCGGTCACCTTATCGCTGATTGTCGAAAACGTGCTTACAATAACTCTGTAAGACAACAAAATCCAACATCCACTGCAACTTACACCCAGCAACAACCCAACGCTAAGGTGAACCATTTAAACTCACCACCGGTCATGGAGGTGGGCTCTCGCATGGCAACAACCGCTTCAGCCCATTACTCGAACTCGGAGATACCGATATCGGAGACGACACAGGACACAAATACGGACGACCTGCAACTCGGATGGTGAACCACTCTAATTACCTTAGCCCTAACAAAGGCAGACCAGCCGGTAAGTCAAATATAACCACCTCAAAACGCGACGCATGGACTCAGACACCCAAAAACTCTACCTCACAGAATCTCTCAAAATCATGTACCAATCACGGACAGGGTAACCAGCCCCAAACACCCAATTCTCTAAATCCTACGAAATCATATACAGATTATCTAGAAATCAGTCACGGACAGGGTAACCAGCCCCAAACACCTACCTCTCCAAATCTTACAAAATCATGTACAGACTATCACGAAATTAGTCACGGACAGGGTAATCAGCCCCAAACCCAATTTTCTAATCAAAAGAACTCAAAATCTCTTAAAAAACTTACAAAATCTAAGAAGTCACGTAAATCAAAGAAATCATTAAGACAAACCAAATCAGCTAAAAAAGAAATCACAAACTCTTATAATATCTCGTCCTTAAACATTCCTCCTGAAAACTTGTTACATTGTAAATTTCATATAGACGGCCAGCCAGTCACATTGTTAGTCGACACAGGCGCTGCTATCTCAGTCATCAACAAACAGAAAGTAGGAAATAACCCAATCAATCGATCCAATGTAGTATCCATAATAGGCGTTTCTGGAAACAATTCTACAATCAAAACAGACGGCACATCTCTCATTTCTCTTGACCAGTTTCCAAAACATAACTTTCATGTCGCTGATCTAAATATCTCCGCTGATGGTATATTAGGTAATGACTTCATGACAAAATTCAATGTTCATATTTATGTACAATCTAAAACTATGCGGGTGAGAAATGTCTCATATAAACTATTCTATCTTAATGAGAATACAAACGAATTCCAAGAAGATAATCAGTTTATAAGTAAACGTGCCGAAACGGTAATTGCTTGTATGTCCGCCAACCTTACTAACGGTCCAGCCATTGTTGAAAAACAAGAACTGCCAAATGGTCTTACCATTCCCCATGCCCTAGTAATGGTCGAAAATAATAGATTCCTTATCACCTGCGTTAATTCAACAAACGATGACAAAACTATATCTATGCCCACAATCCAAACATCGGAGTTCCTAGAACAGGAATCGCTTTTTCAAATAAACTCATTAAGTAATCACCACTCTGCTAATCAATACGACTTAGTCAATAAACTCGTACGTAAGGAACATTTAAACAACGAGGAATCCGAGTCATTAGACAAAATAATAACAGAATTTTCAGATAT
This sequence comes from Carpatolechia fugitivella, assembly GCA_951230895.1. Lineage (NCBI taxonomy): Eukaryota > Metazoa > Arthropoda > Insecta > Lepidoptera > Gelechiidae > Carpatolechia > Carpatolechia fugitivella. The sequence goes on from OX579662.1 coordinate 2,075,380, forward strand.
ATTTTATACCGAAGGAAGTCAACTTACTTTCACTAACCAAACCAAACATTCCATACCAACCACATCAGATACACCAATCAACACAAAAACGTATAGATTCCCTTACGTCCACCAACAAGAAGTCAAAACTCAAATAGACAAAATGATAGACCAGAAGATTATCCGCCCTAGCACATCACCTTGGAGCAGTCCTATTTGGGTTGTACCTAAAAAGCTAGACGCTTCAGGGAAACAAAAGTGGCGAGTTGTTATCGATTACAGAAAACTCAACGATGTAACTATAGGAGACAGTTACCCATTACCAAATATTACAGACATACTAGACAAATTAGGACATTCCGTCTATTTTACTACCCTAGATCTGGCCTCGGGCTTCCACCAAATTGAACTAGATTCAAAAGATATTCCTAAAACAGCTTTTAACACGCCTTATGGGCATTACGAGTTTCTTCGGATGCCGTTTGGTCTCAAAAATGCCCCAGCCACCTTTCAGCGGGCTATGGACAGTGTTCTTTGTGGATTGCAGGGTGAACGCTGTTTCGTCTATCTAGATGACATTGTAGTATTTGCTTCAAGTCTACAAGAACATGAACAAAAACTTATCGAAGTCTTTGATCGATTAAGGAAGTATGGACTTAAAGTACAGCCCGACAAATGTGAGTTTTTAAGGAAAGAGGTCGGTTATCTCGGTCACATAATTTCCAGCGAAGGCGTGAAGCCCAATCCTGAAAAGGTTCAAGCTGTCAAAGAATTTCCAATTCCCAAATCTTGTAAGGACATTAAGTCTTTCCTTGGCCTTGCAGGCTACTACCGCCGATTCATCCCTAACTTTAGTAAAATTACAAAACCTTTAACTAGCTTACTAAAAAAGGACGTGCCTTTTGTATGGGGCCTAGAACAACAACAAGCACTAGACAGATGCAAAGACCTCCTCACTTCATTCCCAATATTACAATATCCCGACTTTAGTAAGGAATTTGTACTTACAACTGACGCCTCAATTCATGCGATAGGTGCTATACTTTCCCAAGGCGAGATAGGAAAAGACCTGCCCATTGCATATGCCTCCCGTACTCTTAACAAAGCCGAGAGTAACTATTCCACAATAGAACGCGAGTTACTAGCAATAGTATGGGCTGTAAAACATTTCCGTCCTTACTTGTTCGGACGCAAGTTTAAGATAGTAACTGACCACAAACCTCTCACTTGGTTATTTTCTATTAAAGATCCTGGAAGTAGGCTTTTAAGATGGAGGCTAAAGATAGAAGAATACGAATACGAAATAGTTTACAAAGCAGGGAAGAACAACACTAACGCAGACGCATTATCCCGTCCACCAATTATGAACTCCAATGTTATAGATTTAACTTCCGACTCACCCAACCAAACCTCAAACATGGACGATCCCCTACAAATAAACTATGAACACTACTTAACACAAGATCGCTACATCGACTCTCCAAGAATCAAACTATCACCAGATAGGCTCTTAGATTCACGTCATAAAGATGTATTTATCCCTATCTCCTGTCAACTTTCCGATTCAAATAATATCTGTAACGAAGCTTTACACTTGTGTTCCCAGACTCAACCATTCGAAAACAAACCTAAGACTCTTTATGATGTAGAACTCTTAAACTCCAACGAAGGGCAGAACATCTATTTCTGTTGTACAAGACCCACACACTTTGATCCTTGGGACTCAGAAAGCTATTTTAAATCCCTGTTGTGTTGCTTACAACACAATGAGATAAAAACACTCTATGTACCTGATCTCCGATATGACAATACATGCAAACTCCAAGGGAACGAACAACTTCAGATCACTGCATACCTAGCTGACGCATATGAATGCGATATCGTAATATGTGAAAATCGAGTCCAATACCCTACATTAGATGAGATTCCTAACATTCTTAAAATGTGTCATGACGAACCTCTGTCTGGTCATCGTGGAATATTAGAGACTACCAGGAAAATCCGGAACGCATATTTCTGGAAAAACATGAGCAACGATATAAAAAATTATATAGATTCATGCCTTACATGCCAACGTAATAAAATTCAGCGTAAGAACTTTCAGGCCCCTATGGTAATCACTTCTCAGTCAAGTGAACCTTTTGAAAGAGTTTCTATGGATTTAGTTTCTTATTCTGACATTAGCGAAAACAACAATAAGTACGTGTTAACGCTTCAAGACGACCTGACGAGATATGTCCAAGCTTACCCTATACCTGATAAGGAGGCTGCAACCGTGGCTACAAAACTTCTTCATTTTTGTCAACACTATGGAGTCCCTAAGCGATTCCACTCTGACCAAGGAAGCGAGTTCATGAACAATGTAATAAAACAACTAATGAAGTTTTTCGGTTCTAATCATACCTTTAACACTGCGTATCACCCACAAACAAATGGTGCTCTAGAAAGATTTCATGCCACCTTGCGCGATCACATAAGAATGTACCACAATCGGAACCTCAGAAACTGGGATCAGATAATCCCCTTCGCAATAATGTGCCACAACACCTCAATTAACCAATCCACAGGCTACACACCTCACGAACTTCTATTCGGTTTTAAACCAAGACCATTTTATTCATTAAAGCCTATTCCCGAATACACGGCTTGCGATTACCTTAAAGATCTGAACGAGCGTCTAAAAAGCTCTCGTGATTCGGCACTGCGTAATTTAGAAAATATGAAAGAAAAAGCCAAAGAACGCTATGATAGCCGTATAAAAAATTACGTCGAATTCAAAATAGGCAGTAAAGTAATGTTACGGGTACCAAACCCTAATAATCTTGATGCAAAATGGGATGGACCCTATGAAGTCATAAGAGCCGGTTTCAATGAAAACTATCTTATTAGGAAATCAGGGAAAAACCAATTAGTACATTCGAATAGGCTTCGACCATACATTCCATCAAGTTCTGTGACTTGAGTAATTCATATATCCGTGTAGTGTCCGGATTAGAATAGCGCTACCGCCATACCAAGCCAGCGTATCGTAAAAGGCGATTAATGGTCTCTTCATCATACAGCTCGATGAATAATACTTAGGATAAATATCTTAGTTAAGTCATATATTATCATTTTACCTTCTAATAAATCATTAAAAAAAAAAAGAAAAAAAAATTAATTATACATTAATTAAGCATAATTTAAGCTATTTTATCCCATTACTTTATTACAGGGTCTGCAACCCTACAACGGCTCAAACACTTAACTCCACCACAACCTATATATCCTTTAACGAAGCAATGAACAATCCTTACCTAAGTTTTATCATTTGCTCTATCATCAAAGTGTTGGTCTACGTAATTCTATACAAAATCTATGTTTACATCAAAAACCGTGTAATAGTTAAATTTAAAAGTAGGAATTTTAATGAGGCACCTTCGTCTCTTTCAGGGCAACTGCAGCAACCGCTGCAGGTGTAACACTCGTAATGGAACCATTGCCCTCTCAAGCAGGGTTGTTCTTTAAAGAAGAGGGAACCTTATTCCCCTCCGAAGAATCATGGAAGTTAGTAATATACAGAGATTTAAAACCTTTATATATATCCCGAGATTCATTATTACGTCTTTCGAACAAATTCCAAACAATGACCTCAAGCCATATTAATTTTCCCAACGTCCAATCAATAAAATCTTTTCTCAAGATCAACTTAGAGAAAATAGACAACCGACTTGCAGAACTAAATATGTATCTTGGCAAAAATTCGAGGGTTAAGCGAGAATTATTAGATGGACTAAGTCCCATCTTAAAGTGGCTCATAGGAACACCAGATGCAAGGGACGCTAAAAGGTACGACGAATGTATAGATCAATTAGAGAAAAAAGAACTTGACTTGACTCAGTTGATGGAAAAGCAACTGCAAATCACCTCGTCCACAATAAATAACTTTAACGAAACCATTTTTAAAATTTCCTTTGATGAACAAGTCATAAATGAAAATATTGATCGCCTTAATAATTTTCTAAATAAAACGGATAAAATATTATTTGACCTAAAAATTTCGGAAGACATCTCAACTATATCTATTGAAATCCTCGAGTTAGTAACCCAGCTCGAAGGAGAAATTAATGATTGTCTGACCAGTATTTTATTTGCAAAATCTAACGTCATTCATCCTTCCATCATAAGTATGAAAAAACTTTATGATGAACTACTACTATCAAATCATATTAGAACTAATAAACGTTTAGTAGAAACCGTAACTAATAACAATATTCATGCTATTCTTGACTCTTCGACATTATCAGCCTATGTTTATTCCAATCGATTAGTATATATTTTAGAATTCCCTTTAGTTCGTAATGAACCACTGATACTTTATCACCTATACTCCATTCCAATCCAACACCTTAATTCCTCTTTCCATACCACCATCCTTCCGGAACACATATATCTAGCCACAAACCCGAACGGACAGCAGTACATCTCCACGAGCTCTCTAGAAAACTGCAACGTCTACGCACCGAAAAAGCGAGTCTGCAACGACCTAGTTGTCTACGAATCTTCAGTGAGACCTATATGCGAAGTCCAACTCCTGTTCAGCACTTCCACGTCCATGCCAAGTTCCTGCACGACAACAACTTTTGCAGCCGAAATTAATATATTCCAGCCAATAGGTAACAATAAGTGGCTTTTCATATTGAGCAAAGAAATCCAAAGCGTACTTCAATGCAACCAAGAGGCATCTCGTCACAAGTTACAAGGATCCGGTATCATATCCATACCAGAAAACTGCAAATTGCATACTGGATACAGCACATTATCGGCTTTCCATACATCTGAGGAAAACATCACCTATCCCATAATAGTTCCAGATATAAGAAACGATGATTGCTTCAATGAATACAAACATATTTCTGCACCAAAATTGATTCCAATCTCTATTAATGAAATGCCTTTGGATTCACTCAGACAAATAAAAAATCATTTAAATGATTATTCCGAAGAACTTAAGACCATAAAAGAACAAACATTTATACAACGCCACAAAAATAGCTTCTCTTGGATATACTTCACAATTGGTATAATTATGACCTTTTATTTAATGATTAAATGCTGCAACCGCTGCCCTAACGGATTTATTTCCGGACGACAACGTCAACGACAAGAAGGTGGGCTCATTCAAATATTCAACAACTGTTTCGAGACTTCCAGAAGACGCAATTCCACACATTTGGAGCTGGGTATCCCAATGGGTCCCATATGTCGTCAACCAATGTCAAAATCAACATCATGCATGACCGAAGACGAAGAAGATGACGACACGACTCCAACTCAAAGATCGTCCGCTGCTAACGCCCAATCTTTGTTCTAAGGGGGGAGATGTTAGATATTAGCTAGGGTACATACCTATATTATTATTATATTATTCATTCTTTATTTGTTTGTTTACTAATTATATAATTAAGTTTAGATAAGAACTAAATCATTTAACTTTCATTTTCCTAAGTGTCTCTTTTACCAAATTAGTTTACTATTCTCATAGACTTTGATATTGTTTGTATTTGTAATTTAATAATCATTCTTCTTAACGTTTTGTAAACATTATTTTACTAATCACTTGTCTTATGTATAAAAGGTCCACTCCTTGTAATATTTAATTATTCTGTACTCCGAATTCTAAGCAACCACTACATTGTAACTAAATCCTTGTAAAATAATAAAGTAATTTATTTTTTAAAACTCTTCTTGTCACTACCGCGTAACAGTTTTGTTAGATATTAGCTAGGGTACATACCTATATTATTATTATATTATTCATTCTTTATTTGTTTGTTTACTAATTATATAATTAAGTTTAGATAAGAACTAAATCATTTAACTTTCATTTTCCTAAGTGTCTCTTTTACCAAATTAGTTTACTATTCTCATAGACTTTGATATTGTTTGTATTTGTAATTTAATAATCATTCTTCTTAACGTTTTGTAAACATTATTTTACTAATCACTTGTCTTATGTATAAAAGGTCCACTCCTTGTAATATTTAATTATTCTGTACTCCGAATTCTAAGCAACCACTACATTGTAACTAAATCCTTGTAAAATAATAAAGTAATTTATTTTTTAAAACTCTTCTTGTCACTACCGCGTAACAGTTTGGCGCAGTCGGTAGGATCTCGCGTGATCCGCTGTGTATAATACGCGAACAGTCGAAGCAAACGTACACTTCGCAGCGAGATACAAACATCGTCCAGAAGTCGAAGAAGTACGGTAGCTGCAGGCTTTTGATCGCTTCGCCGGACCATGCAGATCGTCACAATACTATTACTGTGGTAAGTGGCAAAGATTTATTGTTCTGGTACCTACAAGTCCTAAATCTAGACCTCACCCCTAAATCCTAGATCTCCTAATCGGTTGATACTATTCTTATTTTGTAACCTGTTTATACGGAATCTGCTATTTGTTTAACGTTTATTCTCTTCAAAGTTATTTGTCTCTTTCCCTCTCAAAATGCCAGATACCAAACCAACGAACGAATTAGATCTCAATACCCTACTAAAACTAATTCCTGATTTCAATACTGCTGAATCAAGTCAAGTTTATAGATTTATACGATCGTGTGATTCCGCATTTCTTCTTGCGTCTATAACACAACAACAACTTCTCCTGGTTTACGCACTAAACAGAATCACCGGACCTGGTTCCTCTGACGTACATGCCAGACAGTATCTTTCTTGGGAATCACTGAAGGCTTTTCTAATACAAAAATTTAGCCAGACAAAAACTCTCGCGCACCTTAATCTGGAATTACAATCATTATTCCAAAAGCCAAGTGAATCTGTAACCGAATATTTTCTCCGGGTTGATCTATGCCGGAACAAAATAATTGAAAAACTGACAACTGAGATCTCGGGCACTACCTTAGAAGGGCGCAAGATCACAACTGAAGAAACAGCTCTCAATGTCTTCATAACGGGACTCGTTCTTAGCAATAATTTGGTCAACGACCGAACCCGCCGCCGTGTGACTGGCCACACAAAACAACGCACTGAAATAACATTACCGACACTATACGGAATGCCTTTCGACCGTTTGCCTTGAATAAATAAATACTCTACTAGGTACTGATAGGCAGATCTCATCGGATAGTTTTATTATAATATAGATAGGTAAAGAAGAGTAATTCGAACGCTCATCTAACAGATAAGCCGCACTAATTACCCGTAACGGCTTACTATTCATCTTACAGCGGCCATAACTCTAAAAAGTGTCACCGAAAAGCCCGCGCTAAATAGCCCAGTAACGGCCAGCGTGATTCCAATTTCAAACCTCGTTATCGTTCCGCACGCTCCCGAAAAAGATTCGAAAAGGATCCCTCGAAAAAGAAGGAAAAAATGTTTTAAAAAAGGAATATTTTGATATTCGTATACGTTCGGCAAACGGCAGCCTTTCTAGCTGGCCAGTGCTCGACGTACGCATTGTTCAAACGTTCAACCCTTGCGGCGCGTTCCGCTGAATCATCCCGGTTCAATTAATATTGTTTAATGTTGTATCTAGATCCCGTCGGTGTATTACAGGAATTATAACGTTTCGGGAGTCAGCCGGCGGATTTGTCGATCGTCGATAAACAACGCTCCGGCTGTTCTGTTTGATCGGTGAAAGAAATAGCGTGACATGAATATGCGAGTAGTAGACATATTACGATACTGTCTAAATAACTGTCGCTAGACGAGATTAGGCCAATTTATCGGTCACGATTCCACGTCTTATATTTTGACAAGACTTTGTATTTGTGTAATCATAGTTCCATCACGATTTCGCCGAGTGCCTCTTTAAAAAGGATGTTAGGCAATCGTGTACACAATAAACCCTCAAATTAGTGAGCGCGCGAATTAGCGTTGAATCCAAAGTGCGCAATTAAGGCGCGTCTACAAAGAGCCAATTCGAAAATGAACAGCGATATTCAAATTGAAAAAGGAACGCGCTGCGAATAAAACAATGAGGTTCTCGGAGTGGGTACCTGCCCTCGAGACAGACTCGGCATGCGGCGCGCGGCCGCGAGCCGACGCATCTAGAGCGCCCCGCGCGAATCCAAATTCAAAAATGGAATGGAACAGCGAAATTTAAATAACAAATTAGTGGGTGAGTTTATAAAGCGCGTCGGCCATCGGACTGATTTAAATTGATTCTTATGTAGGAATTATGTTAAGTTTTTGCTCCAAACTATTTTATAGTGACACTGTGTAAAACTAAACGCCAGTAAACGGTTCGCTGAATTAAATATTAACAGCCTAATGTTTATTAGAATATTATTTTCTAACCGAAATGATTCAAAACTTTGCGTCGTAAATCATCACGGTATTGGCGCAGTCATATCGGTGCATATTTTACAGAAACCGGTTATTTTAAGAATGATTATTCATAACTTATGTTCAATTAAAATTTTATTTATATTCAGTTAAAGTAGTTTCTCTACAAGCAAACTTTTGTCATCAGAACATGGTAGCGCCAAAAAAGTTAATTTAAAACATGTTTTGGTCTACATTTAAATATATAAATTGTTTTTCTCGTTTACTAGCCATCGCTAATACATCAGTGCAGGTTTAATCTTAACATTTTTTTTGATTAAAACATTTCTCGAGAGGCCATTAACGATAAAAACAAAAAACAGGCCGAATATATTCGAATGCGAGAGCTAATCTACACCCACGGCAAAAAAAAAGTTAAGAAACGGTGACGTACCGGAAAGCCGACAACCATTTTCTTTTAAGTAATCCGGGTTGAAAAATGGCTATTTCTGATCACCATATCGCATCCGAACGTAATGTCTTAGGACCGGTGCGGCCGGTTGTGTATTTTATTATATTAATATATCATTTGCCTTATACACTGTTATATAATACATCAAATCTAATTTATCTGGTCACCGCGATGCCGATGACCGTTTTAAGTGTCATTTATCTGTTACCGAAATGGAGTTCCAAATTTGAAATTAGTAGAGAGATAGGCGCACCCATTTTGAATTTGGAAGGTGAGATTGGGTTTTCTGAACGATGATGTTTGGTAATGTTTTTTTTTATAATAATCATGAGCGTGCGTGGTTTGTGTATTTGAATTTTAAGAAAAGTGGTATCATCAACAAACATCATGTTGTCATCATGTTATTATCAAGTAACTAAAAATTTAATTTGTTCTACTCTATCTTTCTAAAGAAAATTTACAGACAAACGTAACGCAATTTGCATTATCCAGAAAACACCTTGTACACTGCAAAACTTAATTATTTTCTATTATCTACGTAGTTTCCTGAACAGGTCGTAATCTTACACTTAAATAGGTGCGCCGTCGCAACTTTCAGCTCGTTACTGCAATGTTGCCAGTGTTAAAAATTAAAAGCGCGTTATCTTCCGGCACAACACCTAACGACGACGCATTTTTCAACACTTAAAGCATAAAATCGAGTTATTTTATCGTGAACAGGATTACCAATACAATAATGGTATTATCTTTACAGTCAAAAGTAAGTGCCAATAATAAGTTTAATGCGTTCGGAACGTTCGCCCGCACATTGGCGCCATCTTAGAAAAAATAAACGTCAAATCGTAATGGCGGGCCGAAATTGCCTGATTTTATTTTTAAAAGCTCCTTCACGGTTTAATATTCCAATTTTATTTGACTATCAATTTTTTAAGATAATGTAAGATAAATTTTAATTTCTTATATCTATTCAAAGGTACTTCTTATATAATTGTTTTATTTTTCTGTTATTTAATAAAACTTACGTTCTAATGAAGAGAGTGGCGATACTTTCCCCAAAATCTTGTTTTTCTATCAGCAATTTTTCCATTCGCACAATTTACCAGTCTATATTTTTTTCTGTGTAGCCTTTTTTCCGTATTTTTTTAGTAAAATAAGTTACCTTTTTTCCGTTTATATTTTTTCATAGAATAAATATATTAGTTGAAATTATATTAGTTAGCTAGTTAGTATGTATAATTCGAGTTTTAGAGCTGATTTCAACGTTTTATAGCGCATAAAAGATTTTACCTTTTTTCTGATCGCTCTTATTGGTGAAATTTCTTTTAAGTGATATAAAAGCAAGTAATTTTTATTTGTGTATAAAATTTTATTACTGTTTTTATGTCTATCCTTTTTCTCTTACGGCGATTTTATGTTGTGCCAGAGAAAATAATATATAAGTGCCTACTTCGGTTGTATATAAGTATGTGGCATTTTTAACTTACAGTCATTTGTAGGTAATAGGTAATTAAAATTATTTTGAGCAAATAAAAATAAATAACTAGTAAAGTATCTTTTATTTTTGATTCAGTTTTAATTTTATATATTTTTCAATTTAGAAAAATTTAGCGGGTACTTTTTAAGAAAGCCGTAAGTAACAATTACCTAAAAAGAACTATACTTTGCAAGTAATTCGTTAGAGTTTTTCTCGCAAAAAGCACGAAGTTGCTTTTGTGATTCCCATACTCGATCGATATTACATCAAAATGTTCTTCTATACTAGCAATAAAGATAAAATGTAATAAGCGTGCATATAAATATGCGGTATGCATTTGCCAATAACTTTTAAAATAATTCAGGTAGGTAACTGTAGTTAAATTTTATTTCACTAATAATTCAGCTCATTCGTAACAGATTGTATATTTATTTCAAACATTATTAGTGAAGTACCTATGTATTTCATATTAAACTATCAAAAAATATAGGTCAGCTGGAGAACGGCTGATCAGCTGTTCCTGTGCCGTTTAAAAAAAATACAAGAGGATGACTGGTAAGTTCTTGTGGTTTTAACGATGTTTGCGGTTTCATTTTTAATATTTCAATTTAGAACGTAATGATAATTTTAGTAATTTTGACAGATTTTTCTAACGTATTCCTTAACTTTTATATATCATTTTGAATCACCACTGGCACTTTTAGAATCCATAGGCATAATATGCTTTAAGAATAACATTTTGATTGCCAACTTTTCCGGCGGTACTTTTATAGATTCAGAGACATAACTTGTATTTTATTAATATATTAATTCAGATACTATTACGCTCATACTGAGCGAGCTAATACCTCATTTTGTAAAGTCATTTTAGAACTTCAAAGGTTACCAAACTATCCAAAATCAGATGTTTCTCATCAAAAAGTCAATACAGCATATCGAAACACATGTTATCTCTTCATTAAGGCAGTCGCGATTACACCCGCTATAAGGATAGATAACTGTATCATGTACTATCGTCGATATCGCATACCAACTATGATATGACCCGATATGACCGCTAGTGACAAAATGACGAGTCTTGTGCAAATATAATATTGGTACACTAATTTTGGTGATTGGTATAGTGTAATAATGAAGGGTTATAAACACGCGACTTTATTGGAATGGTATTAAGCAACTTTTTTTTATTCTGTTTAAATTGAATTTATCTATAAAGCAAAGTTTGTTATGTTATTTTTTAGTGCTCTTTTATTTACATTAACCAAAAGTATTTGTATAGTTGCCAATAATTTAAAATTGATTTGTTTGTTTGTTGTCTTTTGATTTTGTTGTGTCGGTTGATATGCACACAGTTAGTTTGGGTTAATTTAAAATTACGCCTAAATTTACTTATTAAACTACAATAAAATATACAAGTACTAACTGCATAACATACCTTTTGGGTGTATAAAAATCTTCTAGCAGATTATAGGTTTATCAGATTTGATATCCTAATACTAAAGCTTCAACATTATTTTTATATATTTTATCAAAACTCTAGATTTAACGGATTATTGAATTTATTACTTTTTATCTATTTAATTATCCGTAAACCTGACGTTATGGTGTTGCTTAAGTAGAATCAATTCGAGTTTCAATATGATTTGATATTTTTAAGTGCAAACTCACGAAACGTTTAAGATTTTATTTTTTTAGTACCTATTCGTTACATATACTTAAACAAATATTTTTTTTTTTTTTTATTCATGCAAATATTATTTGGATACTTTTCAAGTTTAACAGTGGGAAGTTCTTATATAAAGACTTATTTCTATTATTAAATGATTTTGATAAAGTTTTAGCCGACGGAATTATATTTTTAACACATAATTTCAGTCCCAAAGTAAAAGCAGAGATGTTATTTTATGTAGATATGGTTTTATTTCTTTATGGCCCTATTGTCTTAGTCAAATAACTGTTTATAGCACATAATCATTATAAAATAAATGTATAATCTCACATTTTATTAAAACAACAACGTTTATTTTTATATTATGCTTATATTATAATACTATTGTATTAAAAAATTATATTTTGTATATTTTAGAATTACATTACCGACTTACAGAAACATTCACACCATTTTCTGGTAATAAAAATATGAACGGTTACCAAAAGTAATGCAAACTTTTAAGTTTCTAAGATTTATTATTCAAATTATCATATCACGCATTTATTCAAAACTCTATTAGCTTTAATGAATACCTACTTTAATAAATGTCATTTTATGATTTGACTTCATACCACGAGCATCTAACATGTTTTAAATATTATTATTGCATAACTTTTTTTGTTTAGATAATATATTATGATATATGTAAATGGTTTGTTTATTTAAAATAATTTTATTATTAGAAGAGGCACATTTATTTCTTTTATATTATTCAGTCATTTACTTTGCTCGTATAGAATAGTCAATCAAGTGATTAATCTATATTTCATGTGTATATGTATAGGTATAATCACTCATAACACAAAATTATCACTTTATTTGATCAACTGCTAATTCATTACAATAAACATGTCTTTTGTCATTTTCCATCTTGATGACTTTAAATTTTTATATGTATAAGTATTCCATATTGAACTTCCCGTCGGAACATTGATTTATTAAATGTCAATTTTGATCACAGAGTAAAATGATTACTCGTAGGTAAATTTCTATATTTTGTTACTACTATATTATTATCAACCGCAAGAGATCTAATGTAAGATACCACTTTTATCTATATTTTTGTAAATAATATTTTAATGTTTTTAATTTGGCGCCCAGTAATTTATCATGTAGAGATATTTTTTATTTCGCAGTTTACTCGATAAACCATTTTATTCTTTTACGGGCAACATAACGATTTTAGATAAAAGTTCTGCTTTATGAGTTTGGTCTTTCTTATCAGCAAGTACCCGTCCATGTCTACACTCTAAATAAAAGCAGCGCCAGTGGGTATCTTGGTTGAAATATGCATTTTGTTTAAACGAACATTCTTTGTCTCATGTTCTTGCTTCAACAAACGCGGATTAAAATTTTAATGTTTCCATCACAAAAACAATGCAACCCTAAATCTTTAGAAAGTTGTCCCCAAAAATTCCGTTAGGGTACCTTTGTGGTGCCAAAAAAAAGGTTTTTTTCTTGTCATTGTCAATTGAATTTTATTGTTGGTTTCCGAGATAGGCTCTTTTGTGTCCAACCGTGCGTTTAAAGCCGCTTGTAACTCGACAGATTTGGCTGAGTCCCGTCGCAGCCCGCAAGAGAGCAATGGGGACAATAGGCACCCCGCTGGAAGCCATTTTATCTCATTTATTGTCCCCGATTTCAACAAACGCTATTTATTCCATCAGGTGTTCGATACAGGAACACTTTGAATGCATTTATTCACCGGCATACATGAGACATTTCCACGTCTCGTATTTAGATGATTGCACGTTTAGATTCGCAAGTGAATTTAGCCTGCGGTTGTGGGAAGCAGCGTGTCGTTATGACTGAGCTATCATTTGCTTTTTATTGAGTGTAATGCATTCATTTCGTTTTCATTATCGCCAGTTAATGCGTCCGTGGTCGCTCGCCGCATTCTAAACCACCATTATGTATGCGTGAAGCGTCTCCTTGTTATAACAGCTCCCACTAACGCGCGGCTAATGTCACCGGCAACCGCACATGCCTCAATTCTGATTTACTCCGGTTCACCGTCTGTTAGTGCACGTGATTCTACCCTGTCATCTCTAACACCTTTGTTTCCTTCAGTTTTGACAACTTTATCAACAGTTACACTTTTATCATCGACGTTGTCAATCCGCTCGTCAAACTTATCAACAGATTAAGATTTATCACCAACGCTATCATTCCTACCGTTCCTATGTTATAGAGATACGTGTTTGTGAATGTGTTGTGGTGTCTCTACTGGTGTCGGTGGGTACGTACCCTAGGCTGAGCCATGAAAGCTCGGCCCGAGCCCGGGTGCAAGGCTCCGCTGGCCACCACGAACGTTTTTCGTCACGGGCCCAACCTAACACACCACACTTGCACGTGCACACATACACATAAATTATTTGACACCGTCACAGCGGCCCGCTAGCTCACTAGTGTCATACTGCACTCGCGACGGTTTCTTACTATGCTACGAGTTGGATTTGGATTCGATCACGGACGCGCGTGGCCGAGCGAGGCGCGGGGTGCGGGTAGCCCGGCGCGCTCGGCGGTCTGGCGGACACTGGCGCGGATGGCGCGCGGGGCTACTAGGGGCGTGGCGCCCCGCCCCCCAGCCGCCGACCAACCCGCACGCGCTGTTCCCCTCCCCTCACCGCGCCCCGCCACCGCTGCGCGCCACTCCGCGCCCGCCCGCACTCACAGATGGTCGTGCGTGTTTTTTCAACAGTTTTTGCGGCAATTACATGAGAGTTTTCCTCTGTCCGGATTTTCTGTTCTTTACCTAATCAAAATAGCTGAGATCCTCTCGGACGGAACGGGTCGTGAGGCATCGATGCTATGTGTATGCTGTTCCTAAGTGAGTCTATTTTCCAGTTTGAAATCGCTCTCATCGTCTTAAGTAGGTTCAATTACTGTTTGTAGCAGTGGTAGTTAATAAGTAATTTTCATTAAGAAAACGGTTTGTGATGGTCCACGGCCGGCGCATGCGCGTTGAGTAGGGCGGCCGAAGTCAGCAGGCAGAGCGATGGGAAGTTATCGAAACGCGCTACGGTTTATTCATAACTTGGAGGAAACTTTAAAAGAAAGACCCTTAAATATTACCTACAACTACAATAAGAAATTACACAGGTTTCTCTTTCTTGTTGACAAATTGGATAACAAACCTTGCATACCTAACCTGCCATTAAGTATTTATACCTTAGTAGGTAGTCTTAGTCATCTTTATTGATTTTAGTCAAACTTAAAAAGTATAACCTAAATTAATTAAACTTTAATGAAAAACCGGAATTAGTAATTAGTGCTATACATACATAACATAAATTATAAAACGTTAATACCTAGTAAAAGTTACAACTTTTTTCGAATGTTTATTTGCTCATCTTGTAGTGATTAATAAGTGTCATCATATCTAATACTAAATAAAAAGTATATCTTTCTTTCTTTCTTTCTTTCTGTTGGGAATTAAAATGTGAATAAAAATATAAAGCTCAGCAGTATTTAGAAACACGTCGTCTATAAACACTTGATAATCTCGATCATTCAAGAGGCATTCTCGTTCTCACTGATGAAAAAGATATTTAATGAAAATAACTTAATAACTATAAACATTACATTTTTAAAAAAAAAACTCATTCCGACAATAGGCTTCCTGTAAATATGATCGGTAGCTCCCTAGCTATTTTATGAAAACTCATCTCATTAACTTAACAATACATTATTTTATTAAGCCTACAAAATCAGCTGATCTCTAAAAAAACTTTTTTTATTGAACGTCGTCGATGACTATTGGCGGACAAAAACTAGTAAGGCGGAGCCTAGCAGATGTTGCCGCTAGCTACTGCACACAAAATTTGCCTTAAAGGTGGTCAACCGGAAAAGTTGCTGATTGTACTTACGTACATTTTGGAGATACGTCTGTATTCGTTATCAGGGCCAGACAGCTTAGATTTTTTTAATATAAAATTGAAATTCGGTATAATTTATTTTTATTTCCTATTATGTGCTCATAATATCTCTTACGAAATATATAAGTATTTTTTTTAAATAGATATTTTAATAAATTTTTTTGTGCCTTGAAAATAGAGAAAAAGAGATTCAGGTAGGTAAAGATTACAGACCGAAAACAAATAAAACCAATATTATATACCTAGACCAAACTTCACTACGGAGATTACGGGTTCGAGCCCCAGTGAGGCACTGTCAAACGAAAATCAATATCAATAATTATTTATTTCCATAGGATGTTATTACATCACTTAGATCCGTCATTCCATTTTTTTGGGTGAGTTCACTAAAACAATGGCGGAATCTGTGGAGAAGAGCAGAAATCACTTTGAGATTGACATTTTCCCCAGTTTGCTTGACATTACAGATTGAATCACCTAATTATCCGAAAAGAAAGATAATTCCGTGCCTTGGAAGGCACGTTAAGCCGTTAGTCCCGTCTACTCTCTACTCGTTACATGCATGAACCATGTTACTGAGCTTCGGTGGCTCTATAACTCTGACACCAGGGTTTGTGAGGTCGGTTGTCGACAACCCACACGATAAAAAAGAAGACCTTTACCCTGTTTCAGATAACATTGGAAAATATTTTATTTTTATTTTATTTTTATTTCCAGGAAAACCAACAGCTATCAAAACCATAATAAAATACATTAATGTTAGATAAACAGCCAATAACAATTATAGGATACATTTCCAGATATAAATGTCAATCTCGATTAGCTGGAAGTGTGAATCACGAATAACCTTTTTTCTGCCATAAATATTTTTTTACTTTTTTCCAATGTTATCGAGCCTACCCTGAATTAGGGCGATTAGGCCTTAGTCGACCACGCTGGCCCAGTGCGGGTTGGTCGACTTCGCACGCAACCTTTGAATTTCTTCGCAGGAGTGTGCAGGTTTCGTCACGATGTTTTCCTTCACCGTAAAAGCGTCTAAAGACATACATATGAATTCCAAATTCGAAAACACATTCGTACGTAGTGAGGATCGTACCTGCGACTCCCGGACGGGAGGCAGCGGTTCTAACCACTAGACCACCGACGCTCTATTATATATTCTGTTACCTATTTATTGGTAGACCTACTTACCATCCCCTCCCTGAGTCGGGAAAGCTTGAGACAATCATTAACAAACCTAATATCTAATTAAGCTTCGAAATAAATGATCGAGCAGGAATTCGAACTTTAAACATACAAAAAAATATTTTCTCCGTTTAAAAGTAATATCTGTCACATAGCACACTTATGTTTATATTCACACAATCAACACCATTATAGTACATTAAAACTATAATAAAAAATTATATTGGAAACATATAAAAAGACCTCTTAAAAATTTACGCGTATAAAATTGTAGTTTCCTTTTTTAAATAGTGTCGCATAAATAATCGATATAGAGTCGATATATCGATTGAATTTAATTAAAGTGTTTTAAATTTAAGTAACGATGTTTTAAACTGTCATTTAGTTCGCTATATCATATCGCTTTGTTTATATTATTTCGTAGATAATTATATTATATGTTAACGTAAATTTAAAATTGTGTTGGCATTTTTGGATCGATGGAGGTGAAATAAAAAATGCGAGCTGTTAATTATTTATTATTATCTATAATTTTTTTATCTATAAATTTGTGTATATAGGTATAATTGAGAATTAATAAATACTTATTAATATTAAATTTAATGATTCAGCCTGCAATGTCATAACCAACTTGGGGAAAGTCTCACAAAGAGATTTTTGCTTGACAGTGGCCCCACCGGGAATCGAACCCGGAACCTCCGTAATGGGCGTCGAAATCTCGACCACTCGGCCACGGAGGCCGTGTAGTTGCAGACAACCACTAAGAAATAGGCAACGATAATTTACTTACTTTATTTTCAGGAAACTGGCAATCAAACATCCGAATAAATATTTAAATCTAAATTTTGATTTTGAATTTTGAAGTTTTAACAAAACCATTTTGCAATGTTAGATTAGCTTGCACCTGTTTGTCCATGATATCTGCATTGTTTGATTTTACTTTAGAAGACATTAAAACAAAAATATGTCGTAACATATACTTATTTGAAAGTTTTTATCAGCTCGTAACATCCGAACCAGTAGTTAACTAAAATTATCTTCTTTCACTACTTATGGCCACGTCTGTCGCAGAACCGATGAGCGTTGGAGCAGACGGGTTCTCGAATGGAGACCACGTCTCGGGAAACGTAGTGTGGGACGCCCCCCTGCCAGGTGGACTGATGACCTGAGGAGGGTCGCTGGTGGTGGCTGGATGAGGAAAGCGGGTGATCGTGCGCTTTGGCGTGCCCAAGGGGAGGCACACGTCCAGCAGTGGACTGCAATAGACCTTCTTTCAACACCAGTTCAAATCAAATTACTTATATTCTTTTACTGGCGAAAATGTTTACTTACCGACAGGTTGAAAAGATCTTAAATTATATAATATCCAAAATGTATAAGTGTGCTACCGCAATATTTGATATGTTTAATGATATTATTATGGTAGTGATTTATGTAACTCACAAGAATAAAAAATATGATTATTTTATCGCTATTTACGAGTATAATCATAAAAGCAAGAGGGGATCAGACTACTTTTTTTTAATTTTATAAATCGAAACTTGTTAGTTTCTGCTATCGAACACTAAAATAATTTTTGCTCAATCTTTAAAATTGACCGAGTTATAATTGTTTACATTTCAAGATTAGACAGAGAGGCACATACCCACTTGTGACGTCATTTCTTAGTAACGCCATATAATCTCCATAAAAATAATCGTTTTTGAAAGAGACAGACATATTGAAACTTTAAAAAATCACTGTAAATTAGTTTTTCAACCGATTCTGTTTTTTCCTTCACGAATCGTCTAATCTATATTTTAAAAATAATTCATAAAAATATGGTAAATTTAGGAACCGTCCGATCCCCTATTGAATAATTCGTCACTTATTATCTTTTACTTTATAAAGATATTTCTTACGGCTTTTTTACTCTGTACCCGAACCCAGAACCTCTGGCCTAAGGCTGTTCTAAATGAAGCCATCTCCCAGATGTCGCTGTCACGATGGCGGTCACCGTCCACCACCTACCAGCTGCCGTTAATACGCAATTATTATGGCATTAGACCGCATTTACCGCCATCAATAATATTTACACTTAAAAAGGCGGTAATTTGCTAAATGTCTCCATCTTGAATTGTAAGCTGTCAGTTGCTGCATCAATTTTAAAAGTTTTGTGAAATCATAGCTGGCCGACTGCGGGCCGTGTCTTTTAGATTTTTCCCGCGGTATCATGGTATTTTCCCGTAGTAAAAATAGCCTAAGTAGGTATTTATTCAGAAAATATTATATGTGCCTTATTCCAAATTTCTGTAGCCATTCGTTTGAAGTCATTTAATTATATTATTATCTCTACTCAATATTTCATATATTTTTCTAAAGTTAAATGTTTAAGAAAAAAATATTGTTTAACTTCTTCTTCTTCATCGTGTGGTTTGTAAGGTCAACAACCGACCTCACAAACCCTGGTGTCAGTGTTATAGAGCCGCCATAGGCCATTGACTTGGCTCATGTAACAACTTCCGAAGCACGGAATTTTCTATCTCTTTGGACAATCAGGTGATTCAGTTTGCAATGTCCTAACCAAACTGGGGAAATTCTCACAAAGAGATTTCCGCTTTACAGTGTCCCCACCGGGAATTGAACCCGGAACCTCCGTAATGGGCATCGAAATCTCGACCACTCGGCCACGGAGGCTGTTATTTTATTAAAAATATTACACAGGTATAGTTTTTTAAGATCATTCCAGATTAATGTTCACATTATATTGCACGGGTCAAATGTTTTATAACCTCTGAAGATGCTGTGAAGCGAAACCGGTCGGGTTCATTCAAATATAAATAATGTGGAACTACAATTTTGCAATTTTGTCTCAGTTAAATGATTGCTACGAAAAATGTAGCAACTGCTACGAAATGGCCTACGGTTAAAAAAGCTTTTAATAAATAAGTAGATAGATCACTAGTCTATATTGTAAAATCACATACCCGGGAACCGGATATTATTTCGTTTATTTATTTATTAAGTAAAATTACTGTATAATGATAAAATAAGAGGTGAAGTTATTTTATTTTTATTTTTTAGCTTTAAAAGTTGTTAACGTCGTGTGAAGAATTTGGAAGCTGTCAGAGCTCATCCTATAGTAACCCGGGCATACCTTCTGGCTGCTAGGGTTCAAACGCCATTATAGGTACTTTAAAAACTTACTAATACATAGGTATGTATTTTCAAAAAGTTATAATACCATTTGATAGTGCTCGTGGAGCACTTTTAGTACCAGTAATGAGTTTCTGTATATCTTGTGTGGTTTAGGATAAATCGAATGAGTACACTTAGCCTTCTTTATAGCAGCAACATTTCGACACAGTTCTTGCATAGGCTTCCACTTTTTACCGCAAGAAAAACTGTTGTTCCCATGGAAAAATCGTCGATTTCTAAGCGACGGCAGCGGGTTCAAATCCCGCCCGGAGCCAGGAGGCCAAACAAACGACGAAAAATAACGAGTTTATGTATTTGTCTATTTATGTACCTATGTCACATAGGCTATGTGATATTGATATCTATCCATAGATCTCTGTCTGGTTTGGGCTCACATAGCCCCGTGTAAGATATCCGCACTTAAAAAAAATGCTGTTTTTTTTAATCCAAGTATATAACTTCTTCACTTTGACCTTAAAATTATATAATGTAATATTTCTCATGACTTACAATAAGCAAAAGGTACTTGTGAAGACTGGTGCCTGAAATAGACGGGAGTCTGTGCTTCAGGTCGCCAGTACCCCAGATTTTCCCGTAACATATTCTTAGAAAGTAAGTAAGTAGTTAGTTACGTATATTTAGGTATGTTAAGGTATAACAAGATAGAAGTAGCGTGGTTAAGAAAAAAGAAGAAAAGAAAAACAGCATTGAAGTGTGTGAGTGTGTGTGTGTGTGTGTGTGTGTGTGTGTGTGTGTTAATCCAAGTAATTATTATTACTTAAAAGTAAGTAATTAGTAGTGCAGGTTGCGAGTTGCATGTTGCATTGACTGCGGGGCGGCGAGGCGTGGTTGACCCGCCTGCTACTTAGAGTGCATCTACCAACTGCATACATGCATGCATGTGCATTTCGTACAGGCACAAAAACTCTGCTTCGTGCTTCGTTTCCGGAAAAGAAAATTATTTTTTTATTTTTACATAACGAAGTTTGTTTAAGAAGTAATTAGAAGTAAACGAAGACACGTCTTATTACATCAAATCAAATCAACGGCCCGTTACAGTCCACTGCTGGACTATGAGCCTTTGGTTTTGCCATAATCTCCACGCTTGGCAGGCGGGTTGGAGATCGCAGATTAAAAGGTTACTGTATCAGAGAGCGCTGCTGCCCGTTCCCTGTTCAATGTGTAGTCCCTAAGTCGCCTCTTACGACACCCACGGGAAGAGTAGGGGTTGGTGACAAATGTATTCTACTCTGCCGTCACCGCATACATTTATTTGGCAACAATTAACACACACCATCAATTTTTTGACCATAAAACAAGTTTCTTACACAATATCTAGTAAATAAAAAATCTTTTGGTTAGTAACTGGTATCGTACAAAGAGTATTTTTTCTTCTATCGTAACTAGTTACGAACCTCCGGTTTCGTACGCGGCAGGGAAATAAACTTACCACCGTATTGATATGGACAAGCAACGACTTAATTTACTATCACATGCCTTTCTTTGCATTTGTTTTAACTCTAGTATTATTTCCTATTCTTTTAATTTTAATCAGTGATGAATAATTTATATTTGGATCTATAAACTATAATAGCTACCCACTTACGTGAACAAACGTAAGTGGGTAGCTAAATAGATCTTCACGTGATCTACGCTATAAGATTTACACACTGCAGTAAAACATAAGGACAAGTAAGTAGGTGTAATCATTCAACTAACGATAAATGTAAACTATAGTAAATAAAATACAGATCCTATTATTCAATCGTACAGTTTCATAGTTAATAAAACTTTTAAAATACGGTTCGGTGACAATTAATTAAAAATACCTAAATGCACAGGCGAGATTCTTAGCACGTGTTTAAATAAACATACCAATTACAGTTTTTGTAATTATTATGTCTTGTATAAATAAAATTCTTAAGTGTTCTTCTTATCATTTTTAATTTATTTTTACTTGCACATAGAGCAACGAAAATGACACATAGAGAATAAAATGTAGCAAGGAGAGCGTTTTGAGTACTACTAGCGCCATCTATCATCGAGTAGCGGAATTAATATACTAAAGGTTCTTTGCCAAGTACAATGTGGTTTGGAAATGGAATGGAAACTAGTATGAATGAACTGTTTCAAAGCTTATTTTTAATTTTTGTTTTTAATTATTACCATGTGCCCTTGCGTGATAGGACTTCTTGATATTTACTATTTTGACATACATAAAATCGCACTCCTGTCCCCATCGATGGAAGCCTGTATCCAAAGTACTTATAGCATTAGTTTCCTGTTTCTTTAATGAACATCAACAGCTCATATAAGTCCCCACCGAGGGGCTCGAGCCTACCCTGAATCAGGACGAGCAGGCCTCAGCACGCTGACCTAGTGCGGGTTGGTCGACTTCATTACTATGTACATCATCATCAACAGCTCATATACGCTTAGGTAAGTAATAGCTGTAAATACTTATGGAAATAATTGAAGAATCTTACAAATTAAAAATGGTGTACATTTGTAAGAACGTCGGAAATCGAATGATAGAAATTTTGGAGCATTTTGCCGCCATATGTCAGCACATGTGCTCGAGTCAAGAAAGTATGGAAGAGGATATTCTAAACGACTGCTTCCTTAGAATAACAATCAAGGTTCACCTGGACCAGCAGTTTTATATGCCTTCCGAAATTTGGAATCATCTTCTATTTTCACAAACTCTTACAACAAAACATTTTTTTTTAATGATGTTATAATATAACATCATTAAAATATATATATAAAGTGAGGTAGATGTCGCACTAGCGCGCAGAAACTGAGGCAGTCAAATTAAGACAATTGTCGTAATTTGATTTAAGAAATAAAAGAAAAAAATCGCGTTGTCGTAGTAAAATGCTTGCCTGCCAGCATTAAAAAGGAATCAAATTTGAACACCGAATAATATACGTCACCTTTGCTAAAATATCATTACATTTATGAGACATTTTACGGGCTTACCGCGATATTATTTTTAAGATAATGACCGCGAAAGTTTAAAACTATAATATCATTGCTTACAAAGTAATTTCAATACTGACCCTACAATGGTACTATGCTAGAACCACTCGATCGACAGCCAGACTCTCTAACTGCTACACTACTAAAACAAGACTGAGTAAAAAACCGCTACAGACTGAGTAAAATAAATATTTTAAATCAATAATCACATCACACTAATCACAACTAATATTATAAATGTGAAAATATATTTGGATGTTTAGATGTTTGTTCCGCCTTTACGCTTAAAGTACTCAACGAATTTGGATGAAATTTGAAATGGAGATAGTTTTTAACCTGAATTGACGCATAGGACACTTTTTACGGGAATAAAAAGAATCCTCATTCCCGCGGTAAAATCTTGCGCAGCCGCGGGCGGACAGTTCGTAGACAGTAAATTAAAAAAATAAAGCTGCATCCATACTTTCTTCACCAACCAAAATCTGTTCATAACAAATGTGTTCGCCGAAAGCGCTGAGCCGGGATAATTATCTTTTTCCTTTCCTACGTCTGCGCGCGCGCAGCTCCAGGCTGCGCGGGATTAACACCAAATTATCTTTTTAATAACTATGAGAAATGTTTAATTATCATCTTCGTTATATCCTTCAATAACGTTCTCTTGCAAGGTGTTCGTTTTTGTGTTAGAAATAATCTAAGGTTGGTTTGATGAAATTGCTATGTAGCTGAAAGGCCGAGTTATTTGATTGCGTTCTGTCTGTACCTGTCTACATCCTGTCCTCGGGCTTATAGCCGAATATAAAAAAATATGTGGGGACATCTCACACACGGCCCTCTGATACCAAACTAAGCAAAGCAGACAGCTGATATACATTACTTAAATAGATAAACAACACACAAGGCAAACACAAGTGCTCGTCAAATGAATGTTTGCCGTGGCGAGACTCAAACCCGCGACCCTGTGCTTCGCAGGCAGGCGTTCTACCGACTAGGTCACGAGGCCGTCAATTCTGAACTTATATATCTTATCCATTTGTATAAGACCTTTTACGTAGAAATAATGATGGACCAATTGGAAGGAATGCGTACATTGGCCTCAGACAGTGAAGGTACAAAACTAGTATTAAAAATAAATATGCATTAAAAAAACTAATATTTTTTTAATGCTTTTTTCATAGTTCATCTGAAAGTATACAAAAATAGAATACTGACAGTCAAAACAGAATCGATATTGGTCGAAAAACAAACTACTGGCACAAAGTTAATCTAGTGCCATAAAAAAAAAAAAAACTAGATACAACATTATTAAACAAATATATCTGTCCCTCTTACGAAAACAAAATTTCTATGGCGGATGTATGGCCCGCGTGACATAATTTTGACCTCACATGTCATGTCGGACCTCTCTGTCTAACCATCAACTTTGAAGCCTTATAACTTTGTTTCTGAGCAAGATATTTGAAAACATATGTTTTATGTGCTTGCTGGAACTTGAAATATTTCGATTAATGAATTTAAAATAATGTGCATATTCCCTATTGAAAACATAAACAATACACACACATCTATATACTTCAGCAATGATATTTTAGTAAAGATGACGTATATTCATACTGTTCGGTGTTCAAATTTGATTCCTTTTTAATGCTGGCAGGCAGGCATTTTGCTGCTACTACGCAAATAATTTTTCTTTTTTCTTAAATCAAATTACGACAATAAATAATTGTCATAATTTGACCGCCTGAATTTTTGCCATAAACATCGTTGTTAAGGCTTTAAAGTTGATGGTTAGACAGAGAGATCCGACGTGACATGTGACGTCACATGTCACGCGGGCCATACATCAGCCATAGACAATTTTGTTTTCGTAAGACTGACAGATATATTTTTTAATAATGTTGTATCTAGTTTTTTTTTTCGATTCTGTTTTGACTGTCAGTATTCTATTTTTGTATACTTTTTATCATTGCATATAAGATGCTTCTGGTGCGCAAGCGCAACTGTATCTTTCTATAAACACGTCCTCTTTACCAGCGTTCTTCATCTCATACATCCCCAACGAGGGGCTCAAACATACCCTGAATTAGGGAGATTAGGCCTTAGCCGACCACGCTGGCCCAGTGCGGATTGGTAACGTTCCTTTTACGGATGCAAACTAAAACTATAAAAATAGGTTGATAATAAAATTTAATCATATGCTACAATTACATAGGTATTATTTTATCACAGCTTTGTAGCTAGAGGCACTAAGAAAGGTGTCAATTCAAAGGCTGTCAGCAGTAGCACAACAGCTCAACAAAATCAGCAAGTGAATATAAGTAACTTATGTTCACTAAGATATTCCAATTGTCTATTTTTATGGCCCATCGTTCAAAATGTCGTAAAATATAAACTTTAGAGAGGTTAACAACACTTGTTTTATTTCTTAGAAAGTGGTATAGAATATTGTGAAATATTCCACTTAAAATGTTTTCTAAATTCGAAATAGGCGTTCCAATATTGAACCCCTGGAAAAAACAAAACACTCGACTCTACTCGAATTATTTTTTTGCGACACTTTTTGTCGGTTGTAGCAAGATGGCGGGAAATATTTTGAAAGTCGAACATATTTATGGACTGCGAATCGACTTCGATGAGTGACAACAGTAGGGATGTTCCGCAGAATCAGTAAATGACAAGACAAACCATTCTCTTTATTTTCTAAATACAAGTAAGCTGTCTGTCTATAAGCTGTTGATAATATTTCAGATCAAATTTACTTATTATTAGTATGAAATAAAACTTTTTTTTTTTGTTTTTGTAGGTACTAATAATTTAATAATAAAATAATTTACGATGTAGTTATCTATGTAAGGTACTTAATACCTAAGCCGATATAGAAAGCGTAGATTTTCAATACTTTCTTATGCGGTACATATCAAAAAGTACATATTGACAACAGTATTGTCAAAATTGAAAAAGTTTCCTGTACATTTGATAAATCTTTCAATATTTATACTTAGGTATAAATTTTATATAGAACACCTTAAAATAATTAATTTCATTAAATTTATGATCGGCGTTAAAAATTAAAAAGTACGTGTTTTTAATGATTCTGATACATAGTTTTAAAGTATCGATCGATATTATTCCCATCCCTTGGAACTAATGCCACTCGACTCTTGCTGATTTTGTGAACACGTGTGGGAGAAAATTATTTAATCCATCAGAAAGCTGATAAAATAAAGCAGCACATTCTATTTGTCACAATAAACGATAAACGTGATTTATACTGTAGAGCAAAATAATACAGTCGAATATTTTGTAAATTAATTAATTATCTGTAGAGTTTGTATTTGATCGAAGTACTGGCTGAATCTATTCTTTTTTATGATGAAATAAAAAAAATTACAAGTTTCTTTTTTATCTTTTATGGCTTTTACTAGTATTTTCGTAGGTAGTTGCCTGTTAATTGTAAAAGTAGCATTCACTCTTAGAATTTTGCATAGTGCGATACAAAAGAATAAATTCCATTCAAAATAATTTAGTAATAGAACTAATTTCGTTATTCGCTACGCTATTTTAAGCACAGGAAAAGGCAATCATTGGCTGTTTTTAATTGTATTATCAATAAATCTCTTTTGTAATCTCCACTGTAAACGTATCTATCTACGTACGTAAAAAATATCCTTCACAGTAATAACAGATTTTTTTGTTTTATAAAATGTATCTCGCTTTTTTTGCTCACGCAAAAGGCGTGGTTCCGTATCGAGTTACGACTAAATATAACGTACGAAACGTTTAATTCCCTCATCAAGTTTGACAAACTTAAACACCTAACATTATAATTTTGCTCGGAGCTGTCAACGCAAATTACTTGTCCCTCCAAAGTTCAATATACCTTAGCACATAAGTACGTAATTTCGTAGTTACGTGCGGTTGAAAAATATAGTGGTTGTAATTAGGGGCCACACGGATCCATGTTGGCTGGAACTTGGAAGCCCCGCCCAGTCGGCCGGCGGCGGGACGATTTGCATATCGCCTGCCCGTCGCACTGGCTGGCATGGCTAGTGGCAGCAGCTAGCCACTACTTGCGCTAGTTTCTTAAAAAGAAATGTTCTAATTTAACAGTTTAGATTTTTATGCTTAACTTTGTTATAATTTTATCAAGGCTAAGAGTAAAGATTTATCAAAACTCTACATTTGGTTAAATTACGCAAATTTAAAAATAAATAAGTAGAGATTACAATTTAAGTAGCACCTGTCTTATTTTTATCAAATAATTAAGTATTTTTACAGGTTAACATGAGTAATCTGCAAAAATAACCATAATTGAAATCTTCAATTTAGTTCATGTTGTATTATATGAAATGGTATATAAATGTATTTATCAGCTTTTTCAAAATCTTTTAGATCAAGATTATGGTAGAAGATATAATACTTTATTCTTTGAAATAACGATTACAGTTGTAAGACACACATACATGACAGGAGGCTCCTCTCGGTCTCCTATCCATCCCGCCAATACAACGAACAATTGATGGCCTTATAATTGACATGTCATCCTTACCACACCTTTTTATAAATTCCTTTTAGAGCGAAGCACTCATTCCGACTATTGTTAGACGGCTTAGTCAAATAATACCCCGTGGAATTAATATAATAATTTTCGATATTTTAAAATGGTGATTGATTATGATGACGAGGCGATTTCGCGCCAACGCGTTCGGCTGACGTTCTATTTTTGAAATTT
This sequence comes from Carpatolechia fugitivella, assembly GCA_951230895.1. Taxonomy (NCBI): domain Eukaryota; kingdom Metazoa; phylum Arthropoda; class Insecta; order Lepidoptera; family Gelechiidae; genus Carpatolechia; species Carpatolechia fugitivella. The sequence continues at coordinate 2,103,235 of OX579662.1, forward strand.
AAAAGGCGTTCTATCTCTTCTTTGGTAAGGTCTTTTTTGGTTCAAGTGCAGAGGTATTTTTTGATGCATAGTTTGAACAAATCGTTTCTTGGTATGTTTTTGGAGCTATTATTTTAGTTTTTTGTTTGACGGACAAGTGTCGTCGGACACTCGCAGATGTCTTTATAGAATGCGGCAAGTCCTGATTAATGATGGATTAGGTTGAAATGTTGGAATTATTTTGACTGGCCGTCGCAACATGGTTCTAAGAAGCTGCGTATGTACTTATTAAACCACATATTTTCATACAGAAGCATTTCGGCCGACTTAACCGCCCTAGCCATTTATATCTGTTGCTAACTAACTACTGAGAAAAGATGTGCCTATTTTCAAAATAGAGTAAAACCGATGAATATTATAATATTACCGATTATATTTGGTGTCAATACAGGATATTTGAATTGTATTAATTGATAATATTATATTATTTTATTATAAAATTATTATTATTATTTATTTATTTATTATGATACAAGAAGTAAATATACAATTTAAATAAAAGCATCATTAAACCATTGTAGGTTTGTCTTGATGCCAGATTCGCTCGACGTTGTCAACTATACAATAACGGTAAGTATTGTGATAAATATACATTTTCAGTTAAGATCCGCACACTATTCCCCTTATCACAGAAAAAAAAACAATACTTAGTTCAGTTTCGTTTGAATAAAATGACGTCGCACCGTTTCTGCATTCCGCAGTCGCAGGCGCAAGCTTGAGTGGACGTAAAAAACCGGTTACACGATATACACAAAAATAAAAAAATAAAATATTTATAAGTACACATATTTCTCTATTCAAGATTATGTAAAATATGTAGCTGCTCGTAGGATTATCTCTCTCATTGTATTTTAGATAATTTTAAGAGTGGACGCCCGATTATACAATTCGCTGGCAACATTCCTAGAAAATAGATTTCGTTCGCCATTAAAATAATAAAAAAATAACGCATTTTTTTATCTTCAGTATTTTATGGCTTTTTCAAATTATTTTATGATAAATCAACCAGTTTTAAAATCATTAGTCAAAAACTGAATCTTTGGCTCAGAACTAATATAGTTCTTTGGTTTAGTGCCATCACAAAAAAAACATGTAGAGAGCAAGACGTGTACAAAGAGGAAATATATTTTTTTAAATAAGCGCCATTCCGATTTTACAAAAGTATTTTTACGGTTGCTAGTAGGATACGAGTAACAAAATCTACTCATTTAGGGAACAGCCTATTTTTTCCTACGAGATCCTTAAAAATCAATATAGCGGCAGGCGGCATGTAAGTACAGATAGTATTATTCATCGTGCGTTATCTGGCATCAAAACACGCGTCCCGCGACGCGCATGATCTATGATCCAACCGGAGCTGCGCGGGCGTCGTCTTAACGACGGATTTGTTAACTCCTTTTTGGGATAACTGTTGTTTTGTTAACTATAAATTTGTTCTGAAGGTGATTGTTCTTTTAGAAGTACTGACTTGGAATTCTGAGATTAGAAAAAGTTGATTTTTATGCGAATAAAGCGGAAGCAATTTTTATGAAAACTATTGAATTCCCTATATAAATAAATACATAGAGACGATTGATTTTCTTTATCACACATCAACCGCTCATATACGTCCCCACCGAGGGGCTCGAGCTTACCCTGAATTAGGGCGATTAGGCCTTAGTCGACCACGCTGGCCCAGTGCGGGTTGGTCGACTTCACACACAACCTTTGAATTTCTTCGCAGAAGTGTGCAGGTTTCATCACGATGTTTGAGCGTCGAATTTCTTTATATTCTTCTTTAATTATTTGACTCCAAAACTTCAAACTAGTATACAATAGAAATACTGACAAGAAATAATGTGCAGATGGGCCTTATTACTAAAGTAAGTAGCAATTTCTTCCAGACAACTTTAGAATACAGGAAAGTTGTTATTGTTTTTTTTTCTCATGTGTGTTTAGGTTTATTTTGATTCCTTCAGCGTTATTATAATATCATCATTATTTCAAAACTGATAAACGATTTTCCGTAAATAAATAAACAAATAAACAAACAAATTGCTAAACAAAAACAATACAGGCAGCTTTACATTTTTCTTTTCTACATTTAAAACAAAACAAAATTTGAAAAAAGAACAACGTTATAAAATGTTTCCTAGTCCCGATCTCACGCACAAAGGTCAATGATGGTGACCACTGTTGCGACCATCGATCACCATCAGCCGGTATGTTGCCAGTACCTACCGTCCGCCATGGTGGCACGACTGGGTCACGACTGAGCTAATGCGGAGATCTGATAGGAGAAACTATTTGAGTATGGAAATTTTTGATTTAAGTATAAAAACAAAAGAGCGTCGTCGGCGTAGTGGTTAGTGGTCTCCCGTCCGGGTGACATGGATTCGATCCCCAAAATGCGCAATGTGTTTTCGGTTTTTAATTCGTTATATACGTTTATTGGACGCTCTTACGGTGAAGGAAAACATCGTGATGAAACCTGCACATTACTGCGAAATTCAAATGTGTGAAGTCGACCAACCCGCACTGGGCCAGCGTGTTCGACTAAGGTCTGACTGTCCTAATTTAAGGTATACACTCGGTGGGGAAGTGTATGAGCTGATGATGATAAAAATAAAAATTTGAAGGCTGGTAGCGTAAGATTGATTAATGTTGAGATATGAGAGAAGGATTTTGAACAAAAATTTATCATAGAACTCTGGTGAACTTATAAGGATTACTTAAGTAAAGCCTCAATCAATCAATCAGCATATTGCAGTCCGACTTCTGTCTCCCCAAGGGCACGCCAAAGCGCACGATCACCCGCTTTCCTCATCCAGCCACCACCAGCGACCTTCCTCAGGTCATCAGTCCACCTGGCAGGGGGGCGTCCCACACTACGTTTTCCGAGACGTGGTCTCCATTCGAGAACCCGTCTGCTCCAATGCTCAACGGTTCTGCGACAGACGGCGTGGCCAGCCCACTGCCACTTCAGCTTGCTGCGCGTGAAGCCTACAATGTCTCAATCAAACTGGGGACGGTCTCACCAATAGTGGTTTTGTTCTGTGTTAGAAATGAGAGTTATGGTCACCGAGCGAGACTGCTGATTAAATTTTACATAAAGTTAACAAAGCTATAGTACTCGTATTTATTTGAAGCCCCAAAATAACTTGATCAAGAAATTGAGTGTCAAAGACAAAGCCATATCAATATTGTAATCAAATCGCTTACTTTAAGCTTCGAGTTAGAACTTTAAGGTAATTTATAACGTGCTAGTTTTCTTAATATCAGTGCCTATAATCTGATATTCAACTGTAACTTGATATCTGTAGCCAAAGCCTTTAATAGATATTTTAATACAACTTCTGTTACATCATTATATAGCCAAGATTGATTTTAGAAAACGTTTTTCTATAATTTTGATCTTATTGCGATCTTATATTATATGTATGACTCATCCTCTCATCCTCTCACCTCTGGATATAAGAAGCTTTCCAATAGTCAAAAATAGTTGCTAATTCAAATGACTTATTTTATTACTACGAGTAGCTTTCCGCCCGCGGCTACGTTCGCGTTAGGTAAGATTTTCCCATGGGAATAAGACTTTCCCGTAAATTTTATCCTATGTGTTAATCCAGAGTACAAACTATCTCCATTCCAAATCCGTTCAGTAGTTAAGGTGTGAAAGCGGAACAAACATCCAAACATCTAAACATCCAAATATATTTTCACATTTATAATATTAGTGTGATAGTGTGAAATGCAGGTAGAAACATTGGCTAGAAACTTCGGGCTAAAAAATAATGTAATATAAAATGTATGTAAATACATAGTTACATATTATAGTTACATTGGAAAGCTTTTTCTCCGAGCTTTATTGATTGACGGTTTTCATAACAGAACTTCCCCACATTTTCGAACAGGTACTATTTCTATTTTAAACGTTTCCTGTTGCTGGTTCTTGTAATAGAAAACAAAATCAAACAAAACAACTCATAACGACAACGACGACAATATGTCAAATTGTGAATCTCCTTCACCGCGTTCTAATTTTAAAAATTGAATAAACAAACAAAACACGGCTATAAATTTTCGAAAACCACTCGAAAAATGTTGATCTGTTCGAACATAACGCGTATATGGCAGATTTCCTAATAACTGGGGGATCATTCGCATAATAATAAGGCGGAGAAAAGGCCATGTGGCCAGGAACTGAGAAAAAATAAAAATGACAAGTGCGAGTTGGGTAAAGTTCACGAAAGTTCTGTATTTATAATATTATTGTAAGATTTTATTTCCTGGAGTCAGCTATCGAGGTCTTGAAATGTTTACTAACTTTTAAGCTCTATATGCATTGCAGTTAGGCCGTGTGGTGACGGATGAGTAGAATACATTTGTCACCAACCCCTACTCTTCCCGTGGGTGTCGTAAGAGGCGACTTAGGGACTACACATTGAACAGGGAACGTGTTAGTGTTAGTGAACTCACCCAAAAAAATGTAATGACGGATCTAAGTGATGTAATAACATCTAAGTGATGACTTTGACTTTGGGCAGTAGCGCTCTCTGATACAGTAACCTTTTAATCTGCGATCTCCAACCCGCCTGCCAAGCGTGGAGATTATGGCAAAACCAAACACTTAAGTGGAGGAGGCTCATAGTCCAGCAGTGGACTGTAACGGGCCGTTGATGATGTTGATATGCATTGCAAACAATTTCGTATAATTGTGTAGGTAAGTAACAATATTTTACAGTTTTATGTAAAAATATAAACAATCTCCTAAGAAAACGTCATCTGTTTCGGGCGGCCCTGGATACTTATTGTAGAGCCGTCTGACCCGTGGACCGAAAGACTGTTCGTTGTGGAGATTCTATATAGGGAGAAGGCCTTCATAATCATACGTTTACAGCCTTTATGAAGCTGATCAAACAATTCTAGCATAATACTACCAAGCTGTTCTAGGCTCCGAGGTTCTAAGAAATGTGTAGGTAGATATATGTATGATTTATGATTTATGTAGAAGGGATCGGGCAAATTATGTCCCAATGACCACTGCGACCCGAGATGGATCTATTGTAGTCAGCCCTTCGGTGTTAAATAGCCTCCTCTAGACCAACAGTTCTGAAGAAGCTGACGGTTGATAAGGGGCTTAAAGCCTGGGCTTCCTGGATGGCAATTTTGGGTCCTCCCAGTACCCGGCTTCTCTAGATATATGTAAGTCACTCACTTATTTTTGGTACCTAACGGTCGATTGGACTGCCGCGTCACAGGTTATCCTAGTGCGGAGTCTAAGAGTAATTTTGTACTGTAACGTGAAATTTTCTTATTGGCAAATAAACAATTTTTATTTTATTATTTATTTTTATTTTATTTTAGATCGTCAGCTGATCTTTGTTAACCATCATTATTTATGAGAATTGAGTTGAAATAAACTGCTCTGGTTGTTCAATGAAAATGTAGAGTCACGTAAAAATAAAAGTATTTTTAACTGCAAGTTTAACTACACATGATTAAACTTCAGAATTGAGGCTTGGTTAAGACCTTCCTTCCTCGGAACCCTAAAAGCACACCTATCCGCACATGACGCCTGTTCCAAATCCCAAATTCCCTCAAACGATCTCACGCTGCGATCCGAAAAAATCCTCCGTTCTTTTTTCAAATACCATTTTTTTTTTCGCCGCCATTGTGGATCGCATCCGCGACGGACCCTAGAATCTTTATTAACAAGATTTTGAATATACCATTGTCGCTAACACTTTCTATGTTCGAAATTTGAAATTTTATTCTTCTTTTTTTCGAATAAGTTTGGACATTTCGCTTGAATTATCGCCGGCCAGTTTTGTTAAAAGGTTTAAGACGCCGATTGCTCGGCTGCTCTTTTTTTTGTTGTGTTTTTTTTCATAAACGTCACGTGAATGGGTGGTTTTTGATGTGGGTGAGCGCGTGTATAATTGGTATCAGGTAGTTTCGGTTGAGATCTTGTAAAATATGGATAATTAAAGGACGGCTTAAGGTGGAATTTTTGTCAAAGTTTATCGGCGTTTTGATTGAGGTTACGACTTCGGCTTCAGCGGCGTTATGATGTTGGCTGGATTGAGCGTGAAGACGTTACTAAGAAAATTATATTGACGGACATGACCATGGCTGCTCCTAGGATTTCATTCAAAATTTTGTTTTAATAATTCAAATTTCTTTCTCGTTTTATGAAAAATATTATTATAATAATTAAATTTTGTTGTCATCACATCATGTCCTATCCTACTGTTACTATTAATCCCTGCGTCATTTTAGTGTAGAAAATAATCTAAACTAAGGTGTCTGGAAGAACATTCTATCTAGTAATAAGACCGTCATCTATAAACATTTTTGATGATTTCAGTGTTAGGTATTTAATTTTCTGCGTTTAAAGTACATCTATATTTCTTTTATTCTACTTAGCGGTCCGAGTTGTGTAAGATTTTCTCCCGTAGATAATAAGAGTTATTCCCGTAAAAAGTATCATATGTGTTGATCCAGGTTACAAACTATCTCCAATCCGAATTTCATCCAAATCCGTTGAGTACTTTAAGCGTGAACAAACATCCAAAATATATTTTCATATTTATAATATTAGTGTGATATACTTAATCGACTTAGGGACTACACATTGAACAGGGAACGGGCAGCAGCGCTCTCTGATACAGTAACCTTTTAATCTGCGATCTCCAACCCGCCTGCCAAGCGTGGAGATTATGGCAAAACCCTCCATTTAAGCGGAGGAGGCTCATAGTCCAGCAGTGGACTGTAACGGGCCGTTGATGTTGATGATGATAACTTAATCAAACGTTTTTTGGAGGCAAACGTTTGATGAAATAACTTTGATGTCAGAATAGGGATAAATTTTTATAGGTTCACGCCTTGGTTAGGCTTTATTCGCAATTTTCTAATAAAAGTTTATAATCCATCATACTCCGACCGTAATCGGAAAATTGCGAGAGAATCAATAGATCAAAGACTTTCCTGAAGACCTGATTATCCGAAAAGAAAGATGATTCTGTGCTTCGGAAAACACGTTAACACGAGCCAAGTCAGCGGCCTTTGGCGGCTCTATTACACTGACCACGGTTTGTGAGGTCGGTTGTCGACCTTACACGATGATGATGATGATGATCAATACATACAGATTACCTATCATTTATAACTTCGGGACCTTTACAAGATATACGTGTTCTTATTAAAATTCTATTTTTTTAAGTTCAAGCATGGTAACACTGAAGCGATCCACGCGAAGACAATCGACGAAGGCGGTAGCTTCACTGCGGCGTAATATTATTATTAATATTCAAAATGGCCGTTTACTATTCATACCGCTGCCCAATGCCCAATCGGGCGATTTGTCTTGGCTAGATTATAAAAACATTCGGCCCGACTTTAACTACCCACATGTCACTGGTAAACTAAAATAAAGATTTTAAAGATTGACGAAGAGAAGTACTACGATCGTGTGTGTTTTTTTTTTTTTCCGTTAAAACACTCTTGAGGTCAGCTTGTAGCCTGAAAAAGAAGTGCTATATAGCTTTTTCGTTCATTATGACTTTTTCTTGAGAAAAAACTACGAAACACTATTTTCAGAGCACTATTACAATATTTATTTTATTGTTTTCTCAAATCATTCCAATTAAAGTTTTAAAAATAATGAGAATAGAATTGTTCACGAGTACTCTATTTTTTATATAACAATAAACATACTAAAAAGTTGTGCAACCTAAACTACCTATAGTAAGTATATTATGTAGTATTGTCATTTATTGTTAACTCAGAATCAGAAACATTTATTTGTAGACATCACAACACAAAACACATACACAAAGAATAGTACATAGTGCAACAGAAATGAAATGAAAATACAAAAACAACATAGTTACAAAATTGCCCTTGTGTTGCGACACCCAGACAAAGAGGGCCTCACTCAGCCAACTATCTATTGTGTGTTGCAATAAAAATAAATAAAAAGTTCAATATTAGTTCACAGGTTTTCCTTTGTGACCATAGAAGCAATAAGCCCTCCACTTCCTGAAATTATGTCTAGACTTGGAATACCACGAGCTATCCAAGTCATAAAAACATCACATTTCACGCTTTACCTGTAACATTATTAATGTTGTCCCACACAATATAGCAAAGCGACATCGAACTCCATCCCATATAATTGTATTTTATTTCTTGTTTTAAAACTTATCGAAATAGTATTTTTACGAGTCGTTTTGTAATTATAATTATTGAAATTGGAATCTTTTGTGTGAATGGACTGTGAGCCTATCAGGAAACGTTTTTCGGGTAATAAAATACGGAGCGTGTCTAATGACCGCTTGATTAGGTCTAGTAAAAGACATTGAACGGCAAAAAATATGTGTTTTTAAATTTTGAATGTGGAATGTGTGGCCACTGGCCAGTGCCTTCGGTCCGGAGGGTGCAAATCGCACCACGAACTAAAAAACTTTTGAATTTCGAATCCGTATGTACATTTAATCGTCGCTCTTACGGTGAAATAAACATCATCGTGACGAAAAACCTGCACACTCCAGCGAAGAAATTTATGAGGTAGTGTGTGAAGTAGACTAACCCGCACTGGGCCATTGTGGTCGACCTAGGCCTGATAGCCCTAAGGTAGGCCCGAAACCTTTGGTAGGGTTATCTGCCAACGGAAATGTGGACAGTCGAAAAAATTACCCACATGTTAGTCATTAATAAAATTATACTGTAAAGGTTTTGTTCATATCGGTCCTGTACTATTGTAATTTATAAATAAAAATAATTTTAAAAATATTCCGCAAAAGCTCTATTAAATTATATTAATTTGACCAGAAAACAGGTTTTTATTAGGAATACTATTAAAATATGCTAAAAAACAACTCCATGGCTAATTTTTAATTTGTAAGTATTAAAAATGTATTCAAAATTCTAATTACTGGTCATCAAAAAAGCAATAAAACAATAAAACTCTTTTATGGGTAAATTTGAAATATTTCTCGATTTTGGAAGTCGTAAAACGAACTTTGAGACGTTTCGTTACCTAATACCGGCTAGATTATGTGATAAAAATGCCGTAAAAATTTAAGGATGGCGTTTTAGATCTTATCGAAGAATTTGTAGTTCTATAATGAAGCTGTTAGTAAGTTAGTTAAGTACCTACACTTATATATTTATCCATTTAATAGCGAAATGTACAACCATTTTGTTGGTAACGTTGACTGAACATTCAGCTTAAAGGGCCCCGGAGACGATCAAACGGTTTGACTCAAACCTTACGTGTTTGATCCAACCGTTTGAGGTCGGTTTGAACGGTTTGTCAAACGGCTCTGCGCAGTCTGCTTCTTTACGCTGTCGTAATTACACTTCTGACGCGTCAAACACAACAAAAATATGAAATTGCATCAAACATGCTTCAAACACGTAAATGTTTGACAAACCGTTCAAACCACCTTTGTAAACGATCAAAATGGTTTGAGTCAAACCAAACTTTACGTGTTTGAATCAAACCGTTTGACCGTCTCCGGGGCCCTTAATATAACAACTAGCTACGAAATAATATAAAACTTGCGCTAAGTGCAAAGTTCAGCTACCGAGCCAAATAATATTTGGCGCCCAACGAGTAAAATTGGCGCCCAAAAAAGTCGCAATATTTTTTAAAAGTTCATGAATGAATGAATGAATATGCTGTTATATATTCAATCAACTGTTTATCAAGTGTAACACTTACATTACGAATACCGCTCTTATTTCTACGGCTTCAAGAGACTCCAAACCGTAACACTCGACGTTCGAGGCTGTGCACCTGCTAATTTCCGTGCATTAATAACGAACTTCTAAACAATAAGGCCTCTCTGCTTTACGCTGATTGCCTTAGCTGACTGAATAGAAAGCTGAAACACCACAGATCATATAACTAAAGACTATGCTTCCGTGATTGACTCAGTATTTGGCGAATTTACGGTTGAAATTTCACTGCTGGTTCGTGGGCACACCCGATTGGCATACCAGTGTTATATTTCTTTTCTCCGTGTATAGTATATGTGCCAACATGACATGAGGCTGGACAGTTTGGCTTTAAAAGTGCATTTTTTCCGTAGCACAGATAATTAGTTACTACGTAAGTCGAAGCGCTATTCGTTATGCGAGTGTTCAGCCGCATGTGCTAGCTACTGTACGTACAATGTTCATTGAACTCACAGTTATTCCTGGCAGAAAAAAGTTTGCTTTTACTACGCCGACAAGAATAAGTTCAAGAAGAAGAAAATCCTTGAAAATAATAACTGGTAATTCAATGTTCTGTATAGTGCTATTGATTTTGTGAACTTCAGCCTTCCGGCCGCATAGGAAACAGCAGTAAAATCTAAGGAGAAAAAGTGATTATTAATGCTCAAACGTAAAATTTTTATTTTGTAGTTTTGTATAACAAATCTAAGAATGCGTAAAATTACCCCTCGATTTTTGCGAAAAAATTTGCTTGTAACAACGACGGGTTGTTTTTTTTTTTTTTTTTGAAACTTTCAGCCAGTAGAGTCTTGTAGCACTGAATCTAAGCGTGGTCCTGTTCTATAAGCTCTATGGAGACTACAGATAATAAGCATTTACTTCTATAGAGGAAACATCAGTCCAGAAACTTCCTGATTGCGAGTGATATTGTTCGTTAGTGGAGTTCGTTCATATCGGAAACAATACAAGTAATTTCGTTGAGAAATCAAGTACATAATCTATAGGTTAGGTTAGGTTAGGTTAGCCATCTTCTAAAGCTATGTACTATAAGTTTTCCGATCTTGAAAATTAACCTACTGTAAAGGAATCACCATTTGCCGTGTGGTGACGGTAGAGTAGAATACATTAGTCACCAACCCCTACTCTTCCCGTGGGTGTCGTAAGAGGCGACTTAGGGACTACACATTGAACAGGGAACGGGCAGCAGCGCTCTCTGATACAGTAACCTTTTAATCTGCGATCTCCAACCCGCCAAGCGTGGAGATTATGGCAAAACCAAACACTTAAGTGGAGGAGGCTCACAGTCCAGCAGTGGACTGTAACGGGCCGTTGATTTGATTTGACATCACACTAATATTATAAATCACACTTCACACTTAATATCATAAATGTGAAAATATAATTGGATGTTTAAATATTTAACGTGCCTTAAACCTTTTTAACGTGCTTCGGATGGAAGGTATATTGAGCCGTTGATTCTAGCCAAGTAAGACTATTTGGCGACTTGAAACTCTAAACCTAGTGTGGAATAGCGATAGATAATAATTATGTAATAAGTAAATTATGTAATTATCTGTATCTGGCAATGAGTCTTAGCTAAATTAGGGCCTAATTCGGATTGGCGACTTTTTTATTATTATTATTTAGGTTAACAAACAGTAACACAATACATTTTACAATCATAATAACATAGAACTTACAAATTTAATAATTATGAGACCAACTACGTTAACCCCATTACCGACTTTGAGATTTTACTTTTATAAGGAATTTTCTAGTATTTTGTACTGGTTGATTTAGCATGAAAATAACTGTTAGGTATATTTGAAAAGACGTTGTTTTCTTATCGCAGAAAAATATTATTACATAACTTCGAGTGGACAGCTGAAATGAAAATCTCAAAAGAAATATTTTAGCCAGGAAAATGCATAATGATTTCATTTACAATGATATCCAATACAGTGACCCCTACAAGATAAACACATCCGACTAAGATTTTAACAACACAAGTTAATTAACACTGGCTGGCGTCCATCTTACAACAACCATTTGCGCAAAATATGACGCCATAACTTAATATTCAAACTGCTCTTTCAAACGTCGAACACTAATCGAACGCCGCTAACTGCCTTCTGTTCCTTGAGCAAATAAAAATGTTTATCTTGAGAGACAAAGGCGCCTATCAAGGCTGAATGGCAGGAGTGGCCTCAGCCTCAACACAACTTATTTTTTAAAACTTAATTAGATGCGCGCGCCGGTTCGCCAGAGTATTCTAAATTCTAAAACTAATGATGTGCTGATTTCTGGTGATTTCACGAGCATTCTATTTTAATTTATTTTGCTTTTGACACAGGTTAAAGACCAATAAATATCATAGATGAATAAATTAAGTTTTTTAATGCAATATCCATAAAAGCCTTGCCTAGAACTCCTGAAGTCCCCGCCAAAACAACAAAGTTACAGCAACTTTTTAGTTATTCTAGTTATTGATTAATTTAAGTAATGTATCGATTCTCAGATGACCTATTATTCTGTTTTTACTTTTAAAGACACACTAAACTTTCCAAGCCCATGACAGCTAACTTTTTTTTGTGAAGTTTCACTAAAACCCTCGCGATTGTGCTAGGCTCGCTGGACGGGCTACCGAATTTACCTGTCAAATTTGAATTTGAAATTGGAACGGCAGATTGATCGACTTTTTCAAGCGTCGATTTGACGAAAGGCTGCCATCGAATTAACATAACCCCTGTCAATTTATTTATTTGTAAACAAATTCGATGTTCGAATTTCTGATACGATCTTTTTGTCGTTTATCGGGTTTATTTTGTCACCTTTTCCTTTATTAATGGCCAGCTTCATTATTCTATTCGACCAGTAACATAGTAACAAGTTTTTTACGTTGTCTGTTTCATGTTCGATTTTCGAACTTGTGTTCACAATGCGCCGTTAGTTTGTATGTACTGGCCAGTTATTGCTAATTGTTCGAAGTTCGAATATTTTTAATGAAGCGCGCTCGTTCCGTTAATGATTTCGTTTGGAAACGTGTGGGTTTAACGACTTAAGCTAAAATTATACTTCGACGAGAAATTGAAAGTTTAAAGAGTAATTGGCCTTTAGGTATGTACGTGCCGTAAGATAATATTCAATGAAGTTTAAGCACGAATATAAATATTTCTATTTATATATTTTTTTCTTTGAGTGATTAATTTTCTAATTGATTTATTTATACCCCTAGGATATTTGTTATATTTAATTTGGTTGGATAATTTGAGGATTCCAAAAAGCTATGTAGACAAAGCAGTCTTTTCAAGGCAGGCTTTTTCGATATGTAATAAGCATTAATTTTGTAATTGACAATAGTTTATTTAAAAAAGGAAACGCAAAAGATGCGACGACTGCGTGGAGTTTCTTCGGTGAGCTCTTCTCCACAGATTCCGCCATTGTGTTAGTGAACTCACCCAAAAAAATGTAATGACGGATCTAAGTGATGTAATAACATCCTATGGAAATAAATGATTTTGACTTTGACTTTGACTTTAGCCAACTTTATTCAACGACCAACTTTGATGAATCTGTTTTCTGCCCAATGTAAAATCTAATCACGTTCTGCACAAAATAATATAATAAATATCTACCTTATATTGGTGTCGATTCCCGCAGCGAAACTAAATTTAAATTAATCTTAATCTTGTCACTTTCTGACCCACGACGATGAAAAAGGACAGGAGATTGTCAACCATTGTGAGCGCCAAATTTTATAGCGCAAATGTCAAGTTTTGACGTGTGCCATGTAATTTTAAACGGCTTGTTTCAGGACCCTGCTTAAAATTGACGTTTGTGACATAAAATTTGACGTTCAAAAGAGCCGACAATCTCCCGTCCTTTTTCATGGTCGTTGGTCAGAAAGTGACAATACTAAGATTAAATTTAAATTTAAGTTTTCGTATCTAATTCCTTTACGTATCTAATTACGAATTCATCAATACGAAACATGCAATAAATTACGAGCAAATAACTAACAATTCTTGCTTATTATTAAAAAAATATTGACTTTTTATTGGTCATTGTGACCGGTATTAAGTAATGAAGGCATTAACTGCTATTCTTTATTCGTGATCGTGACAACTTGACAGCTATCAAGTTACCCACACGTTTGTGTCTAAGTTGGAAATGACTACGATTCCGGCAGACACTGATCGATCCTGTCATTTTACGGAAAGGATGTAACTAATTTATATATATAGTCAAGAAACGTAACTACGCTTCAAACTTGACCCCACCAAATGAATATCAAAGAAGCCGGGAAAAAAAATACAATTCGACATTCGAATACGCGGTACAATGATGTTTTGTATGAATCTGTTTGTAAGAACGTCGAAAGTAAGCTTCAATGTACTGCCTGTCTGTCGTCGTTGTCTGTCAAAATTAATTGTGCGAGTTAGGTGCTATGTTTTAGCGGGCTTTGCTAGGTGGTTACTCTTCTTGACTATGTCATTGTAGTTCGTTGAAAGGATGTAAGTAAATCTTTTTTTCAAGTGAGAAAGTTATACTACATATCGCGACCAATGCACCTAAGTCGAAACGTCATCGTCAGGATAAAGAGGTAATATTGTTAAGTTCAAATAACAAAAAATCAAAATGAGCCTCCTCCATTTAAGTGGAGGGTTTTGCCATAATCTCCACGCTTGGCAGGCGGGTTGGGGATCGCAGATATTAAAAGCCCTCAAACGTTAGCCGTGTGGTGACGGCAGAGTAGAATACATTTGTCACCAACCCCTACTCTTCCCGTGGGTGTCGTAAGAGGCGACTTAGGGACATTGAACAGGGAACGGGCAGCAGCGCTCTCTGATACAGTAACCTTTTGTTTTGTTTACTTAAATATAATTTTCGATTAGACCTACCCGTATGAAACTGTTTAAAAATCGCGAGAGCTTAAAATATTATTCAGGTATCAGAAACCATTTTTATCCAAAAGTGAAGTCTTGAAGAATACATACTCGTAGTACAAGCAGTTATCACATCGCCTAAGACAGTTGTCTTCAGCTCTCAAACGTCAGACAAAAATGACAGTCATAACTGTTTTGTTTAATTGACTGCGTGTCAGCAGGAATTGGGACCGAAAAGGTGTTAAATAAAATTAGTCATAAATATCAAATGCCAGGTACAGAAAATCTACATGCCTAAGTGATGCGCGTGAGTTGGTAACCGTGTGTTCCTTGGTCTTGGCATAATTCCTAGCTCCATCTACACCTGCCTAGCCGTTTGATTTTACTTAGATAAGACTAGAAACTTTGTTAATCGCATACCTAACGTGTAAAATAAAAAATATGTTAGGTACTTTAAGTAACACGGAACATTCTGATGAAGATATTTTTTAGTTCGATTGTGATAGCTAGCGGCTCAAATACTATATGACATTATATAATCATCACACTAATATTATAAAATGTGAAAATATATTTGGATGTTTGTTCCACTTTCACGCCTAAACTACTAAACGGATTTGGATGAAATTTGGAAAAGAGATGGTTTGTACCCTGGATTAACACATAGGATATTTTTTACAGGAAAACGTCTTATTCCCACGGGAAAATCTTACATAACGCGAGCGTAGCCGCTGGCTGACAGCTAGTATAAAAATAAAAAACGTGTTAAAATAGGCGCCCGCGCTTACTTTGACAACTTAAATTGATAAGTTATAGTAATTTTTATGAAAATTCGATATTTGCATAGAATTTATAATAAATATGTAAGACATAATCTACTGTGATCACAAATCAAACTTGCTCAAAGTTCACTCTTCAAAAGTATCGTATAATTTAAGGTTAAAAAAAGGAAAATTCTTCACAAAAAATAAAATAATGGTAAACCTTTTATCTCATAGTGAGTGGACAGTTTTAGTCAATTCTCTACCTTCTTTAAATTCTGAAAGAGTTAAGACAGTTTTATTTTAGTACAGAACATAAACGGTGTAATATTTAAATTGTTGTGAATAAAAGAAGTTAATCCCTAGATACTTTTGATGAGTGCAGTTAGATGGGGTAGGTATTTTTTTATATTCTACTTAGAAGTTTCTAATATAAGTATTTGTGTTGCCAAAATTAGGAATCAGTTAATAAAATAAATTACCAAGTTTTTTTTTCCATTTAGATTTATCAGAGCTGGCTTTATGCTAAATCTAGTCGTGTTTCATTTTATCACTGAATTTTCCTAACTAATTTATGTGAGATAATTATAGCAGATTCTAATTTTCCTATGAGACATGATAATGCCAAGAAGGAACAAGACTTAGACGAGTTTCCTTTTAGTCAAAATAATATAAAATTGTATTCGAAATTCAAGTTCAAAGTTTCAAATTTCGAATGCGACAAGAGTCGTAGAGTCGCGCGCAGTCCTCGCGATGAGCCCGTGCGCACACAACACGAGATAGCGTCTCGCTAAGCTCCACGCTATCTCAAATCTAATTTTGCCTCTGTCTCACTGTTTTTCTACAACTTTATCATACAAACTCTGTGTTATAACAACATACTTGCAGTGTTTGTCCTCTAATCTTCACTTCCACTATGTTAGCATACGCCAAACGGTAGCTCAAAATTATGACATACGGCTCTATCTTATCTGTGGCCACTCCGCAACATATGCCAGTGACGCCAGCTAAATGTTCCATTAAGTTAATTCAACACTTTTACCCTAAAATCGGATTTAGCGCAATAATACTCCATCAAATCCCATACAGCGTGTGTAATTTCTGCGCTGAAATTAAAGCAATTCGCGAAGGCAATTTATTTTCAAATAGTGACAGTAAATAGCGACATTAATGATGGAACACAAAGAGGGCGCACCTTCGTTCAAAAAGCATTCTATTCCTGAACGAATGCCCGCTAATTTCGCGCCCTTTCACCCGTCAATCAACCGTCCGCCGCCGCGCGTCTATGCGAAACTGGAATTAGCAATGCGAAAACGTTCGCAAAACGCAAATTGCATTCCTGTAAACGCAGTAATAAGAAGTAAACACTATGATTTACTTTGGGATGTGATAGGGGAATAAATGTAATTACGTGCGAAAGTGCAGCCGATTAAACTTTCCGCAACGCGATCCGTCACCTTGACGTTTCGCGGACGCGCGCGGCGAACTCCGTGCGTGCGGAACGTGCGTTCGAAATTTGAATCCGTCGGGTGATATTTGCGTTCCATTTAACGACGCATTACGTTTAAACGCGGATTAATTTGTAGAACGATAATTACGACCATGTTGAAATAAGGATGTCGCCTCAGTACTTTTAGTAACAGCAAAATGTATTAAAAAAGGTCTTAAAAGCTGATTCATAAAAGCGTCGCGTGCTAGCTTCCCGCCACTTCTAAGAAGCATCTAATAAACTGCCCCCTCTGTATATTTTTATAAAACTTAAATGCAATTAAAAATAATTGCAGTATACTTATTTACATTTTGCATGCTAAGGGAGTTATGCTCATTACAATTTTACTATTAACACGTAGTAAAATTGCTATCTAGGTTTATATATTTTCATGCGTGTAAATTTAATCCATTAATTTGATCTTAAGGGTAAGTAAGTACATTAAGTATTAATTTATTAAATATTAAAGTTAATTTCTAGATAGAGCTCGTTAAATAAGAACGTAAAGGTATGTAATAGGTACTATCTGCTTGGGTGGGCAAAAATTATAAGGCATAGAGAGAGAGAGAGAGAGAGAGAGATAGTTAGAGTCTTCCTAATATATTCGTAAAAATGCCGTATTATAGACTATTTATTATTAATTTATTTCAAATCGAACTATGAGATAAAAAAAACACATGTAGGTACCTATGCCAAAATCGGGTGCAAATTATTATCATAAAATGTAACGGCATATTAATAACCATATTTTTTTTCAAGCAGTAATCTAACTGTAGCGTTACTTCTTGTGACATTTTTAAGAAAAGACCATTCATTCGTTCACTGAAAATTGATTTTTACGAATAATTAGGCTGACGTCGATGGTGGCCAGTGCTATGTTTTAAAAGTGGTAAAATCAAACAAAAGGTTCCTGGTTGCTAATAATTTAAAAACAAAGGACAATCTTAACAATATTAACAATATAAATAAAACGTTCTATTATCGAAAATTTGCTACGCCCTGTACAATATCCAGTGCATTGGAAATATGGTGACCACTTGATACGTACCCAATGAGCTCATGTCAAAATAAAGTGCTAGATAATGCTATTTAATGTACTCCTGTCGCTACTTTAAATATTACACAAACATTATTTACTTTTCGGAAATAATAGAGTGCCTACCTATGATAATAAATGGCTGTTTGAATACAAATATTTTACAGTATCTCGAAACATAATCGTCCCTAAATTCAATTCAATTGGATTAATAAAAAAAGGAATCAAATTTGAACAACAGTATGAATATGTCACCGTAAGATTGTGAACGCCGTTAGTTTATAATCTGACTCGCAATATTATAAGCTTACGGAAAATTGTGAACTGAAACCAACCATTTACAATTTAACGTATTATTATTCGTTAGTTTATTTGCAAACCGTCCCTGCCCTGGTTGGTCAGTTTTGGCTGCGGCAATGAATACAAAAATAAAACTCTATGGATACAGAACGAGCTACTGCCAAAACCGACCAATCAGGAACACGGTTCACAATTTTACGGAGGATAAAACCCGATAGATTATGAACTCTGCGGCTTTGTTCACAATTCAACGATTTGACATCGATAGATTATAAACTAACGAAAAATAATACGTTAAAATTGTAAATGGTTGGTTTCAGTTCACAATTTTCCGCAAGTTTATAATATCGCGAGTCAGATTATAAACTAACGGCGTTCATAATCTTACGGTGACCAATATACGTCATCTTTACCAAAATATAATTGGTATCATCTTTAAGAGCAACATTCAGAGACAAAGCTTAGCCAAATCATAGCTTTGCATGCTCGAAAATATATCATCAACAGTTCATATACGTCCCCCCCACCGAGGGGCTCGAGCCTACCCTGAACTAGGGCCTTAGTCGACCACGTTGGCCCACTGCGGGTTGGTCGACTTCACACATAACCTTTAAATTTCTTCGCAGGAGTGTGCAGGTTTAATCACGATGTTTTCCTTCACCGTAAGAACGTCGAATAAACGTACATATGAATTCGAAATTCGAAAACAGATTGACGTGGTGGGGATCGAGCCCGCGTCTCCCGGACGGGAGGCAGCGGCCCTGGCCACTAGACCACCGACGCTCTATCTATAATATCGCTCTGGCTCGAAAATATATCGAACTGACAGATTGCATTTAAACTCAAAAAGACATATGCAAGCCGTTTCCTTTTTCACCGACTTAGACTCGGCTAAGAACAATTTAAGTACGCCATTAGGAATTTCTAAGAACAATCTTGCTTAACTTTTCGTCTCTGAATGTTCACGAAGAGTTCACGTGTAATTGGTGGTTCTTAGTGATTAGGACTACTCGCTTTAGTAAAATTTCATAATATACTAAACTAAGCACTTTCCTAAATACTAAAATAACCCACGGCTTCAGACTGTTGGCTGCCAGTGTTGTTGCTTTACGATTATTTTAAGCACACATCAACTTTTCACCGCATCGAAAGGTTAATTTAATTTTATAGGTAGCCGCCCACCTGAGACGCACCTCCAAATTTATCGCCTATTACTCTCGCCACACATAATAAATCCATCAAACATTCGCATCAAACAACCTGTTAATTCACACCATAAATCACTAGCTCAATTTTATACTACGCCATCTTACAACCCCGTCAAATCAAAGAGCCTACCCAAAAAAGACGATCCAAAAGCGACAGGTGTCGCTAAAAACGGTCGCTTAATGCTACAAGCCATAAACAAGGCCCTGAAAAAACATTTACTTCGAAAATAGAATTCGAATTCCCGCGCTTAATTGCGTTCCTGCCAATGAGAGGTTTTGAGGTGGGAGCGGGAGATTTGAATTTTTGGGTGCGTTGGAGGGAGATAGGTGATGTTGGCTCCGCCCTGGTAACAACATGGCGTACGTGTTGATTGGCGGGTTGGAGTGACGCCGCCCCGTGCGCAGCGAGTGACGTATGAGCGCGGGAAAGCGGAAGGCGCGGGAAATGTCGCGAGTGACGATTGGCACGCGAGGGGCGCGGGGCGGGAAAACCCAGTTCCTTGACCATGTCCGATGCGATACGAACTTTACTCATGTTTGTATGTTCTTGTCTTGTCCTAGTTCCTCATTTTGTCTCTTAGATTGAGTCTGCTATTTCTTGTTGGATGTTCTCGCACATAATTTAACATACGAACTTAGAAGTTAAAGGATTATTTGAACACTTAACTATATTTTATAGTGCATTTTTAGATTTAAGACAGGTAGTTAGTAAGACATGCAGCTATAACTAGATTTGACTTCTACCTTAGTGAGATATTTAAGAAGTATTTAAGAAGATATTTTGGTTAAGTATAGGTATATAAGTACTACTACTTCTTCTATTTTGACACTTATTCAAAAACATATAAGTAAGTAAAATAAGTAATTCATAATGAATATTTGCATTCTTAAGCGACAAGTTCAAAACTCAAGTCATATTCCTATGGGAGGAAAACTCTTTTTTTTCCCTTAGAAAAATTTTTCACTTTATCCTTATATTTATCTACGATTAACTTAATAAGTACCTACATAATACTCACAATGCTTTATATTAATTTAATCATCAAAAAAGTATTGAGACTTAAAGATTGCAAACTAAAACATATAGTGCCTGTGTCTAACTTCATAGCAAATCTAGTCGAGTGAGATCTAAGAACGAGCCAACTTTTATACTTAACTTTAAAACAATACTTGGGTACTGTGAGGAGTGGCCTCTGATGTTACTGGCCCCATATGGGGGCCATAGCCAGATGGGCTCTACTCTAAAAAAGAAGAAGTGCGTATGGAATCTAGATATTGAATTTATTAAGAAATTGTTATAAAAACATGAAACGTGGTAGTCTCTAGCGCGTCAGCATCGAGACCACAAACTATATAGAACACTAACGGAGACTCAAAACAAAAAAAGAACAATTCGTAATTCAAAATTTACTAAACGTTTAGAACGAAATATGAAAACCGACCAACAGCCAGTAACAACAAAGGAGGCCACTCCTTACAGTACATACAAGAACAAGGCAAGGCATGTTTAAAATTACTTACTTTCAATTTTACTTTGATACCTAACTTTACTAGAATAGATCAAATCACATGGTCAACTGAGCCCGCGGGCTCAGTGGATTGTGGGCTGAGTTGACCGCGGAAGTTACGATTGTAACTTTATTGTAACCTTTCTAGGAAAGAGCGAACTCACCTGGCACAAAAATCTTAAATTATGAAAGGTGAATATGGTCACAAGTTACAAAACGTTAGAGAATAATAGTACATTGTTATACGAGGGGTGAAAGTAACTTACTTAGCGCCGAGACGGGGTTTGGGGCCTGAGCGTAGCGAGGGCCCTAATAGTTCGAGGCACTAAATAAGTCTTTAAACAGAGGTAAACACTGCGCTTTTCATTACGAATACAAGGAAAGTAGTAAAAATAAAAACACGAATTAGCTAAAGAAAAAATGAGTGACTTCCATATCTGAATTAGATGAACTCATTTTAAACAACACCCTACAACTCGAGAAACAAATGATAATCGGATTGTTGCTTTCCCGCCTATTTTTATTTTTTGCTGTGGCCGTGCCGGCCAGCTTTTGAGCCATTATTTTTAATTTCCATCATTGAAAAATGTTAAATATTTTGCCCAAATCTATTTTATTTTAAAGAAATAGTTGAAAGTTAATTATAATAAAGTCATTTAAAAAATATATATTCTTTAATTAACTTTATGTTATTTCAATTTAACATTGCGCTGTAATTGAGTGGCTGTATAGTAAGATGGAACATAGTTTAATAAAAATGTAAAATTAGAATTAGTTTTTTTTTTAATAATTTGCCAGAATGAATGAATGAATGACAGCTGTCAGTTGAAAGTGATTCTCCCTCCGGGCTGAAAAGTATTTGAATTTAATTGAATTACCTTCAATCCGCTCCTCAGGCAACTTCCGAACTACTTTCAGAGTATGAGTAATGAAAAATTATATTTAAGTTTAAGTATTTTAAATTGTCTCCACTTTAATTTTTTTGCTGGACAGCCCTAGCCCTGATTATGCAAATAAAAATATCATCAGAAACTATAATAATACACGTAGCACCTTCTACGAAATCCTCGTAGAAAAAAGCTACGGTCGCTTCTTCGTAGCCTCTATCTACAGAAAAAAATTGTTGGCCAAGAACGTACTGCTGTTAGTTTATCGTCACTAATGTTTGCGCATTGTAGAATATTGTCACCAACCCCTACTCTTCCCGTGGGTGTCGTAAGAGGCGACTTAGGGACTACACATTGAACAGGGAACGGGCAGCAGCGCTCTCTGATACAGTAACCTTTTAATCTGCGATCTCCAACCCGCCTGCCAAGCGTGGAGATGATGGCAAAACCCTCCACTTAAGCGGAGGAGGCTCATAGTCCAGCAGTGGACTGTAACGGGCCGTTGATATTTTTTTTTTTAATGTTTGCGCAGGTATATATTACAGATAGAGGAAAGACAGTGGCTCAGGGGAACAATCGGAAATACGACGCAAACGCTGATGGACTGCAGAGGTTTCTTCATTATAAATATGAAATTATATATTTTTGGACGTATCTTACTCAATCGCGCAAAAACTGATTGGACTTGGATGTAATTTGGACCACAGATAGTTCATAAACTGGATTAACATATTATTATTATTTCCACGGGAAAAATCGTATACAACGCAAGCGTAGCCACAGTCGCACAACTATATTTTTTTAATATTTTTTTCCGGACGCTACTGTTCTCTAGCAACACTTTCATCCTACCCACATGTGTTTAGCAGCCACCTACAGAGCCATTCTCCAAGGAATCCTATAAATCAATCCGTTGGCAACTGTTTTGACAGTTGGGTGACGCCATCTTGAAACAGCGGGGGATGGTCCTGCTCCTGCGTGTGGTCCCACTTTGACGGGGTTTCTAAAAGACAAGTGCAACAGTATGGGTAAGTATGAACTAGTGATAACAGTAAAATTACTAAGATCGGCGAACCTTCGTACGGATCCGTTTAAAACTTCGATAAAAGATCTTTGATCGAAGAAT
Organism: Carpatolechia fugitivella; assembly: GCA_951230895.1. Lineage (NCBI taxonomy): Eukaryota > Metazoa > Arthropoda > Insecta > Lepidoptera > Gelechiidae > Carpatolechia > Carpatolechia fugitivella. The sequence goes on from OX579662.1 coordinate 2,126,180, forward strand.
TAAAATACCTCGATGATTTCCCCGTACGTAGTTTTTGCTTTTTTGACCCAACTAAAAATGCTTACCCTGAGTAATAAGTATAAGAAAATTTCGAATTGGGAATATTCTGAAAAAGGGTAGACCAGATCAGGAGTAACCTAAACCAGCAAGTATGAAGAGGTTGGTGAAATGTGGATGAAGCTTCGGATAAAGCGAAACATGTTTGTCTGGATCGTACCTTTAAGACTCAGCTTATAAGATCTTAATATCACGTCACATCACACTAATATTATAAACGTGAAAATATATTTGGATGTTTATATGGTTGGATGTTTGTTCCACCTTCACGCTTAAAGTACTCAATGGATTTGAATGAAATTTGGAATGGAGATAGTTTGTAACCTGGATTAACACATAGAATACTTTTTACTGGGAAAAGTCTTATTCCCACGGGAAAATCTTACATTACGGGAGCGTACACCGGAATGATTATATCGGTCTTAGGTCGGTGGATATTCTAGTAGCAAGTGAAGGGTAGTGGTCTTTGCCTACTAGTCTGGAAAAGGAGCGTGAGTTCATCATCATACCGTGTTGACTGTAACCACTAGACCTCATAAAGCTTAAGGTCTTTAGCTGAGCCATATGTACTAGTAACGACTACGTGACGTGACTACCTATATTACGTGCCTTCCGATGGACGAAATCATCATACATTTGTAACGAGGCATTCGTCCTCTTTCCTGTTTTATGACTGGCAACCTTTCTTGCTGGCAGTTTTATCTTTCATTTTAAATTCATTTTCAAATTAAGATTTCTTACGTTTCGATTTTGTCTTTTTCTGCCAAATTCTTCACTTCATGTCCTGATCTCCAACAGTAAATGCTTATCCATGTTACTATTTTTCTTAAACTGTAAGACTAGAGAGTGATTATATAATATATAAATACATAAATACCTTTTTTTTTTACTGTGCTCTAGTTATTGCCACATAAACCTTTACAACACTCTTCGTGTAGTGCTAAGCAGCTTCGTGGTGGCTGCTGGGCCACACATTTATACAATCAGATGATTCATCCTGCAATATCATATCCCAATACCTGGGGACATAATCTTTCTAAGTGAGAATTCATTAGATAGATAGATAAATATTAACAATATCTCTCTCTTTTTCTGTAAATTGTTATGTTGTGGATTTTTGTATTCGTATATGTTTGTTCTTGACATTTTCGTGATGTAAAGTGTCACAATAAAGTTTTTCATCTGCTTATCTACGTAGCAATTTGGTCAGTTCTCCTTCTTCTTCTTCAGCCAATTTCAACCGCTAAGGTGTAGGCCTCCTTCAGCTTCAGCTGCCATCTATCCGGGTCCTGCGCAGATTCCAATCACTTAGTACCCGCCAGTCTTTTGATGTTCGTACCAACGCTTCTGTGGTCTCCCTCGTGGGCGTTTTTCGCCCCGCGGTCTCCACTCCACTACCGCCTTACACCACGAGCCTTGCTTTCGGGCGACATGACCAGCCCACTCCCACTTCAATCTCGCAACCCTTTTAGTCAGTTAATAGATAATAATTCAGTCAATTTAGTCATTTATTTGGTCAAAATAATATAAAATACTAGAATTGTCAGTTACGACCATAATTTGGGTCAAACAAAATAATATCATTTGTAAACTTCCCTCTCAATACTTTATTCTGAAGAACTATTTTATTGCGTTGTAACTTATTCATTAATTCAGTGGAAGGTGTCGCGGCTAATTACCGACAGAGGTGCGCGCGCGCACCGCAGCTGCGCATTGGCAATGGCTGGCTGACAGCGATTCTAGTGCAAGCTGAAAAAATAAAAAATTTCAGCTTGCACTAAAATTTTTCATTTTTAGAATCCAGCACTCTTGTCTTGTCCCACTGCACCCTGTTTTCTAAAAGTAAAGTTGAGGATCTCTTAGATCCGGTTCACTAACACTATGACAGAATCCGTGGAGAGCACCTGTAAAGATGGACATTTTTTTGACAATTAATTCTATACTACAGGGATAAGTACCAAATGACTTAAGAATAAACAATAAAATAATAAAAAAAAAATAAAAAAAAATGAAAAAAAAATAATGAATAAAAAAAAAATGAAAAAATAAATGATTATTATTATTATTATTATTTATTATTAATAATAAATATGTGGGGACATCTTCACATACGGCCATCTGATCCCAAACTAAGCAGAGCTTGTACTATGGGTACCAGACAGCTGACATATTATACATTACATAAATAGATAAACAACAATCAGACACAAGGCAAACACAAGTGCTCATCACTCGAATGTTTGCCCTGGGCGGGATTCGAACCCGTGACCCTGTGTGTCGGAAGCAGATACACTACCACCAGGGCTACGAAGCCGGATAAACACTATGATTTTATTGTTAAATTTTCAAGACTGAAAAAACCTTATTTTGAAAAATTTGCTTATCCGTTATTCATTCATCAACAGCTCATAATACGTCCCCACCGAGGGGCTCGAGCCTACCCTGAATTAGGGCGATTAGGCCTTAGTCGACCACGCTGGCGCAGTGCGGGTTGCAACTTCACACACAACCTTTGAATTTCTTCGCAGGAGTGTGCAGGTTTCATCACGATGTTTACCTTCACCGTAAGAGCGTCGAATAAACGTACATATGCATTTCGAAAACACATTGGTACGTGGTGGGGGTCAAACCCGCGTCTCCCGGACGGGAGGCAGCGGCCCTAGCCACTAGACCACCGACGCTCTTGTCTCCGTGCGTGTGCCAGAATCGAGTCCAGTGGCTGACCACGATTTACGACCTCAGCTAAAACGCATACATTTCTCTTGTTTTATGTTAATTTGTCCTCAAACTGTAGGTGTTATTGATGGAAGTACAATTTGTATCCGTATTTTTTTAAAGTTCAAAATTGTACGATTCAGACCCTGACCGCGTGCCTTGGGAGTCGAACCCAAGCGGTGGAGCTGACTTAATCTATTAATATAATGAAACCGTACTCCTTACCGAACTCCTGAGGCGGCCGATGCCAGACCAGGTCCAAGCGGAGTAGGATGGGATGGGAAATTGGAGAGAAGATGCCAAGGTTATAAGGTGACGACCTGCCGTTCTGTTCTCCAATCTTCAGCTCGTATTCCTCCGTATGTACCTATGGTTTCTTGTCCGTGCACTCTTGTGGCGAAAACCCAGAAAAACAGCACGAGGCGTCCAAAACCTTCCAGATCCGGAAACAAGATGACGTCTGAACCCTGCGTTCCGAAGCGCACAGATATCAATCAGAGTATCCGTAATCGCGTTCCGAATAAGCGTCAGCCATACATTTTTCGCTCTCCGAGCGCCGACGGAAAAAGACCATTTTTGATGTTTTTTATTCCGATTTTTTTATCTTGCCATTGTATGTTTTGATGTATAAAGTTTACCTACACGAACTCTACATTGTCTTTACAGTCGAGTGCTGTAAAACGTCCATTACTTAGCTAGTCTTCTACGACAGAGACAGCTGAGGAATGTGCCACTTCCCGTGCTTATGCAAATGTTGTGGGGAATCCACGAATTCCGGGGAAGTCATTTGGAAGTCGTTTGCGTTTTTATCTTTGACATCCTTCTTCCTCGAGACTTGCTTTTTAAAGAACAGGTTCAATAATTAATAATTGTTTGGGGACATCTTCACACACGGCCATCTGATCCCATACTAAGCAGAGCTTGTACTATGGGTACTAGATAGCTGATATACATAACACAAATAGATAAATACATACTTATATAGATAAACAACAACCAGACACAAGGCAAACACAAGTGCTCATCACACGAATGTTTGCCCTGGGCGGGATTCGAACCCGCGACCCTGTGCGTCGGAGGCAGATACACTACCACCTGGGCTACGGAGCCGTCAATAATAATTAGCGTGGCCAGCAGCTAAGGTCTCATCCCCTTAATCAGAAAATCTGATTGGCTCGAGTCCCTCAATAGGGACCCTTTAATATGAACTGATGTTTATTTTTATTTTATTTATGTAAGGTACACCTGCAGTACACAAACGCAACATTAAAAAGAAACAGTGTAAACATAGGTTCTTGTTGTGTGTACCATAATAGGTGACACAGCATTTGAAAAAATAATGAACACGATAACATCTATGAATTTAAAATATGGTTCCAGATAACAATAATTGTTAGGAAAAATCTTCTATCCTCTATACATACTAATTGTTTCAATCGTAACTGACTCTTTCTCCTGGCCTGTTCCCTTTATTTGGGGTCGGCGCAATGTTTTCTTCTTCCAATCATCTCAGACGTCACATCACTATTCACTCCCTTCTTACACATAAATCATCTTTCACGCAATCCATCCATACTTTTCTGGGTCTACCCCTACCTGCTTTTCCATTCACTCTCATATCTAGCATACGTCTGGTGGTATGGGATTCCTCTCTTCGCATCACATGCCCTTCTTGACTGACTAACAAGTGTGAAACACGTAAAACTGTCTTATTTCCATTACTATCCAAAACGAAGCGATTTTTGATGATTAATCCTTTGACTCCTCGAGGAGCATAGGGCAACAGTTTTCTCCCAAAGGCGTCGATCTTGTGCCTTGTTCTAAGCCTCATTCCATGACATCCGAACGCTCTTAAGTTCTCCGAGAATGGATCTCCTCCAGGTGGTGACGGGGCGACCCTGTTTTCTACGACCACCAACTGGGTTCCAGTCCAAACCTGCTTTAGAGATGTAGCTGTCGGGTTCGGGTGTGCCCTATCCAACTCCATTTTCTGAACCATTTTTGAGCTGGTGTTTCCGTGGTTTAAATCCACTGCAGTTTCACCTGATGGAAAGACAAAAAAAAGGAACAAAAGTAGGTATACAGTATGATTTTGCAATACCCTACTAACAAAATTTAAATATAATGTTCAGACCATCATAAGCAACAACTTTTCCCAAGGAACATAGGTTGAAAATCCCCCAAAAAAATCGACTTTTCATACAAAATACACAATCAACTTTATGACTTTACTAATTTTTATGGGAGGTCGAAATTTTTTTGGGGGTTTTCAACCCAACAATGGCCTCGATTCGGGATGTCATGCTCTAATTCTAATTTTAAAATCCAGCTATCCTTTTTGTTTTTATGACCAATGAAAGAGAGGTGATGAACGAATGATATTAATTTGAAGGAATGATAACTTAAAATAAGGGCATAGCTGTCAGTTTAAGAGATTTTTAAGTCGCATGTTTTAAGTTCTCTCTAAAATTGTGCAATCGGCACGGCCATAAGGTTCAAATTCGATGTTTGACAGCTCTAATATTAGGATGGTCGTCTCCTGTCCCTTTTCAATCTATAAAAAGTAAAAAGGATTGACTAATTTAAATTAAGGATTAGAGCGTGACATCCCGAATCGAGGCCAATATAACCCAACTTGGGAAATGTTGTTGCTTATGATGGTCTGAACATTATATTTAAATTTTGCTAGGGATTGCAAAATCATGCTGTATATTTTTTAGGTAGCTATTTTCGTGTCCCACTGTTGGGCAAATACCTTTCCTCGCTTTCACCAACCCATCTCGATCTAGAGCTTCTAGATGCCAAGATCAGGGGGCCGTTTCACGAAGCTACAAGTTACAAATTACAAGTACAATTTGATGTAAATTGCGTAGACGATTAGAGAAAACGGTAAGGACTTACAGTTTAGGCGAATTGGCTACGCAATGAATATCAAATTGTAACTTGTTACTTGTAAATTGTTGCTTCGTGAAACGGGACCCTGATCAGCTGGTCAGTTTGTAAGAAAAGCCTTTTTTTTTCTTTTGGATCTAAAGTTGTTCAGTTTCATGCGCTGACTACTCGAGAGGTTATGCGTTATTTAGCTAACACATTGTATATTTATTTATTTATCCATGCTTCGGAAGGCACGTTAAGCCGTTGGTCCCGGCTACTATCTAGTCGTTACACGAGCCAAGTCAGTGGCCTTTGGCGGCTCTATAACACTGACACTAGGGTTTGTGAGGTCGGTTGTCGACCTTAACCATAATAAAAAGAAAGGTACGAATTTTAATGTTACTTACATCCTTTCTTTGGGTTCATTATTACTTTCAGAGCATGAGAGATGAAAAATAATTTAAAACCGTCTGAAACTGGTTTTAAACCCTGGTTTTTGGTTTTAAACGGCTTATTTATAATTATAGCCGGAACCAATGGTGACTAGTAGATGAAACTAGAGGTACCTGCTACACATTGTAGGTAATGTGTAACATTGCATGAAGACTTAACATAAACATTTTTGTATTATGTTAATACATCATCATATGTACTTCTTTACGAAATCAGATGACCCCAACAATTTGCATAAAATTTGCAAGATGTTTTATATTTAAAAAAATATAGAACATTGTCTTAGTTTTTGTTGTTGTTGTTGATGGTACAACTGAGTTAATTTTGTCCATTTGTACCATCACTTCCAACCTTTAAAAAAACAGTTTAGTTACATCACATGTCTGTAAAAGTCGTTACCTCTCAAACTATAGTCAATCACATCACATTGCCAAAATTAAATAATAACCTTATGAATCAAAACGATACAGACCGTTGCGAAAAAACCATTGTCACATAATGTACCATTACATAAAAGATAATACAGCAAAACAACCAAAACTATAAGCACACATCATAGAAAAAAAAAACACTATTCCTCCGAACGAGAATACTATACTATCGACCACGCACCAATGAAATCTTCACTATCACTTTTAATAAGACACTAAAGATTTCTATCCAATCCATTGCGCGTTCATTGCAGAAATATAAAGAAAATGTGTTGACCAAAGCAGAAATGTAACGTAACAAATGCGGTTTCGTGACTAAAGATAAAAGTCTAGCAGTATCGAGATCCTATCTCTCAATGGAAAGGTGTTCGCTCATTTCACCAACTATAAAACGGTTGTGGGGATTGCGAACTGCATCAGTCAACAGTGTGATATCGACAGCATCCAAACGACGCAACATGATCGCCTTTGTAAGTTTTTTCAGTGCATTTTTGACAGTTAAAAGTGACGGTGACGTAACGAAACGGAAGCATTAAAAGTGGACTACTTAACAAACGGGCCGGAAAATCGCGGCGTTCGGAATTTGAATTGAATTACATTTCTTTTTAAATCGGTCAATAGGCTGCAATAATGTTAATTTTTAAAAGGTGTTTTATCATCCACACATTTATTTCATCATCAATTTTTAACTTGTACATTTTTTATTCCGAAGCTTAGACTGATATTAAATAATTTAATGGTAACCTACGTTTGCTAACTCAAAACTTGCATCATTTAACGTAATAACTGCCTAGGTTTAACAAGTTAACCATAGACTATCACTCATATTGTTTATCTACACTCCCAGGTGAAGGGAATTAGGCCCTTTCTCCCACTTTCCTATAATTTCGTGATCGGTAATGTCGTGTTTAACAACTTCCTTGTAAATTTCCTGTGTTTAATATTTACTGCCATTGTCCATCATTGTTCAAGATTTATGCTTTGATTTATTTTATTACATTCTGTTTACTGTTTCCTTATAGTGAGCACCTATATCTTGAATAATTTGTTATTTTTCATTTTTAGGGTTCCGTAGCCAAATGGCAAAAAACGGAACCCCTTATGGATTCGTCATGTCTACTATCTAGTCGTTACAACGAACTACAAGAACTTTTATGTTACTTGCTGCTACGGAACCCTTCATGGGCGAGTCCGACTCGCACTTGGCCGCTTTTTTTTATTTATTTACTTTGGGATACAGACAGCATTAAATTATAACATTGTATAAAATACCATTGTGTTGATACAAAAGCCGATAAAGTATCCACTATTTTGTTTGCCTAGTGAAAGAAAGTGTTTTTCCGTACTGTGTTAAGAATTTCTTTCGTTATATCGTCAGTCTTTCTTATCACGTGAATATAAGGTCGACAACCGACCTCACAAACCCTGGTGTAAAAGTTATAGAGCCGCCAAAGGCTTCTGACGTGGCCATCTTCAGTCATATCTTTTTACTCAAACCTTAAGAATCTGATAACAAAACTTTAGATTTTGATGACTTGTATGTCCTCTGTCCTTTACCGTCGATAATTTGTATTTGTACTTAGGCGTGTAAATTTTTCGGTAACTTAAAAAACAACTATTTGATCATTATTGATTGGGTCAAATGGTAACCTCTTAAAAGAGTAGGTCTTCTATTCTGATCATTACAAACCTTCAAGTTTCTGAAACGAGGATCTAACAGGACCAACTCACTAACCAGAACCCATTCCTCTTAACTTCTAGAAAGCAACAGCCGTCCTCCTCCTAGCAGCATTCACAGCAGCCAGACCCTCTGAAGACTGGGAACCGGAAGGTCACTCACACACGGAGCACACGAAGCCGTACCACGTGACTGTGGTGAAGAAGATTGGAGTGCCCATACCTCACCCAGTGGCGGTGTCAGTGCCGCAGTATGTGAAGATACCGATCCCCCAGCCGTACCCAGTGCATGTGACAGTGGAACAGCCGATCCATGTCCCCGTTTATAAGGTAAGAAAGCTTCTGTAGATTTCTGATCGCCTGGTATCGAAATTTGGGTACTGGTTAGCGGTGACAGTGCCGCAGTATGTGAAGATACCAATCCCCCAGCCGTACCCAGTGCATGTGACAGTGGAACAGCCGATCCATGTCCCCGTTTATAAGGTAAGAAAGCTTCTGTAGATTTCTGATCGCCTGGTACTGGAATTTGGGTACTGGTTTACCCGAATTTCGGAAGGGAGACCAAGAATCGATATGGTTCAGCATTGAAGAAGTAGAACTCTCAAATAAGAGAGGTACAGGGAAAAGATGATTGTGGAGATGACAGTCTTCTAGTTCTTAGACTTCATTTCATTTCTGTGTGTGCAATAAAGTATATTCATTCATTCATTCATTCATTTTAAAAGAAAAGTTGGTGATAAAGTTCGTAGTGGCATACCCTCATTCCATATAGGTGGTGGTGTTGGTGGTGTGAACTTCCAGGGATAGAATTAATATTTAAATAAAAATTAGCACCGATTATGACTTGACACAAAATTTTTGCACGTTAAACAATGACTTGACTTGCAATTGCGAACTAAACATAAGCAGTGCCTAACATAACCTTTAATTTTGTTTTTGTTCAACGATCCAGGAAATCTCAGCTATAGTAACTTTTGGATGTTACATCTCTTAGTTATGTCATTAAATTTTTTTTGGTGAGCTCACCTTATACCTTATGAAATATTTATCGTAGGTAGGATACCTGCGAGTATCTTGAGCTATGCAATGACCTTTCAATTGAAACCTCACAAGCTTTCCAAAACTAACCACAGCAAAGAGAAACGCGTTTTCTGCGTGTCTAAGTAAATAGCGTAATACGCACGCGTGCGGGAAAATTTATGACGTCAGCGACCGCCGTTGTCTATGGGTTCTTAATCTATAACAACCACCAATGACATAATAAAGTGTTTTATAAGTGCACGGTCCGAGTCGCTGCACTGATTATTATGCAATGCAACTGGCCACAAAGAAAGTAAAAGTGACAGCCAGTCGACCGTATATTATTATCTGAAAAAAAAGCAAATATTGCCCACTTAATCTAGTTTACTGTGGTATACGTAATACATTTGGTTATACTGACTGACTTTTATTGATCTAATTTTCGATAATGCATAAATATTGATGGTTTTGTTAGATAAATCTCTATTTTTTCTTCCGCAGGTTGTGCACCAAATCGTGGAGAAGCCAGTGCCTTACACGGTCGAAAAGCCCGTGCCTTATGAGGTCGAGAAACCCTACCCCGTTGAGGTCGAAAAGAAGGTCGAAATTCCCATCCCCAAACCTTACCCCGTCCACGTTCCAGTCTACAAGCACATTTACCACCACAAGGGAGGCAAGCACTAAGCTATAGAAAAAAAAAATATAGGCAGAATGCCAACACAGCATTTGCCAAACAAGGCTGTACAGCGAAAAAGTAAAAAGCTTATTCTGTAAGCGACTTATTTCGCCACGATTCGTAAACGATTTGGATTCGTCGTTCGATTCTTGTAAATAAAATACAAATAAGACTTAAAGTAGATTTGGTGGAGATGTATTTCCATCATTTTGACTACGGTTCATTGAAATGTGATATTTATTGTGTGTAGCAATATGTTGTTTTTGTGTTGTTGCTGTTGTCTGCAATCATTGTTGACTACTGTGTTGTTGATTTAATTTTAAGATTTTGTTGAATATAAAACGTTGTTGTTAAATACTTGACTTTCTTTACTACAAACTACTACTTGCGTGTTTTTATTGGTGTTTATCTTAAGGATTTTATCTCTACTTAAATAGCAATGGTCTCTTGTTTTATTCAAAATTGTTCCGATACCTGAGATTATTGCTTCAAACGTGCGTGGCAACGAAAAAAACTTTAAAAAGTTTTTGTACCAGCCAGTATCACAAAATACTAGGTAGAGCTCTCTTTATTTTGTACCAGCCAGTATGTCCCAAAGTCTAAGACATGTTACAAAATTCAAAGTTGATTTCGAATTTCGAACCGCATCATCTCAAACCGCGCCAAATGACTCTACATTCGCAATCGCAACCTCAATGGTATCGCGCTGATATAATCGAGTTGCTTTCACTGCGGTCAAGGCCCGGGTCGACGACTTGCCTTCCTCGCGATCTTCTTAACGATACACCACTGCGTATCATTTACATTACCGCTTTCATTTGCGGATATATTGAATTCGCTTTATATAGAGAGGCAATCGATAACGGACGGATATAAAGATGTACCCGAGTTTATCTCTGTATAATGTGACAGAATTAAGAATGTGGATTCATTGATATCGTTGCATAATAAAAAGCGTTTAATATGAATTTATCACCTATATTTCAAATTATTCGTGTTCTCACGCATACGTGTGTCAAATTAATTATTCTGAATAATATTCTGAGTGATAATTATGGCTTTTTACAATGATATTTTAGTAAAGATGACATATATTCATACTGTTCGGTATTCAAATTTTATTTTTGCTACTACGAGACTGTTCATGTAACGACTAGATAGTAGCCGGGACCAACCGAGTTAGTGGCCTTTAGCGGCTCTGAAACACTGACACCAGCGTTTGTGAGGTCGGTTGTCGACCTTACAACCTAGACCGCTTCTATTTCGATACATATAACATCACTCACTATGTATATAAGGTTTATTGTAAACATGGCTTTTTAAAATAAACATTAAAAAAACTAGTTAATTAGGTATAAGATAATTTAACTTTCGCCTTCTCAAATCATCAAGTAGTCGAGCGCTCGACATTCATTACGGTGGTGTCGGGTTTGAGTCCCGGTGGGGTCACTGTCAAAACAACATTCTCTTTGCGAGCCTTTCCCCAGTTTGGTTAGGACTGCTGGCTGAATCATATGACTGTCTGAAAAGAAAGATGATTCCGTGCTTTGGAAGGCACGTTAAGCCTTTATCTACTGATGCAACAACCAATAACAACCTTACTGTCGTGTTCTTGAAAATAAACCATTTTGTATTAATTTGTATTTATATTAATGATGTAGTTAGTTAGTCGTAGCCTTTGGCGACTCTATCATCAACAGCTCATATACGTCCCCACCGAGGGGCTCACACACAACCTTTGGATTACTTCGCAGGAGTGTGCAGGCGGTTTCATCACGAATCATGAGGTATGCCTTCACCGTAAGAGCGTCGAATAAACGTACATATGAATTCGAAATTCGAAAACATATTGGTAAATGATGGGGATCGAACCCGCGTCTCCCGGACGGGAGGCAGCGGCCCTAGCCACTAGACCACCGAGGCCCAAACTGTCACATAACTAACATAAAGCTATAATCATGTCCACAACACAGCCGAGCGATTAGTTACACTTGTCCGAGATCACTCGGACATCAGTCCGAACGACGCAAGTTCGAGTTCGGACTCGTCGTTTGACGATTTGGGATCCTTTGGTGGTTGGAACGAAACCAAAATCCTAACAATTAATTAACTAATGCACTCTGAGCATTAAAGTAAAAAGCAGTGTCAAATTTCGTCGACCTTCACAGAGCTTGGTGACGTAATGCGCCTGTTTCTGGCCCGGATAGCCAAGGAGATGCAGGTTCGAGTCCTGTCCAAGATCGACAAAGTTTTTCATTTTTCGCTTTATACGTTAACAGACGTCATCTGTAACAATACCAAAATCTTAGCTATTATTAAGTTTACTATTTTTTTAAACATCAGTTTTGCAACCATTTGTGACGGAATTTTGCTTACTTATACAATGATGTTTGAACTCCACCACCACGTACCAATGTGTTTTCGAATTTCGAATTCATAATGTACGTTTATTCGACGCTCTTACGGTGAAGGAAAACATCGTGATGAAACCTGCACACTCCTGCGAAGAAACTCAAAGGTTGTGTGTGAAGTCGACCAACCCGCACCGGACCAGCTTGGTCAACTAAGACCGTGTTAAATTCAAGGAACACTCGAGTCCCTCGGTGGGGACGTGTATATTTGTACCTATTGTATTGTATCTGTTGATGACGATGATAAATTACAATGTGAAAAAACATAAAACATCTCGAGTCGTTTTTGGTCCAAAAGCGTTTTTAATATAAATAAACATAAATAAATTTTATGTTAATTGACTCGGATGGTTAATCAGATTGGCTTGGCTAACATAATTAATAATGGTATGTAAAAAAATTCTTTTCAAATACCAGAAATATATTTTTTTGGAAAAAAATAAAATAAAAAATTGCCAGTGTTCCATGCGACAAGCGAAACGCGTTCAAAAAGATGAAATTGGTAATTCATTGGAAGAGCTCTATGAAATTCGTAGCAACCATATTTCCAGCCAGTTCACCCATTCCAATAAGCAAACCAGCTATTCCATTTTCGAACAGAGAAACGTCAAATATTTCAAACACCATCTTGGCCGTATCTTTTCTTTATTTTTTTACATTGGCAAAGAGCCGAGATGAGCATACGCACCTGCCAGCCCCCTGCTGTTAGGACCTCCGTACCGATGGATTAAAGTCGGCTTACCTTAGCCTGAATACGAAAAAAAGTAAAAAATCAAAAAGGTGATGTTAAAAAGGTCATTACGTGTTTAAATTCTTGTTTTATTTTGACAAATTGACCTGCGCTGACCCGATGTGGGGCGTTTACCTCGCTTTAGCTGTTTTGCAGCGTATTTTTAGAGCAGATAGGTTCCAATACAATAAAATTACTTAATCTACCAAGTAAATGAAGTTAAAATGTGGGCGATTGGACAGTAAAACGTAAGAAAACCCATCTGACATTACATGGCACAACACATAAGAACATGGCGCCAAAAAAAATATACGGTTTATTATCAGTTCGTTCAATTCAATAGGAACAACCGTCTTCACAATCCCTTCGGTGGGGACTTAATAGTAACACTCTACCTCTGAACATGCATTCGCAATTTTGCAATCATTTCTACTACCCACTCCATCTAATCCAATCAACATGATTTTAAGTCAATCACACCGGATACATTATTATAACCTCTGACTGTTTCCAATACACCCCACTAACACATGGATTTCGACCTTAATTCACCCAATGTTGAACATTATAATTCCAAATTAACACAAATATTTAGTTATTTCCAATTTCGCGGCAATAATAAACACATTTTGTTGAGAAAATGGCGGACGACGACGGTTTCTGGATAATTTCGCGCGCTCTGTCAACAAACATGGCGGCCACGTTATAGTAACAGCTGATAGCAAGAGTAATGTGCTGAAATCCCGAATTACGTCAGTGAATTGGCAAGAGAAGAATGTAAGTTGTTTCACGATAATGCATCCTCACATTCCGCTAAGGTAACAGAAGTCTATTTGAAGGCTTCAAATGTGGAACAGATGACGCATCTGCCTTACAGCCCGGACCTCGCACCCTGCGACTTCTTTTTGTTTCCAAAAATTTAAGACAAACTTAGAGGCACACGTTTTACGAGCCCTGATTCGGCGGTGAATGCGTTCCATGAAGCCATTGAAGAGGTCCCTAAGGAAGACTAGTCCAACTGCTTTGTGCAGTGGTTTCAGCGAATGCAAAAATGCATTAATTGCAAGGAAATATATCATAAGCATTATTTATCAGAATCCAGAAACTTTCAGTATGCCCTAAGTATATGCACGTTTATTCGACGCTCTTAAGGTAAAGGAAAACATCGTGAGGAAACCGGCACACTCCTGTGTAGAAATTCAATGCGTGTGAAGTTAACCAACCCGCACAGGGCCAGCGTGGTCGACTAAGGCCTCCGTAGTATAGCAACACTAAGTTTAACATTTTCTCTTACTATGTATTTTATCGCCCTAATTCAGGGTAGGCTCGAGCACCTCGGGGGGGACGTATATTAGCTGTTGATGATGATAATGGAAAGTTTGTATTGTTTCCGTGTGTCTGTGAGAAAATAAAGCCACGAAAGTTGTGTTTTTCAAAATAGATTATTATTTTTTATCATTATTTTTTTTCATTTTCTGCTTTATAATTAATAAACATCATTAATTTCTTTTTTTTATTATTAGTATAACTTTTTATTCAGGTACCAAATAAAAAACAAACAATACAACTATTAAAATCACAAATAAAAGATATTCTCCAGCGCGTCTCCCCGCGGCAGAGTTCCCACAAGACTGGCAGCATTCCCTCTCTGTATCGCTATTGCTATTCTCTGGGCAAAGTAGCTACCAGCTCTTGGGTCACCCGATACCTCGCGGAGACGCGCAGAGATAATCAGTCAGAAACATTTTAGCCTCATGGCCCCACAGACCCAGTGTCTCAACTGCAAAGGGCACGAAAAAGTTATTTATAAGGAAGTCCTGATATTTTCTACGTTTGGTACCCTCCGCCGAAACCGCTGCAGCTCTCGCTACAACTGCAATGTCTAGCCCCTATCAATAATTAAACATTCGTACAATCCGTGCTTAGGCCTAACCGCCCATGTTAGTAAGTTAGATAAACTAAATGACTTTGTTCCTACTATTTCATGCCATACAACCGACCGCATTTTCAATATTACAGATGCCAGTAGACAAAATGAATTCCCAACAAAAACAAATACGTAGTTGACATTCCAACCTTTGAATATTCTCGATAACACATCTTGTTTTAATCGAACACTACGATCGATAACTGACAACTTTGATTTGCATCTAGAAATACAAATCACCAATCTAATACCGACTCTCTTCACTTGGTTATAAGTGCGACGGTGATTTTGAAATTGTGGTTATCATATTGTGGTATTTTGTTCTCACTCGACATTCCATATTGTCGATTGGGACGTCTCAATCCCAACGTATTTATCTCTTTCATAATTCGAACTAAGATGTTTGTCATTTAGTTTCTCGGTACCGCGTGTAAAGGCTTCTAAATAAATAATGTACTTATGTTTTTTAAAAGACTGATTGGTCATCGTCATCGGCTCTTACAAAGCGATTTGTATTTGAGGCACTTTATTGATTAGTTAGAATTTGAATTTAGAAACGAATTGGTTCATAAGTGACGTTTCGAAAAGATTTTTTTTTGTTAACTTGTTCTGTTGTAGAGCGTCGGTGGTCTAGTAGTTAGGGCCGCTGCCTCCCGTCCGGGAGACGCGGAGTCGATCCCCACCACGTACTATGTGTTTTCGAATTTCGAATTCATATGTACGTTTATTCGACGCTCTCACGGTGAAGGAAAAACATCGTGATGAAACCTGCACACTTCTGCGAAGAAATTCAAGGGTTATGTGTGAAGTCGACCAACCCGCACTGGGCCAGCTGGTCAACTAAGGCCTAATCGCCCTAATTCAGGGTAGGCTCGAGCCCCTCGGTGAGGACGTATATGAGCTGTTGATTATGGCCAACACGCGGACCATCGCGGCACGATGCTACAGTATCCTAGAGATTATGAATTTAGGTATGTATCGATGTATAGGTAAATCAAGTGACAACATTGGAACTAACGCCGCCCTTGTCATCTTGTAAAACGTCACTTTGATTAATCTTAATCTTATTTTTTATGGCGTTTACAATTTTAATATAAGAAGCGCTTAGCGCTCCTTTCATTGTCATCAAATTTCGGAGTCACCAACCGAGTTCCGACGCATACTGTTTAGACAAAACACAACACAGCTCCGAAATAACTCTGTTTCGACGGTCCAATGCTTATCTTATCTTACTTAGCCTATGCTGTCTCACTGCTGGGCAAAGGCCTCTCTCTTTTCTTTCCACTCTTCTCTGTCTAGAGCATCGGTAAGCCAGGTCTTGGAAAAATCTTTTAGCTCGTCCTCCCATCTCCGCCGAGGTCTGCCACGTCGTCGCCTGTTAGTTGGGGGTTTCCAGTAAGTAGTTAACTAACTCGCCGTGTGGTGACGGCAGAGTAGAATACATTTGTCACCAACCCCTACTCTTCCCGTGGGTGTCGTAAGAGGCGACTTAGGGACTACACATTGAACAGGGAACGGGCAGCAGCGCTCTCTGATACAGTAACCTTTTAATCTGCGATCTCCAACCCGCCTGCCAAGCGTGGAGATTATGGCAAAACCAAACACTTAAGTGGAGGAGGCTCATAGTCCAGCAGTGGGCTGTAACGGGCCGTTGATGTTGATTGATGAGTTAACTTAGCCCGGTCCAATGCAATGACAGTATAATATTTTTACAAATAATATTTTGTAGGGTTAGGGGGCAAATCGCCATTAAAAATAAAATCCAATGCTTTTTTGCTTTATCACTTCACTCTAATATTATCAAAATTTATTTGGATGTTTACTAGATGTTTGGATGTTTGTTCCGCCTTCACGCTTAAAGTACTCAACGGATTTGGATGAAAATTGGAATGGAGACAGTTTGTAACCGTGATTAACACATAGCATACTTTTTACGGGAAAATCTTACACAATGCGAGCGTAGCCGTGGGCGGACCGCTATGCGCTAGTGAGACATAAAGAATCATGGCCACATTACTACCCAACCTAAACCACGTACGCAAATGATTCTAATTTCTCACCCGCTCATTCCGCAACCACAGAGTTTTAAAACAAAGGGAAATCTAACCAAAGCCAACACGACCATATTGAATTCAAATAACCTATTGTTGTCTGACAACTTTATTTGGGCGATTTTTCTTTTCACAACTTATCAAGAAGAGTAATGTCCGTGGCTTTTTTGTAGAAGTCAGAGTTTTATTTTGTAACGGATCGTGTAGGCTTAATTTGAGAGTATTTGTAAAAAGATAAAGAAGTGGCGCGTTGACCTCATATATTATAGTTAACGGGAAATCCTTTTTAGGAGATTCTGGACTCTATTAACTATATTTCACTTAAAGACACTATATTGTTTGTTTACGCCATCGAGTTATTAGGGCCGGTGGGGCGGCAATTAAAAGGATTTAATTATTTAAATGCGATTTATTATAAATTACCCTACGTGTTGAGAATGACAAGCAAAGACAATGTTGCCAGATGGCCAAGAGTCGCCATTACATAAAAAGGAAACTATAAATAAAGCGTCGTAAACAATGTTGTAAAATCAGTAGACGGTATTTCACTACGGTATCTCGTCACGAATAAGTTGCAAGAATTGCTATATATTAGGTCCTTACATATGAAATTGGCGTTTTGTCGTACTGGCCACTTTGATCACAAATTTCTCCTATTTGGTTAGGAATTCGAAATTCAAATTTATACAGCTATTTCCACATGTAGTTGTGTTTCGTAAACCGTCATTCATTTGTTTTTTTACTTATCTTTTTTCTGTTTGCATCGCTCGATTTACAAAATGGAAAATTTGAAATATCGCGTTATTTACGAGTACGAGTTCCACCGTGGCACCAGTGCTGCGGAAACGGCTCGAAGGGTTAATGATGTGTATGGCGGTTGTGTCGCAAAAGAAAACACAGTGCGTTTTTGGTTCCAACGTTTTCGTTCTGAAAATTTCGACCTGCAAAACAAGCCCCGTGGACGGCCGGAGACCCAAGTTGATAATGAAGCATTGAAGGCTATTGTGGAAGCGGATCCATCGCAAACCACGTCCGAGTTAGCTGCAGGCTTCGGTGTTAGTGATAAAACTGTTTTAATCCACTTGAAGCAAATTGGGAAGATTAAAAAACTTGAAAGGTGGGTTCCTCACGAATTGAGTGAAGCAAACCGGCAAACGCGCGTCAACTGCTGCGTTACATTACTTGACCGGCACAATAACGAAGGGATTTTAAATCGAATCATTACCTGTGATGAAAAGTGGATTCTCTACGATAATCGGAAGCGGTCATCGCAATGGCTGGACCCTGGCAAGCCAGCCAAAGCCTGCTCCAAGCGAAAATTGACCAATAAAAAGTTACTTGTAAGCGTTTGGTGGACTAGCGCCGGTGTCGTTCATTACAGTTTTCTCAAATCTGGCCAGACGATTACGGCAGATGACTATTGTCAGCAATTGCAAACCATGATGGAAAAGCTAGCTGGTAAACAACCGAGGCTGGTCAATCGCTCTACGCCACTGCTGCTTCACGACAACGCTAGACCACACACTGCACAACAGACGGCTAGCAAATTAGAAGAGCTTCAATTGGAATGTCTAAGGCATCCACCGTACTCCCCGGACCTTGCTCCAACAGATTACCATTTTTTTTCGAAATTTGGATAACTTCTTGCAAGGGAAAAAATTCAACTCAGATGGGGCAGTCCAAATCGCCTTCAAAGATTTTATTGATTCCCGTCCGAATGGTTTTTTTAGTAAAGGGATCAATGAACTACCTATGAGATGACAAAAGTGCAAAGATTACAATGGCTCATACTTTGATTAAATAAATATACTATATAAAAATTTTTCGACTTTTTGTTCCTCCCATACAAAACGCCAATTTCATATGTAAGGACCTAATATATAACCACTTTACGGAGAATCATCATCGTCACATCCTCACCGAGGGGCTTGAGCCTACCCTGAATTAGGACGATCTGGCCCAGTGCCGATTGATAGATAGATAGATAGATAAATCTATTTGTAAATGCAATACACAGTTTTTACAGTATGCAAAAACATCCACAAAACGGCCCTAACTTAGTATGTTGCAGTGACACGGTTAGCACAGTGCCACTGCGCTGTTATTCTGTTTTATTTTATTTTATTTTATTTATTAGGTTTGCCAACAGGTAAACATCTTAAAAGTAGAACAATAATATTTACTAGTAATAATTTCGAGATGTAGACCCAATTACAGCCAAACACAGCATGCGCATAGTGTTTTAACAATTCAATGATTCATTTATTTAACGATTATAATTTAACCAATAAAAAAGTCTAATTTAAATTTAATTTAAACTAATTTCAAAGTAATGAGAGATTTTCTGAATTAACTGAGTGACGTGTTGAAGATATCAATAGGTGAAGATAGAAAAATGTTGTTGTAATCGCGGTAAATTCTAGGTAGCAGGCTGTTGCGTCCCAAATTGGTTCTGTTAGCGCCAATTGGTCAAGTCCATACACATTTGAATTTCAGGATAGACAAAATGCATGTTCCTCACTATGTTTTCTTTCACCGTAAGAGCGTCGAATGATCTTATTGAGTTCAAATTGGAAAAAAAGAACATTGGAATGTGGTGAGCTTAGATAGAACCCACCACCACGTCTCCCGGAATGGAAACGGAGGCTGTAGTAGAGCCTCATCGCTAGCACTTGTTTTACAAAGTAATAAAGGGGAGCAACCAAAGTGGGCTTAACCTTGAACAGCCATTTAAAAAAAGAATTGAATCACGAAACATTTTGAAATAATATATAATGAATTTAGCTGCCTATAATAATATGGGAGTATCAAATTAAATATAAAAAAATCATGTTTTGTAAGACTTTCAATCGATTGATAACGCAAACACTAGTGTTACCATAATACATTCTGGCAAAAGTAATAAGAACTTTCTTTATTATTATGATACTAAAATTCCAACATTTTTGAGAAATCCTTATTACAGACAACTCAAAACAGTCAATATTATAATAATATTTTTATGTTCATATTGAAGCCCAGAGTTCAAACATTTTGGTTTCTGTCCTTTTCCATATTCTTCATACACACCCCAGTTAGCACCATAACTTCGATCGAAAAATTGACATCAATTAATTCCGGCGTCCTGACAACTCCATCGCTCACCACGTTTTGACAATCAGTCAGTTGACAGACCGTCAGTCTACATCAAACTTTTGTTAGCGGGTTCCTGACTGCTGCTTTTAGTTTTAGGATTCTGTGGATATGTTGATTGTTGATTGCAAAAACAAAATCTGAGGCCATTTAACATAATTTTGAAGAAGAAAGAGAACAAATTAGTGGAACTGTACTTACTCATTCATTCATTCATTCAGGATTAGATTTATTAAAAAAAAAAACAACTATTTTTATTCAACATTAAGGCTGCTAGACATTGTTTAGCGAGAATTTGCATTAATTTGTCAAAATTTTGCGTTTAATGAACACAATGAATTCGAAATTCGAAACACGTCGAATTTATGAGTTTACGATATCTACTAATTTACGTGACTTGACGTTACCGGAATTCGATGTAAACGGTAAAATTCTTGGGATGCATTTCATCTTAAATTATAAAAGAAACTACTTTTTTCTTATACCTACATTTTGTAGCCACTAACAGCCACTTCTCATCCCACTATAAGCTCCACAAATACCATCCTAATAACACTACAGAACCCCACGGACAAGAAACACCTGCCCAAAATCAAAAATCCGCCTACCGTTTGACAGTTGACAGTTTTATGGATGGCCCATTGACAGTTGCGCGGCTAGTTTGACAGTTTGACTAATGCTCCTCTAATTCCGACTGCGAATGATGGCTAGTGTTCGGAATGGGGTGTCAACAGGGTCGATAGTTAATTTATGTCTGTGGTTCTTTATTTAGACAGGTTTTTGCAGGTTAATATGTCAGGAAGGGAGGTGGGTCTGCTGAATTAGATGCGAAGTTTGGGGTTGGTCTTGAAATTGTAAGATTTAAGTTTAGAATTTATAACATCCCATCCTGATCGCCCTAATTTTGGGAAGGAAAGTTCGAAGCGCTTCGTAGGAATATTAAAAAGCTGATAACAGCAACAACTGAATAAATTACAAACACACACATAATTAACAATAAAAGAAGGCTTTAAAATCTTGTTGGGCTTTATGTAGAGCCCCTTATGTAGAGTCCTGAGCAAAACCCTTCGGGCAGCACATATTTTGAATAGACCCATTATCGAACGCATCCTAGCCAGTTATTACGTAATTAATACATTACTACCCTTTCAGCCCGCCAACGAACGCGAGTTAATTTGAATTTCGAATTCGAATAATTAACGTGCGCGCGCAGCTTGCGGGCACCTGCGATTTTCCCGCGTCGCTATTACTCTTTTTAATTATTTTCTTTTTTTATTTACGTGAGTAGGACTGCCAGTTTTAAATATTAAATTAAATTAGCAAAGATCGATGGTATAAAATGATCTGATGTTAATTATTCCGTTAATTGGTACGTACCATGTTGGCATTTATAGCTTTCAACTACGATACTTAAATATTTTGCAATGAAGAAGTGTCCATTTAGCGTACTCACTTGAATTAATTAAAAAGACATAAAAATTAAATTCCGTTTAGTTATTAATTTATTTTATTAAATTATTAATTTGACTGCGGTTTCGTAGGCGGCCAAAGGGGTTATAATAACGTCAGTATTAAATTTTGTGCCTGTAGTGTACTAAAACACAGCAATAGTAATTAAAAAAAACAATGCTTACATGTTAATCAATTTAAAACACCTACATAACATTGGCCCAAAATATTTCTATTTAAAAAACAAAACACTAATAATGTCATTGAAAAATTACAGCTGGCCAGTTGTAATTTACAATATTGAAAACGGCAGCCATATTGTTTTAATAAGTTAAAAGGGCGCGGAATGCGTTCTACAGTGCACAACAATTTGTCAGCGAGGGGCGTTCCGTACACGGTAATTGGTGGTCAAAAGACGAAAAAAACAACAAAAAATTGAATTGTTTATACGGAATTCATGCCGTTACGCCCATGTCAATTATTTATTCTTGCCAAATGATAATGATACGTCTATAGAATTACTCAAGAGGGCTCTTTGAGTTATCGTGCATCCTTCTTCGTATACGCAAGTGTGTATTAAAAACTACTTCAGTTAGAATGGTCGTTGATCAAATCGACGACACCTGCTTGCAACTCGTTTCTTTATAATAAAAATACAAATGTGTTAGTATAAAGAGCGTCGGTGGCCTAATGGCTAAGACCACTGCCTCCCGTCCGGGAGACGCGGGTTCGATCCCCACCACGTACCAATGTGTTTTCGAATTTCGAATTCATACGTACGTTTATCGACGCTCATCGTGATGAAACCTGCACACTCCTGCGAAGAATTTCGAAGGTTGTGTGTGAAGTCGACCAACCCGCACTGGGCCAGCGTGGTCGACTCAGGCCTAATCGCCCTACTCCAGGGTCGGCTTGAGCCCCTCGGTGGGGACGTATATGAGCTGTTGATGATGTTAGTAGATACAAAAGTTTTAGCTCTATGAGGGACTAGCTTTGTTCCTTTAAAAAGAAAAACCTTTGTTAATTGAACAGTATTTAATTAAGTATCGATAAATAATGATTAGTATGAATCAACCACGTTATAGATCATAGAAAGGTCACTGATAAAGGACGGCTGAATCAATAAAAGTTACACTTTTAAATATGATATAATCTACCGACGACGACCTCTACCCAAGTACCCAATTACGATAAATTTTCTTCTATTCCATTTCTTTTAATAATGAAATACCCTTTCTTGTAAACACGCTTTTTAATACAATATCAAGACAATTAACTGGGAGCAGAATTCCTACAAATTACAAGTAAGATCTACAATTTGATTGATAATTCATTTTGTGAAGACTTCATTTACTTTCTTGGTGAAAAAAAAAAACAAAGAAGCAGGAACGTAAATAAGACGCAATATTAAACGCAAATTAAAACGTTGTACCACGAAACTGTACCAGCAAAAAACCTTTTTAAACTCACCGCAAATTCAGCCGCAAAACGAGTCCAGCAGCGTACACCTTTCGTTAAAAAAAATATCAGTTTTAAATTAGGTGGGTCCTATCTTAGGGCGACATCTAAGCGGCGGCCGGTGGCAGTAAATTACATGAATCTGGAGCGCATCTTATTGTATGCAGATGTGTCGTTCCGAACGCACCTCACCCATCTATTTTGCATCAACTTTCGGCCTCCGATATTTGCAAATAAGCATCTACCTAATTATATGTAAAAGATTTCAAGTTCCATCACATTTACGAACTTTATAGTTATTTAAATATTTGTAAACTATGTTTTTTAAACTACTCGTTGTTAAGATCTGGTTTTAAGCATCTAAGGTCGTATACAAGATGGTTAAAGCCAACCCGCCTTCGGCCACCGTATTATGCTATTATTGTCAATAATAGAAAACAATGGGATATCGAAACCACCCATTGTTCAAATCACAATAGCGTCGCTCATTACTCAGCCCCTCGTTAACGTACCGCCCGCCGCAAAACACTAACTTTATCAGTCCCTCACGTCAAATATCTGCCGATCTCCAACTATATCTCTCTTGGACACAATCGAGGCAGAATAAAACGAAGACAGCGGAACATGACTTCTGAACGCACCCTGCCAGATGCGTATCGGAGCGCCAAAAAAGTAAAACTTCGAATTTCGAATGATATGACCAATGACGGCCGAGTTCCTTTTACGAAATGCCCGCGAATTGTCAACGCATAGACAAGGGCTGGATTTGAATAAAGTCTCTCTACATACGTTTGATTTGAATGGATGATTTGAATATAAAGGTTGGTTTGCGTGTCGTCGCCATACATCAAGCGGAGGGTTTAAGTCTTTCGAGCGCTTTTTGGACACAAATAAGCGTCTCATCGTCGATCGGACGCGCAACGCGCATAATGCGTTGGCAATTTTGGACATTTCTGGGAAAAAGAATAGCTACCGATCGAGTTAGAGAAGTGGTCTCACATTTGAATAACCAGGCACTTCGGCAGACTTCGATAGCACACTACAGTAGCTCAACATCAATGGGACCTGAACTCTGTTTGTTTGTATTCTATGTAATACATAAAATAACCTTCAAAATAAAATTCTGACGACATTTTCACCAATTTTTTTATTTATGTGTTAAGTTAAACTGTAGCTGTACTTACAAGCTCATGAAACCGAACAACTTTTGTTATCCAAAATCTCAAAAAGATACTATGGCTTAGTTTTCATACATGTACCGTTCAACTGCACGAATTAGTTTTTTTTTTTTTATATTTTCCGTTTCATGGGCTAAATGAAATACCAGAAATACCACCCGAAAGATCTTGTGGTATTAATTTACAGTTAACAACTTAATCATGATCAATAGCCCATATACGTCCCCACCGAGGGGCTCGAGCCTACCCTGATTTAGAGTGATTAAGCCTTAGTCGACTACGCTGGCCCAATGCGGGTTGGTCGACTTCACACACAACCTTTGAATTTCTTCGCAGGAGTGTGCAGGTTTCATCACGATGTTTTTAAGAGCGTCGAATAAACGTGCATATGAATTCTAAATTCGAAAGCACATTGATACGTGGTGGGGATCGAATCCGCGTCTCCCGGACGGGAGGCAGCGGCCCTAGCCACTAGACCACCGACGCTCTCAAAAACAAACCTAATGAGCCCAAACTCGGGAGTTACTACTGACTTTGAAGAGTTCCACCATCCTTCAACTGTCTCCATCAATAAACCTTCATCATCAGGTATAAACGAACTCTTTTCACAATTCTAATGAGCCCAATCTTGAGGAGTTTACTACCCATTGAAGAGTTCCACCGTCCACCTCCAGCTCCATCATCAGATTGGCTCCACGGAACCGAATTATGGTATTGTCGCCAAGTTCTGAGCTACGTTTAAAGTTTCAAGTTCACAACTCATCCAGAAACTATTATTCGAAAAAGTGCCAATTACAAAAAAGCTAAATCTGTTCATATAAAAGACATCAACGCAAGCAGTTTTAAATTTCAATCGTTTTATTTTAAAAACTACCTTTCCGGGCGCGTTGTTTGCGGTTGAAGAGTTTTTCATGCGGTAAACACTACCCTATATCCATCTTTGTGTGTTTCGCTATCTTTTTACCAACTTTCATTCAAATTGGCTTAGTAAAAGAAGTAGCTCTCCACCCGCTTTGTCGTAGCTCGAACACTGGCTTATATCTGTCTTTGGGTGTCTAGGTATCTGTTTACCAAATTTTATTTAAAATCAGTACAGTGTTTTCGGTAGGATTTTTTTTGTATTTTTTTAATACAATACAATACAATTATACATACTTTATTGACACCAAAAAGTTACAGAAACACAGTACATAATAATCAATCAATCAATCAGCCTATTGCAGTCCACTGCTGGACGTAGGCCTCCCCTTGGGCACGCCAAAGCGCACGATCACCCGCTTTCCTCATCCAGCCACCACCAGCGACCTTCTTCAGGTCATCAGTCCACCTGGCAGGGGGGCGTCCCACACTACGTTTTCCGAGACGCGGTCTCCATTCGAGAACCCGTCTGCTCCACCGCTCATCGGTTCTGCGACAGACGTGGCCAGCCCGCTGCCACTTCAGCTTGCTACATTTCTGGACAATATCCACCACCTTGGTCCTCTGCCGAATGATTTCGTTTTGGATTTTATCCCGTAGCGAAATACCAAGCATAGATCTTTCCATAGCTCGTTGAGTGACATGTAGCCGGTGGGCCAGCTTCACCGTCATGTTCCACGTCTCGGCTCCGTATGTCAAAACGGTACGGTAGTACATAATAATAATATGTTATAAATAAGAATACAATAATTAAAATACTTGTATGCTTGTACTACGTATCTAGACAATAGGCTGTATTTTAACATAAACGGCCCGTTACAGTCCACTGCTGGACAATGAGCCTCCACCACTTAAGTGTTTGGTTTTGCCATAATCTCCACGCTTGGCAGGCGAGGTTGGAGATCGCAGATTAAAAGGTTACTGTATCTGAGAGCGCTGCTGCCCGTTCCCTGTTCAATGTGTAGTCCCTAAGTCGCCTCTTACGACACCCACGGGAAGAGTAGGGGTTAGTGACTAATGTATTCTACTCTGCCGTCACCACTCGCCAAACCAATAGGCTGTACCTACAGGTAACCTGTTCGAATCCCAACAGTATCAAAGAATGTACTTATTACTTTTTAATTTTTTATCGATTTCGACTAAAACGAAACGCATTAACTGGAAATACCGGGTTCCATCTGTCATCATTAACGACAGAAGATCCTAATAAGTTCGACACAACACGAAAAAAGAACCAAAGACTGCGCCTGCGCACCGTGTAATGGTTGTAATTGTGTTCGAGTGAAATATGGGATTTTGTGATTATTATTATTTTTTACTGTTTCTTAAATCAATACATTGTTATCTCCTACGTCTCCCTCGACCGAAAATAGGACGAGGTCTTTGTAGACCACGCGCTGGCCCAGTGCGCGTTGGTCGAATTCACACACAACCTTTATTTCCTCGCAAAACTGTGCAGGTGTCTTCACGATGTTTTCCTTCACTGTAAGAGCATCGAATAACAGTAAATTATGGATTGGAGTTTTAAAACATATTGGTACGTGGCCAAGAGTAGTCACTTTATTATAATGAAATGGTAATTTATTTTCAAGTCTGCCAAAATTCCAAGGCGGGTATTCTACTGGGATACTTACTAAGTGGCCGTGCAGGGAAGTGGCCTTTCATGGGAAGTGGCCATTCAGGGAAGTGACCTTATTAGGACCAACACTCTTTTTGATCTATATCAACGATCTTTGTATGCTTAATATTCCGAACTGTAAAATTTTTACACACGCTGATAATACGGCTCTCCTCATTCATGGCCCTGATTGGAATAGCACAATACTTAATGCTGAAAGAGCGCTCAGAGTGGTTATGGATTGGCTTTCTGCGCATCTCTTAACTTTAAATATCACCAAAACCAAAAACGTGCCCTTTTCAATCCACTCTAACACTGCCCTTACACAATCTTGTTCCATAGTCGCCCACTCGTGTACGCTTGGTCACGGCATCTGCTGTTGTAATCCTCTAGAACGCACGGATAGTATTAAATATCTTGGGATTCAAATCGACAGTACATTAAACTGGGAGAAACAGATTGATGTGTTGACGTACAGAACCAGGCGTCTTATATATATATTTAAAACTTTAAGGTACTCCGCAGATACAGACACGCTTCTTCTAGTATACCAAGCGCTATGCCAGTCTCTGCTATCTTATTGTATACCGACATGGGGTGGGGCGGCTAAGACCTCCTTAATCAAGCTCGAAAAAGCTCAAAGAGCTGTAATTAAAGTTATGTTGAGAAAAAGTTTTCGTTTCCCCACTTCTTTGCTATATGCAGAGACTAAGGTCCTGACTGTCAGGCAACTGTTTATCCTTCGCGCACTTTTACGCAAACATCATCATGTCCAATCTATGACTGACCCGCGTGTACGGGGTACAAGAGATATTTGCCGTATTGACAGTCATAAAACTACTTTTGCTGCAAGACACTACTATGTCATTAGCTTTATCCTGTATAATAAAATAAATAAAACCCAGCGAATATATGACTTGAACAGCTACGAACTGAAACATAAACTACAAAAATGGCTTCATACCTTAAGCTACAGTGATACCGAAAAGTTACTGGACATTTAATGTAAACAGTTTTTAATGCTATCTCCAGCTTTTTATTTAATATATTATGGGAAATAAAATATTAATTCACATTCACTTACAGGCAACCACACCTTTTACACACAATACACACACACACACATCCCCACACACTTGCACCTGATGGGAAAGAGAGAGGTTAGTGGTCTTCCGATATCGAGTATTTATATACGTAGGTCTAGCCTCTCCCTCTCTCATCCTACAAACACTTACACACACCCCCATTCACCATCACACAATTTACACACACTTCACTATCATGGTGCACAAATTTATCACCTTTCTAATGTGTAATTCAATTGTCTATGTTTTTACATTATTCGTACTTTAATCTCACGGCTGGTCACTGTTCTCCTAAGATACAGTTTTTACTAGTTTAGGAGTGCAGAGACTCTTAGTTGTGTCAAACATGATATTAGTATGTTATTATATTGTGTTTGTTTTGGATAATAATGAATATTATTATTATTTTTCAAAATCTTATTTATCTCGGCTCAAAGCTGGCAAAAGCTACACTTACGGGCCAGAACCAAGTAAGTGCAGAGTGTGGTGTGTAATTATTTATTAAGTATTCTGACTATGAGGTGCTGTTGTTTCATTATCGTCGATTTGCATGAACTTTCTCACTATCCTGCATGTGTTTAGAATGGCAGCTTTTTGAAGGGAGATGTAAAGAGATTTTTGGAGGTCATTATTATTATTATTATATTATTATTATACCTTTCACGGGAAGTGGCTTTTCATGGGAAGTGGCCATTCATGGGAAGTGACCGGATCCCTACAATCCAGTAAAAAAACCTTCAGTAAAATACCTTTAGAATTTAGTTAGTAGTACTAAATTCTAAAGATATAAAATGTAGTACGAGGTAACCTAAAAAGGGTATCCGACTTCCCCGGTCATAGTCATAGACAAATTAGCACAGATCGAATCTTTCAAAATTTAAATATGGATCGCCGTCACAGGAAGTCATGTTAGTCACTTCAGCTGGACTACAAAGTAATATGTTGTAATAAAAGGATGAAAACGAAATGAGACTTAACTTAATAATACACTTTTTCGACGTCAGTCAATCTAGCTAATAATACCAAAAAGATCTGCGGCCATTTGCACATAACTTTCCTTGACTTTCTGAATATTATACAGTCAGTCGACTACCCTATTAAAGCTATAATAATAACCGCAAAAATGTCCCAAATGACCATTTCTGCAAGGCCGTAAAATATCGGACAGACCATCTCGAGTGAGTCACACGACGTGAACACCTTGTTTTTACCGCGTTTTAATTTAATTTTGAATTTGGAATGTCGCTGCGCGCGCCGCCCGCTGCGTTTACAAATGGCGCCGATACATCACGCCGATGATATCTCTTTCGGTTTTCGAACGAAGGCGAATTTTATAAATGGGCTTCGGACAAAAAAATTAACCCCACAAGCTGGTGTTTTTAAATTAAGTGGGAATTAGAATAAGGAAGGTAACGTGGTAAGAGCGTCGTCGGCGGTGTAGTATAAGGCCGCTGCTACTCGTCCGGGTGGCACCCCGGTTCAATCCCCAACGTTGGTATGTGCATTCCGAATTTCGAATTCATAATTATTATGTACGTTTATTCATCAACAGCTCATATACGTCCCCACCGACCGACACCGACCTCACAAATTCATGGTGTCAGTGTCATTAACTTCGTAGTTACCATCTGGAACCAACGGCATAACGTGCCTTCCGAAGCAAGGAAGTTGTTCTTATCTGTTGACCCAGCCAGCCAGCTATGTGGTCGCTAAGAGCAGCAGCTAGACACTCACTTTGTGAATACCGCACCTATTGCTACAAAATAAAGGCGATCTCAAAGATCAATGTGTCCAGCCATATGTGCTGGCTACTGTACATAATAAAGAATCCATCTGTCTGGGTAATCATTTCAGCACCCCCAAACGCCTGCTAAAACAAACATAGAGCTGCCAAAAACTATTATTTTGCGCCTGTAAAAATATGTGTAGCAACGACAAGAATAATCCTCTGGTGTACAATAACTGAAATCGTAGGCGCTTTTTAACTAAGTGTGTTTCAGATTAACGTCAAATATTTTATAAACGTTCAAAGACTGTCCTCATTTGGTCCTCATTCTCATACATGAGCCCAGTATCATGACGTTATCAGCGCCGGCAAAGATACAAATCGAAGACCATTCTGCAAATATGTCTCTAAAGTCTAGTACTCAAAACCAAAAGTCTTAAAAATAAAAAGTCAGTGCTGCGAAGTCATCTTGAATTAATCATCTTTAGAAAAACAAACTGAGTTTGAACCTTTTTTCTTAATTATCTTAGGCATTTTTTGGACTTTTATCATACTCAATTGCTAATATATTAGCAATCACACTAATATTATAAATGTGAAAATATATTTGGATGTTTAGATGTTTGTTTCGCTTTCACGCCTAAGCTACTAAACGGAATGGGACGTTTGGAATGAAGATAGTTTGTAACACCTGGATTTACTCATAGAATACTTTTTACCGGGAAAAGTCTTATTCCCACAGGAAAATCTTACAGCGAATCTTGCGAGCGTAGCCGCGGGCGGACTGCTAGTATTATATAATACTAGCTAATTTATTTTTATTTTTAATAATTAATTTTTAAAATTTTCCCGTGGGAAGACTTTTTCCCGTAAAAAGTATCCTAATGTGTTAATCCAGGTTACAAACTATCTACTTACTTTAAGCGTGAATGTGGAACAAACATCTAAACATCCATTTGGAGTATCAAGGTGTAAGTGGAATAAACCAAGTATCCAAATATATTTTCGCGTTTATAATATTATTGTGATTGTGACGTGTGTGATTTTTAACTTTATTTTTATATATTTTATACCCTTTGCCCTTTTGTAGTTTGCAGCACCAAATATTGACAGCTGTCAAAACATTCAAGTTCGGGAGAAGGATCACTCGCTGACTCAAATATTCAAATTGGGGCTCCCCACCACGAAGACCAGCTTTCACCATGGTAGGAAACTACAGAACCGAGCGCCGTGCAGCTCGCAGCGCGCGCCGCGTGCTCCTCTAACTGTAAATTTACGTGTAATTCTCGAATTGTGTTCAGGGTACCGCGATGTTCGCTCGAGTGACCTTCTACCCCACTTTGCTGTACAATGTCTTCATGGAGAAGGTGACCAGCCGACGCTGGTACGACAGGATGGACGATACAGTCATCCTCGGTGCTCTTCCTTTCCAGGGGATGACCAGACAGGTACATTTTAGAGGTTATAGTAGGTTGATGAAAGTTGATGAAACTTTAAAGTTTTGTGTATGAAACTGATGTCGAAGTATGCTTTGGAGTATGTAACTAAGTCTTGAGTAGTTCTTAACATATTATTGCATTATGTACTTACAATAGTTTAAAAGAAATAGTACATTTACCTAAGTATGTCAATAGTTACACTAATAATGTATGCTGACTGCTTAGATATTTTAGTTTGGGTTTTGAGTGTAGTATTGTTTGTGATTATTCTTACAAATCAAAATGTTTCATTCAGTATTCCATTAACATATCAATTTACTAATTAATTAAAGTACAAATTTTAAAAAATTTAATCACATACCTACCTATTGATGATTCGAACCATAAATTAATTGTTGATTCATTCATATTTGATCAAAAGAAATTGTTTTATTTGAAAGCTTTTGGAAACAAACTTAACAAAGTAGAGTACAATCTAATATTTCTAAATTGTTACTCTAAAATACAAATTAATTGTTATATAGGTACATGTATATTTATCCTATTTCTAAATTCTAACTAAATTAAATCGTTACTCCCAGATTTTTATTTTTAACAAATTATCAACGGAAAATATTATTTCTTTTTGTTTGTGTCGTTTCACATAGAAAGTCCAAATCCAGATACAGTACAAAATTATGAAAAAAAAAAACTTCTTGCTTTGATTATAAATACTAAACAGTTTTACATCTGAAGGTGCAACTTTTAACTACAATATGATAATTTTTGCTGTTGCATGTTGAAAATACATCATCATCATCAACAGCTCATACACGTCCCCACCGAGGGGCTCGAGCCTACATAAAGGGGTGATCAGAACTTAAATTAGACATATTATTATATTTTGTTTATTTTGCTTTTATTTCCAGCTTGTGGAGGAGGAAAATGTGAAAGGAGTGGTGTCGATGAATGAAACCTACGAGTTGAAGATATTCTCCAATGATGCTGAGGTATGAACCTCCATTTTCTATAAACAAAATATACCTGTAACTTCCTACAACCTTTAAACAGCATTTGACAAAGAAGTCAAATTTGTCCATTAGTCATCAACAGCTCATATACGTCCCCACCGAGGGGCTCGAGCCTACCCTGAATTAGGGTGATTAGGGTTTATAGTTGGGTTACTGTAGGATGAGCTCTGACAGATTAAAATTTCAAAAACTTTTTAATATTATTTCGTTTATTTATTTATTTATTAAGTAAAATTACATACTGTTTAATGATAAAATAAGAAGTGAAGTTACTTTTTTTTTATGTTTTAGCTATTATGGTTTTTAAACTGAATATTATAAAAAAAAGTTGTTAACGTCGTATGAAGAAAGGACATGGATCTTTTTGGTCTTTACCAGACGTGCGCTGGTAAGTAGTTGTCGATTTGGATGCTATTCAGATGCGTACTGATTAGCTGGTTAGGGAGAGGGTGTAAATGATAAGAGGTTGAGTTCAAGTGCAGAACTGCTTTATTGTTTGCCGTGGGCCTCTATTTATACTAAATTCATTATTAAACTACCGTCTAAATATGTGATATGTAGGGACACCTACAGGTCTATTATTCACATAAAAATCTAACCATTGTATAGAAAAAAATATAGATTCTAGACTTAAAACTGAGCCCACATGTCCAGTTGTGGGATTTAAGCGCCCCCCATGTGGGCTCAGTTTTAAGTCTAGAATCTATATTTTTTTTCTATATAGCGGTTAGATTTTTCTGTAATAAAAGACCAAGCCCCATACATTTTTTATCCTGTCCTTTGAAGCTGTCAGAACTCATCCTATAATAACCCAACTATAGTCAACCACACTGGCCCTGTGCGGGTTGGTCGACTTCACACACAACCTTCGCAGGAGCGTCGAATAAACGCACATATGAATTCTAAATTCGAAAGCACATTAGTACGTGGTAGGGATCGAACTCGCGTCTCCCGGACGGGTGGCAGCGGCCTTAGCCACTAGACCACCGACGCTCTCCAGTAGTAGGTAGACATATTTCGGCTGAGAAGGCGATGATGACATACACATTCATTATTGATTCTAAACATGGAGCCAAATGTACATCGCTATCCTTTGTTCCTTATCACTGAGGTACAGCAGTTCATCTGTCTGTCTCTCTAACAATCTAATCTAGATTTACTACGAAATGGCATTGTTATGCTTATTTCCACTCATTTTCAATGGGCAATGTTTTGTATGTTAAGGAAAATTATTGCCTACTAACAAGGTACAATCAATTTTTATAGGTACTCAGAGGGTTATTTTTCGGGTTAAATAACGACGGAAATATTTTGATTTTGCCATACAAAAATATGTTATTATTGGCAATCTTCTTATCGTGTTTTAGCAGAATTATGTAGGACTATTTTCTGTAGATAATAACAGTATAAAGCGGCCAATGATCCCGTATTCTGCGGGACCGTTGCGTAATGCTAGATGTAATCCCGCTTTGAAATAATTAGTAAAATAGTCCCGTAAAACATTGGAAGCGTCCCGCATGGCTACTTTTCAACCGAAAGAGTATTTTCTTTGATGAATGCTCTATGGACGTCCGAAAAATCGTCTCCTAAAGTGGAAAAACTACAAGCTTAGCTTGAACTTAAATTTAATATGGACAGTTGCGAAGATTTTTCATGACATACTCAATAAGGTTTGCCGTGTGGTGACGGCAGAGTAGAATACATTAGTCACCAACCCCTACTCTTCCCGCGGGTGTCGTAAGAGGCGACTTAGGGACTACACATTGAACAGGGAACGGGCAGCAGTGCTCTCTGATACAGTAACCTTTTAATCTGCGATCTCCAACTCGCCTGCCAAGCGTGGAGATTATTGCAAAACCAAACACTTAAGTGGAGGAGGCTCATAGTCCAGCAGTGGACTGTAACGGGCCGTTGATGATTATAAATGCGAAAGTTTAACCACTGGACAGATCGGGATGAAATTTGGCACACATATAGATATACATATACACATCATTCCCACGGGAAAACTCATTTAACGCGGGTGAAACCGCGGGCGGAAAGCTAGTGATTAATAAATGACTTTTGTAAGTTTTGTGTTTTAATGTAACTTCATACTTCGCATTTATCCCAACCCTATCTATCCACAAAAAGTCCCGCATTAAATTTTCAGATAGTTAGACCTATAAGGCGGTCAACTATTTTAAATTGAATGTATATTTTTTGAATTTTCCAGAGTTGGCGCGCACATGGCGTCGAATTTCTCCAGCTAGCGACGACAGATATATTCGAGGCTCCGGACCAAGATAAGCTTTACGAAGGAGTCAAATTCATTAACAGGTTAACCTTCAATCATACTCCGATAAAAAATCTTGTTATCAAATAGTTTTGTCTCAATATCAAACATAGTTCTGTGTAGCTTCGAAACGCCACCTGATTAATGCTAATGTTAAAACTAGAAAATGATAAATTAAGTACAACATTCAAGTAAAAATAAAAGTTTAGGTAAAAATTACTTTCATCAAAGTCATACAAATTATTTAATTTAGCCTGCAGCGAGTAAATGGCTCTTCTAGTACCCGCAGTAGTACTATATTAATTCTGTGCCCGCAATGAAGATACGCTGTACCACAGACAGTCAGTTTTATCAAGTCAATGAACATAATTTTAAAATAGGTCATCATCATCATCGTGTGGATTGTAAGGTCGACGACCGACCTCACAAACCCTGGTGTCAGTGTTATAGAGCCGCCAAAGGCCACTGACTTGGCTCATGTAACGACTAGATAGTAGCCAGGACCAGGCTTAACGTGCCTTCCGAAGCACGGAATCATCTTTATTTTCGGACAATCAGGTGTTTCAGCCTGCAAAGTCCTAACCAAACTGGGGAAAGTCTCACAAAGAGATTTCGCTTGACAGTGTCCCCACCGGGAACCGAACCCGGAACCTCCGTAATGGACGTCGAAATCTCGACCACTCGGCCACGGGGGCTGTAAAATAGGTAATCAGGATATTGTTCCAGGTTCTTGCCAGCGAGCAGTAGGCTGGCGAGGATGTCGCTGGAGGGCGGGCCGGGCGCGGGCACGGTGTACGTGCATTGCAAGGCGGGGCGGACCCGGAGCGCCACGCTGGTCGGCTGCTACCTCATGATGGTGAGCTTCTTAGCGAGTTACTCTATTGTTAAATATTTTTTAGATTCATAGAAAACAACCAAAAACGTAAACCTTCCGGCGTAAACGTACACTTGAACCCACGACCTTCGGCCTATACGCAGCCAACGTGCTTAACAACTACACCACGGAGGCCATAGTGGAATCTAAAAAATATTTAATATGAATGAATGAATGAATGAATATACTTGAAATAAATAAAATATATGAATATCTTTATATTGTTTGAATATAAACAACAAGTGAAATATACTGTAAAAACGGAAGTCTTTAAAAGTTACTTTTGTGTTTGATTGGTCTAAGAGTTGCCATATTTTTACACGACTGCCTAAAAACACCTGTAATTTTGGTAACCTGTTTTCTGCCTGGCAATACTCCATCTGTCAGAATTCCACGGAATTAAAAATCAAGGTATACCTCATCTTCACCACCTTCAAAATACTATCTATCATCGTGCGGCCAGCAGTCCTGTCGTGGCAGCTGCTGGGCTACAACTTTATATATCCAATTACATTTCAGAAACACGGCTGGTCGCCTTCAGAAACGGTGGAGTACATGCGCGCGCGCAGACCGCACATCTTACTGCACACCAAGCAGTGGGAGGCGCTCAACATATTCCACCAACGACACGTCACTACACAGGACACTGCCAAAGCGGAGTGATGCTAGATATCGATATTCTTAGTTATATCGATAATATAATAAGCCTATAAAACCTGCAAACCTCGAGTTAATGATTACCAAGTTTATTTGCAGCTAGAAATCATTTTTTGTACGCACAATAAGACTGTTAACTGCACTAATAAGTTGGTAAAACAGTTTGTTGTGTTTTATATGGACAGTAAACTATTTAGCTGAAAATTAAGTTGGTAATAGGGAATATGCAGTATTTTTCACAGTTCGTCTTAAAGTATAATACAAAAATAAAGTACTGGCAGTCAGAACAGAATCAAAATTAATGGAAAACGAACTAGATACAGCAACAAATATATCTGCCCCTTTTATAAAAACAAAATCTATGGCGGATGTATGCGCGACATATATTTTTTTTATTAGTATTCAAAAGGTACTATGATATTATGACGTCACATGACACATCGGATCTCTCTGTCTAACCATCAACTTTGAAGCCTTATAACTGTGTTTCTGAGCAAGATATTAGAAAAATTATTTTTTATCTGAACTTGAAATATTAATAATTACGATTAATGATTTTTAAAAAATTGGCCATATATAGCTCGAGGTTTGGAAGATATCGATAATATCGGTTATCAGGCCGGGTTCACAGTAGTGTTGCCGAAAAATCTATAGTAAAACGCCAAAGCATGTACTCAATCAATATCGATAGTATCGATATTTCTTTTAGTGCAATACTATTGATAAGCAGCGATACGATCGTTGAAAATATTGCATAAACTATCGATAGTCTATCGATACTATCGTTGTTACTTAAAATATCGATATTATATCGAGCGGCAACACTAGACTTCGCAGTGGGAGGCGCCCAACATATTCCACTGACACGTCATTACACAGAACACTGCTGAGACAAACTGATGATGCTGGACTGTTCTAGCATGTTCTAGTTTACTGACAATCAAAAGTGCATTTCGAGCACCAATCACACGGTTCTATAGCCATACTTTGCTGCGTTTGCGCCGCATCGCATCCGATGTTTCAGGGAAGTCTAATCGATTCCCCGGCCAAATACTTTTTCCTATACAACATCAACAGCTCATATACGTCCAATTAAGGGGCTAGAGCCTACCCCTGAATTAGGGTGATTATTTCAAAAATGCAACTGTTCATCTGGCCAACTGTTGTGAATGAGGGATTTCCTGACAGCTCTTTAAAAAATAAAAATAATAGTTCTAATTAAGACGATAGATGGCGCCAGGTGTACTTAGTGGATTCTATTTTTTTATCCTTTTCTATAAAAGGACTAAAGGCCTTAGCCTTCTATAAAAGGACTAAAGGCCTTAGCGTGGATCTGAAGAAATCCGGCGACCCTTAGCTCGCCGGATTTCTTCAGATCCACGAATCGTCAACGCCATCTAGCGAAGTTTTGTGAACTATTTTTTTTTTTCTGTCGGCAAATCTCCCATTGATTCTTAGATTCTTACAATGATAAAGAGATTCTTTCACAAGGCAGTTTCTGCGGACATTTGACCAAAGCGTAATGCTTGAAGTATGCTACTTGGACTGAGTGTAAAAACAATAGTGAGTGTAAATCCGAAATTATTATGTATGTACATGTTAGATTGTATATATTGTTGCAATATATTTAAATAGTTTTGTAAATATTAGAACAAAATAATATTAGAGTATTATGTTACCTCAAAATGATGTTGTATTTTAATAATACATGTTCAATAAATCGATTAATAATTTTACCTTTTAGTTTTGCCAAATTTTTCACAACCGTACCCAAACATGTATATTCGAAGAAACACTGTCTAACGCAGCGACCTCTAATTGTCAATGTCTAAAGCTATTTCCATAGATGTCTTGTATTGAGTGTCATTTATGTAGTCAAGTACCGAGACTTTGTTGCTAGTTCTACCGGTTTGTACTAGATGTCGCAAATTACAAGTTAGTTTGGTAAATATCTGCTAGAGGTCACCATAATCTCTAGCTATTTATAAAAGCAATGGAGGTGTTTTGTTTGCTCTCTCTCATTGGGTTACTCTCAGCGTAAGCTTGTATATGGTTATCTTCCCTCCTACAAGACATACTGTTTAATTAGAGTAAAAGAAGTGTAGAAACAAAAGCGAGCACTTTCCAAGTGTATACGAAATAAGTCAATCTGTTTTCTGTGGAAGGATAGAGAGCTAGTGACCTCACGATGATCATCACTATCATCGTGTGGGTTGTAAGGTCGACAACCGACCTCACAAACCCTGGCGTCAGTGTTATAGAGCCGCCAGAGGCCACTGACTTTGCTCGTGTAACGACTAGAAGGCACGTAAAGCCGGGACCAACGGCTTAACGTGCCTTCCGAAGCACGGAATCATCTTTCTTTTCGAGCAATCAGGTGATTCAGCCTGCAATGTCCTAACCAAACCGGGGAAAGTCTCACAAAGAGATTTTTGTTTGACAGTGTCCCCACCGGGAATCGAACCCGGAACCTCCGTAATGGGCGTCGAAATCTCGACCACGGAGGCTGTCACGATGATTAAAAACTATAATCTGTTTCTTTTTAAGTTAATCAACGGTTTTATTGATTCACCAGATATCTTAGAACGCCTACATTTATCTGTCCCTCGATCCGGTAGCCGCTTACAAAATCGAAAGACGTTTGCTCTCCCATTCTTCAGGACTGTTTTCGGTCAGCACGGACCGGTTTACCGTATGTGCTCGACATATAACGCTATTAGATCTAATTTAGATATATTTACTGGTTCGGTAGTCTCCACTAAGAATGCTATTTCAATTATTTTTAATGTTTAATCTTAATTAACTACAAGGGTTTGTGAGGTCAGTGTCGACTTTGCAACCCATACGATGATCATTATTAACTACTACGTTTAATTGTCACACTTTAACGATAGGTAGATAGTTTTATCCATTTTATTATAGTGAGTCTATAATTTAACTTTAATTTATCTCGCTGAACTGCTTGCTATGTATATGTCTCCGTAAGATTGTGAACGCCGTTAGTTTTTTTTTTATTAGGGTTATCAAACGGTTGCACAATAGGGTATTACTTATTCTAACTTACAAGCTAAACAGAGTTTATTGAGCAACCTGCACCGACAACCACAGATTACTAAATGTATTGGTAGTTCGTGCAGTTTCTTACGCTATTTTACGCTATTTTCCCTGACACCTTGCTAAATATACAAAATAATGGCGATCTGATCCCAAACTAAGCAGAGCCCGCACCATGGGTATCAGACAGCTGATATACATTACCCACATAGAATAGAATAGATAAATACATACCTATGTAGATAAACAACATCCAGACACAAGGCAAACACAAGTGCTTACTTTTTTCTAGGTTGGAGGTATATTTCCTAATACTGCTATTAATTTTCTTTTAAACTCACCTACGCTTACGGTCATAATATCAATATCATTGAAATAGATATTGTACGATTGAGTAACACGATACAATGGTGAACGTTTACCTGCATTACTTCTGCAAGTTTTAGTGGTAAATAATGCGTTAGCTCTTCGAATATGGAAATTACGAGGCACATTGAAATACAATTCATTACTAAGAGCGATACTATCATACTTACTATTACAGATATCATATAAGAAAAGTGACTGTAACTGAAGACGTCTATTTTTAAGGGTCAATAAATGAAATTTTTTAAGCAGATTTACATACGGTTGGCGTCTATGAGATAATTTAAAATATATCCGTCTTAAATACTTTCTCTGAACTAATTGAAGGTCTTCTGTATACTTGTTATAATAAGGATTCCAGACTGGCACTGCATACTCCAACTGTGATCGTATAAGACTTTTATATATATACAAGAATGTTGAGGGGCGAGTAAAATTACAGCATGTTCGCATAACAAAGCCATACATTTTGTATGATCTATTGATAATATAGTCTATGTGCAAATCTAGATGTAATTTAGCGTATTTTATAATCTTACTCGCGATGTCACCGTAATATTGCGAACGCCGTTAGTTTATAATCTTACTCGCGATATTATAAACTTACGGAAAATTTTCTAACGACGTTCGCAATCTTACGGCGACATATACATGTTGTGTTCATATCGAGTAGGGTACATTCACCCTTGTTTGACACTTTCTTTGCTTTTGTGCAAGTACTTCGAATAGTACCCAGTTTTATGAACATAATAAAAAAAAAAATGCAGGTAGCGGCCAAGCAAAACGACCATTATGGTTGGCCGCCATCTGCATACAAATTATAAGCGACGGGAGGTCACCAGCTCCTTACGAATAAAAGTATGTACAGGTATTAGTAGATACCTACTTCAAAGTCTGTGACGCCCTTTACTAAGTGAGATCTTAGACTAGCAAAAAGAGGTAAGTAAATACGAATAGTGATGAAACTGCACACTCCTGCGAAGAAATTCAAAGGTTGTGTGTGAAGTCGACCAACCAGCACTGGGCCAGCGTGGTCGACTAAGGCCTAATCGCCCTAATTCAGGGTAGGCTCGACCCCTCGGTGGGGTATATGAGCTGTTGATGAAATAAGAATAAAAAGAAGAGTTAGTTATTATTGCATCTCATTTATTCTAACAATAAATAATTCACATCCATCGCGCGGCACTTCACAGAACTTTCCAATACCGGAACTACCATAAATAGCCAAATAATAATAAAATAATACTTTTAAGTTAATTTTTAATATTATTGTGCTTTGCATTAACATTAACTTGTCTTATTAATATAAAATACATAATCATGCCAGATTTTTCACTTAGAAGAAATGAAAAGTAGAATTTTAGATTAAAAAATTAAAAACAGCCTCATTTTACAAAACACAATAATTACAAAAAGAAAGAAAATTGTAAAAACAACGATACAAAAACCTGGCAACATTTATACGAATTTCAAAGTGCCGTTCGCTTCCTTTTTGCTATGGAGGAGTCAGGAGGCCGTATTTTATACAAATTGAAGACAGTTTTTGCACCTTTGCGATTCTATAATTAATAATACGAAACCAAGATCGCGTCCGATATTACTCTCGATTTCTTAAATCATTTCCCCAGTGATTGATAAGATGTTATTTAAATCAAAAAGTTGTATGACACTAAAATGTGGTAATAAAAGTAGATTGATAGATGAAAATGTCACAGATCAACTATAGTTTATCTTAAAAACTTTCCTAATCTATCACTGAGCAAACGAGTTGTTCGCTTATGTCGAGCCTGCACCAATTCTCTTTACGTAGTGTCTCTTAACAACGAGGGTCGCGTCGATTCGTATTATACAGTGAATATTTATAACGGTCAATTAAGTGATTGTTATTTTATTAATAACCGTAGGCGCCGTGGAATCGACAGAATCCCTTTCGGCGTGGAGAGACTCGACTGTAAGTTAATAATTCGCTATATCCCCACTTCAGATAACATTAGAAAAAAATATGGTGTTATTAGTTTGATCAACAATTTCGAACATGGTCGATAAAGCAGAACCTAAATTAAAAACTTTTATAAATTAAAAAAAAAAAAACATACAACAAACTGATCAATTCATTATCCATTAATATAAATTTTTATTGTTCATGATTTTATATCAATTTCCATTGATGTCCAATACGAAATGCGAATAAACTGGGCAGATGAAACTAAATAGGTGCCATCGACCACCGGGGTGGTAAACGCCACCTAATTAGTGCCATCCGCCACCCCGGTGGCAAGCTCCGAAGGGGTAGATGGGAATAAAGGGTGTCCTCGACCACTGGGGTGATAAATGCCACCCCGGTGGCAAGAACCGAAGGGGGCAGATGGGAATAAAGGCCCCACAACTTTTTCTAAATTAAAAAAAAACTTACAACAGCAAACTGATCAATTCTTAAAAGTTTCGAAACAAAAGTAGTCCCAGCTACTCGAGATTTTGTTTATTCAATACTTGGCATGTCAAAATCTTCTCTCGAAGACAAAATCTTTTCTAACATTATCTGAAACGTTACAGAATCGTGTTCCCGTATATTTACGCGTTCTTTTCAGCCTTGACGCTCCAGAAGGCGCGCACTGCGTTGCCGAGCCCCACGTCATGGCTGATGAGATAGAACAGGCCTCCGAGGGTGGCGATGCATATGATGTACACTAGCGCGATGGCGATTTTGGGGATGATCGGGCCGAACAGAGCCGCGCGGACGTAGTCCACCGCTATCGCTTCTAGTCCCCTGTAATTAATAAAGAAAGATTTATTATCACATCACACTTCACACTCAATCAATCAATTAGCCTATTGCAGTCCACTGCTGGACGTAGGCCTCCCCAAGGGCACGCTAAAGCGCACAATCACCCGCTTTTCTCATCCAGCCACCGCCAGCTTCCTTCACACTCACACTTATTATGTGAAAATATATTTGGATGAAATTTGGAATGGAGATAGTTTGCAACCGGAAAGTCTTATTCCCACGGGGAAATCTCACACAACATGAGCGTAGCCGCGGGCGGACCTCTAGTTTATAATATTAGTGTGATTGCTAGAGGGGGGGGGGGCTAATAACTCCCATATATTAT
Organism: Carpatolechia fugitivella; assembly: GCA_951230895.1. Classification (NCBI taxonomy): domain Eukaryota; kingdom Metazoa; phylum Arthropoda; class Insecta; order Lepidoptera; family Gelechiidae; genus Carpatolechia; species Carpatolechia fugitivella. The sequence goes on from OX579662.1 coordinate 2,168,551, forward strand.
TGCCCATTCATAATATTCCTCAAGATCGTCAGGTCCCATTTGTCTTTAGAAACATCGATCGACTCTTTCCTCTTTCATTTCTTAAAGAAAAAATTAAGAATGATAGGTAGTAATTTTTGGAACGCTAATCTTGAGCAATCTTCTTCATAAGGGTATTTGTTTGTTCCTAAATTTACCATATTTTATGAATTAATTTAAAAATATTTATTAATAGCAGACGATTCGCGAATACAAAAAACAAAATCGAATGGAAAACGAAATAACAGTGATAGTTTTAATGTCTGTCACTTTCAAACGTTAAAGGCCACTGACATGGCTCGTGTAACGCCTACTGTAGATATCCTTGTATGAATAAGTGAAATATTAACCTGCAGTCTTTCTTTCAACGACCTCCTCATCATCTGTCTCTGCTTCTAAATCTGGTTCTGACGCTGGCTCAGGCGGTACAAACTCAACCTTATCGCACTTCTTTTTATGACCACCACCTGACTGCGCCCTTGGCGGAGGCATCATATTCAGCCAGATCTTCCAAACGGCGTTGGCTAGCCCGCCTTGGTTGAGGGTGAGATAGAGAAGACCTCCAATTTGTAAAGCGGTTAAGCCGTAAACGATCAGCATTGCCAGTTTGGGGATGAAGTGGCCGACGATGATCGTGCGGAGGTACTCGACCACGCAAGCTTCGAGGCCCCTGGAGAAGGAATGGGGAATGGGAGAGGATAGGGTTTAAAGGTCTGCAAGACAGGGTTCGAAGTGATAATTATCATCCATAAATATAAAATGAATACAAGAATAATAAGATTATAGCACGCACGTGTATCCGAACGCGATGAATGACTGCGCGCGTATCCAAACACTTACAGCTACGGCACGTATCCGATGCATATCCGATGTCAGTCAAATAAAAAAAACACAAATATTGTCTTTTCCAAGGAGTTTAGTTTTCCGTGCAGTGTTTGGGGCATATTCCGAATCAGACTTTCAGCGCTGTCAGCGATCAGAAAAGCAAAAAAATGTATGGCTGACAGTGATTCGGAACGCGATTACGGGTACGCTAATCGATTTCAGCGCGTCTCGGAACGCAGGGTTTATCAACAAAACGTAACATATATAATTTAAATATTAAAACAGTTGATTATTATTTTTGTCTTTTTTACAATATTTGGGTATTTTAGGCACTGAATAGATTTTATTTAATATCTGATCGCTTTTAATCACTGTAGCCTCAAACAATAGCCTCAATTAGTAACATTTTTATAACTCACCAGAAACTATGAGCAGTGACGAGGATAGCCACGACGATGTCTAGGATCTTGTTAGGATAGATGAGTGCTGCTGGGATGAGAGGCACCATCAAAGCTGTGACTGCCTTCTCGATGACCCACAGCCTCGCGTGGTCGTGAGGGTGCTCGTCCTTGGCGAACGTGCGCGCTGGGCCTGATGTGCGGAGCGGACGCACCTGAAGGGCATACCTGGGCTTGTACTGTTTTCTTTCGGGACACAACAACATATTATGTTATTTAGACATAAGACCTATCTCTGTAGGGTTAGCAGGAGAGTTCATAGTTTACTTTCGAGTGTCGAGTTTAGTAAAGGCTTCAGATGGCTGTGTGAGAGATATCTGCAAATATTTTTTTATTATACTTCATTCAATTATTTTAAAATCAGAATACGTGCATTATTATAAAACAACTTTTGTTTACACAGCTCTTTTTCAACTATTATCAGGGTTCGAAATTATAAAGATAATTATTTTCTTTGATAACACCCTGAACCCTGATTTTCATGATTATCTACGCAACAAATTTTGATGAAATTTTGTTCAAAAGGACTAATATGTACAAGGATGAGTATTTTCTTACTGCAAGAAAATGTCTTATTTTTTGTTGAAATATACTAAACTCTTTTTAATACAGATAACTAGACAGTTAAGGACATGAGCTAGTTTTTACCGAGGGAAAGTCTTGTTCCCACGGAATAAAAATAAATAAGAATCATACTGTATTGAGCATAGGCGTAGACTTGATAGCTTTAACTAGGGATGCGCTTTCCTTCAAAAGCATGGTGGCCGCTGGAAGGTTGCTGGATGCCAACCGCTGCATCACCGAAGACTGTGTGGTCATCCGCGCAATGGACTGTCCCAACACAGGGTTTAGACATGCTGGAAAATGAAGAGTTTATTATTGTAATATGATAAGCAAAATACATACATGCATAGGATTAATCTTATATCTCAAAGTAGAGCTTTAGTTGACTCCCAGGTCGCACACAATAAAACAATATTTAGCTTCATTCATTCATTCATCATTCTTCATTTATTTATTTTTTGCATTTTTTATATCTGGGCAAAAATTTGCCATGAATAGGCAAAATTATGTGGTGGCATGATCCTATTTATTATTTAGGGGGCCAATGGGAATTTTTATTCCCATCAGCCCCCAAAAATTAATTTAGGGGCAGACATCTGAGGGCCAATGGGAATAAACGAATAATTTAACCTGCAACCCCTACTTATATAAATAATTTACGATAATCTGTTTCTTAGATATTGATTGTTTTTAATACAGACAAATAAATTAATCCTGTATCATTGATGTGTTGTTAACCTATAAGTAGCTACAAAAGATTAAAGAAACAATCTAAAACATTATAACAAAATGTACTTCATATGCCATAAAGCAATACTGTTTCAAGAACAATAGAATTGCTTTAGCCCAGTATAAATGATAATTATTGCTTATAGAGCCCACTCGACACCAAAACAACAGAGCAGTTATGTAATGATAAACAAAACACGACACCGTTACCCATTCGAATTACCTGGAGCACGCAAGAACATGGATAGAGCCATTTAAAAAACAAATTCAATCAAAAGCACAATTTACAGTAAATAAATATAAAAATATTTCCGACGAGACGATTCGGAACTTTCATTCGAAATTCCAGAATGAAATGAAATGTCAAAAAATTTTGGTTATATAGTTTGATAGTAGCGCTAATGCATGAAAGAGAGATAATCATAAATGTAATGCATTATCTCTGTCTATCATTAGTATTGCACAATAACCAAACATCAGAAACAGCCAGGATTTGATGTTGCCATTGTAAATTTAAAATTACTACCATATTGTGTACTATTTTCATTAATTTTATTTTTAATTAATGATTATAATAAACACTCATTTATTGTATAGATTTAATGAATCAGCATAAGGTCATTTTTTGCTATATCTTTGATTTAAAATAATATTATACTTTTTAATACCATCTCAGAGTAGAATCTCAGTCAAAAATTTATGGCAACCCTAATTATTGCCATTTAAAAAAATACTTTGTTTATGGTAAAAAATAAATCAAAGAGGAAGTATTAAAAAAGTTCAGGGCCCCGTTTCACGAAGCAACAAGTTACTCGTTACAAGTTACAATTTGATATACATTGCGTAGCCAATTCGCCTAAACTGTAAGCCCTTGTCGTTTTGTCTAATCGTCTACGCAATGTACGTCGAATTGTAATTGTAATTTCGAATTGTACACAATGAGGTAAAATGATAAGGGCTTCCAGTTTTGGCGAATTGGCTACGCAATGAATATCAAATTGTAACTTGTTACTAGTAAATTGTTGCTTCGTGAAACGGGGCCCAGGGGGCCGTTTCACAAAGCTGCAGGTTACAAATCACAAGTACAATTCGACGCTCGTTGCACGCGCATTCGAATGTACATTGCGTATACAATGAGATAAAACGGTAAGAGCTAACAATTTAAGCGAATTGGCTATGCAATGAATATCAAATTGTAACTTGTTACTTGTAAATTGTTGCTTCGTGAAACGGGACCCTGCTTTATATTACAAATCATAGATTTAGCGCAGCGAAAACATCCTAAATGTTACAAATAGACAAAAACTGTAATCAAGCTTTTGTTTCGAAGGTTTCGAGATCCATACAGAGGTGCACTGGTGTGTAATGATGTGCCGTTCCCGGTAAATTACTTTTGTGTGGGAATATTCCGGGGAATATTCCCTTGAGAACTTAAACAATGGGAAAGTTGTCGAAATCTTCTATTTTTTTTATATATTTATATGTCACAATATTAAGTTTTAGGAGACAAATCACAAGTTATACTTGAATACTTACTAACCTAAGAGATTTCGTATATTCCCAATGTTACCGGGAACAATCACCGGAAATTTCCCACATGCACGGGAATATTCCCAAAACTCCCAAAAAAATGGGAATATTCCGAGGAATATTCCCAGTGTTTTTAGGAATATTCCCAATGTTTCCGGGAATATTCCCGGGCAGATTCTGAAAGTTTTAACTGTATTTTAATAAGAGAAAAAGAAACACAGACGTTAAATTTTGATAGTTTTTATTCATGTGTGTTCAAATATGCGTTATCAATATAATCAACAATTAAACATCAAAAAAATTTTAGTATTAACAATTTTAAGTATACTAAAATAATTAACAAATCACAGAACGATCAACATGTTTTTCATAAGTTATAGGTATAAAGCAAAGCAACTTTTAAAATCCGACCACAAAGATTCAGATTTATTTTTAACAACGAGGTTTGTATGTTTAAATACGTGCACCAAGTTACAAATTAAATTACAGGTAACTAAAAAAGGACGCTTTCATTGTTTGATGATCTTGTTGCCACTCAAATAAAGAGATTCGCAAATAAAGTGTTTTTTTTAAAGATGAAGTGAGACAGTTTATCCACATCTTACAGTCAGCAATGAACAGGCAAACATCTACTTGGCTGTATGTAACTAACAAAACGACTAATACCTATAGTACTGTAAGGAGCGGCCTCCTTTGAGCGGACTGGCTGTTCGTTTAGTTCAATTGAGTTTAAAGATTTTGAAATACGAATGGTTCTTTTTTTGTTGTTTTGACTCGGGACGTCTCCGTGTTACCGAGTTGACGGGTTTTTTGTTCTAGAGTGGAAAAAAACATGAAATAAATTCATATACGTTTATTATACGATTTTCACTTACATTAGCTAGCGCCCATCTGGCTACTGCCCTAAAACTGCTACCTGTAACTGCTATCTGTAATAAAATTACAGTTTTCTATAGTACCAAGCTAAGGCGCGAAAAGAAAAAAAGGCAGACATCAAGGGTCATTGTGTCTGGGTATTGAATATTTGTCTATCTTTGACACCCATACTCGTAGTAGGCCTTGCCTAGTTTTGGATCAGATGATCGTGAGTGAAATCTCTCACTTAAATAATATAAAATTGTCTATATCAAAAATAATCAATTTTGCAAATTAAATCATACTAACTAAACCAGCCAACCAACCAACCAAACTAAATTAAAACATTAGGTAAAGAAAGAATTCAATATATTAAATGTTTCATGTGTAGGGGAATATTCCCGGGAACATTGGAAACTTTCGGTAACTTACCGGGAATATTCCCATAGGGAAAATACTGGGAATGGGAACATTCCCCACGGCACATCTCTACTGGTGTGCTTATGGTTGTAATAATTGGTAGATTTTTTTATAATTACATGGCAATATATTCCATAGTGACAATTCAATTTGGTGATTTTGTTTGAGAACTGGTTTTGTTATTTCTTGGTTATTTCGAATAAAATACTGCATATTTCGTATATTTCTGTAATAAATTTAATAAGCAACACAATGGCTACAACTTTAGAGGACAAGTCTATCTGGGAGGACGGCGAGGAGGCGTTGAGTGAGGAGGTGCTTCGCATGCCAACAGACGAGATTATCAGCCGGACGCGGCTCCTAGACAATGAAATCAAGATCATGAAGAGCGAAGTGATGCGAATCTCCCACGAACTCCAGGCCCAGAACGAGAAAATCAGAGAGAACACAGAGAAAATCAAAGTGAATAAGACACTGCCATACTTGGTGTCCAATGTCATAGAGTTGCTGGACGTAGACCCTCAGGAGGAGGAGGAAGACGGTGCAGTGGTCGATCTGGACTCGCAGAGGAAGGGTAAATGCGCGGTCATAAAGACTTCCACACGACAGACATACTTTTTACCAGTCATTGGGTTGGTTGACGCTGAGAAGTTGAAGCCAGGAGACTTGGTGGGCGTGAACAAGGATTCGTATTTGATCCTGGAGACGCTGCCCGCGGAGTACGACGCGAGGGTCAAGGCTATGGAGGTGGATGAGAGGCCAACGGAGCAGTATTCTGATATTGGTGGATTGGACAAACAAATTCAGGTCAGTGCTAAATGAATTTTATTTACAGGATATATTCATGCACATCGTTCAATTAGCTATAAAACAATCTTTAAATCTATACCTATACAATTACTATTGTGTATAGTTTTGTATACCATTTTTATTCCACAGAATAATAATAACAAATTGGATACTGGCTCTATTAGAAAAAAAGAAAACACATTTATTTTCACCATTGTGACAGATTCACAGTTGTTTCAACTGCTTGCCTGATTAAATAATAAAATTGGTCTGTTTTCTCTGCTTAAAGTTATTGTTAACTAGCTGTCAGCCCGCGGCTACGCTCGCGTTATGTATGATTTTCCTGTGGGAATAAGACTTTTTGCCGTAAAAAGTATCCTATGTGTTAATCAATCCAAACTATCTCCTTTCCAAATTTTATCCAAATCCATTCAGTAGTTAAGGCGTGAAAGCGGAACAGACATCCAAATATATTTTCACATTTATAATATTAGTGTGATAGTAACTTACAATGTTCTTTTTTCTTTTCTTTTCTACACCAAACTCAAATTATAAACAAATAACCTAAAACATTTAATTCATTCTCAAAATTTTCAGGAACTTATTGAAGCAGTAGTTCTTCCTATGACACACAAAGAGAAGTTTGTGAATCTGGGCATCCACCCACCTAAGGGAGTACTTCTGTACGGGCCCCCCGGTACGGGCAAGACGCTGCTGGCCAGGGCTTGCGCTGCTCAGACCAAGTCTACCTTCCTGAAGCTGGCCGGACCTCAACTTGTCCAGATGTTTATTGGTAATTGATTACCTCTATGTATTCACTTAAAAGATAATTGGTGAAAAGGGAAAGACTTTAACCAGCTCATTCTTCTTCTTCGTTGTTATACTCTTGGCAGAATGGTCATGGTCATCACATGTTGGTTAGGGCTCTTACAGACGAGCGACAGCACGCCAGCGACTGCCTGCGACAGCAATCGGTGACCATCGGCCGCGGGGTGTCGTTGACAGTCGGCGACCGTCGTCGCTATCCGCGAGCTGGCGACCGCCCGGGACGGTTGCCGACGATCGCCGACGGTCGCCGATTACTGTCGCAGGCGGTCGCTGGCGTGCTGTCGCACGTCTGTAAGAGCCCTTAGTGGTGTCCAGCTTCACAATCCGTCGCCATTCGTCCCTCGCTGCTGCCCTCCTGGTACATTTATGGAGTGGGCCATTAACCAGCCCATACTGTTATGAAATTCTAAAAAGATTCAGATTAAGAAGAATCCGGAGTGTGTTGAGTTTTGTTACGTACAGAGATTTCGTATATATCCTGTCTAACCTGACAAGTTTCTTAGTCAAATTATGTTTCTGTCTTTTTCTATCTGATGCCTCAATATTGTCTTACTAAGAGAACTAGCCTAGAGGGGCCACAAGGCCAGTAAGCAGACCACCAGCCCGATGGTCTGACAATATCGTCAAGATGACGGGATCTCACTGGATGTGGCTGGCACAGGACCGTGAGAATTGGCGCTATAGAGAAAAGGCCTATACCCAGCAGTGGGTTGATGTGGGCTGAGTATGATGATGATCTTGGCTACCTCATCTTTATATTTTTGTTAATTAGTACTGACACACTTGACATATTATTTTCAGGTGACGGCGCCAAGCTGGTCCGTGATGCCTTTGCCCTGGCTAAAGAGAAGGCCCCAGCTATCATCTTCATTGATGAGTTAGATGCTATTGGTACCAAGCGCTTTGACTCTGAAAAGGCTGGAGACCGTGAGGTGCAGCGTACTATGTTGGAGCTGCTTAATCAGCTGGACGGGTTCACTTCTACAGCTGACATTAAGGTAACCTATTGATGTTTGCGTGGCCGAGTGGTCGAGATTTCGACACTCATTATGGAGGTTCCGGGTTCGATTCTCGGTGGTGACACTGTCAAGTAAAAATCTCTTTGTGAGTCTTTTTCCAGTTTGGTTAGGACATTGCAGGCTGAATCAACCTGATTTTCCGAAAAGGAAGAAGATTCCGTGCTTCGGATTGCACATTAAGCCGTTGGTCCCGGCTACTATCTCGTTGTTACATGAGCCAAGTCAGTGGCCTTTGGTGGCTCTATAACACTGACACCAGGGTTTGTGAGGTCGGTTGTCGACCTTACAACCCATATGAATGATGATGATGATGATGATGATTGATGTTTATTAACAACTGGCCACCCACAGCTACGCCGCGCCGGCGTTGTTTGAGGCTTTTTACTGTTTCTAAGAGCGCCATCTATGCAATCGAAGATAAAACCAAAATAGTTTCGAGCGTGTTTCATAGATGGCACTATTTGTTTTAGTAATCTTGCTGCAGCAAGGTACTTTCCATGGTATAAAGTAGCCTATATCCATCCGCCCTTGGATACCAAACTATCATTGTACCAACCAAATTTTATCGAAATCGGTTTAGTAGTTAGCTGTGAAAGCACAATAGATAAGAAGCTTTTGCATTTATAATATTTGTAAGGGTGTTTGTTAGATAATTTACCTTTTCATACTACTGGTGCACTATAAAAACCCCTACTTAACTTTCCTTGTGACTTCTTATTGTAATGTTACTTTTATTGTGCAATAAAGTGTTTACACACATACATACTTAATAATAATGAATCCTTTATTTGGACAAACATTAAATGCAATTTTGACAGCACAACCCGATACAAGTTATTCACAAAGATGCTTTTTTAATTTTTTAATGTCCGTTTGCCAATCGGCAAAGGCCTCCTCCAGTCGTTTCCATTCCAATCTCTCTTTGGCCACTCTGACCCATGTATTTCCAGCGACTTGTCAGATATCATCATCCTATCTTTTCTGTGGTCTACCACTATCATCATCATCATCAACGGCCCACTATAATGGTTATTAATTTGTTTTTATATTTAGGTTTTATAAAACTGGATATGTATGTATGTATGTATAAGGGGGACGTCTGCGCGCGCAGACGGGTGACCTGCTCTGTATATAAGAACTATTTCACCCTTAATCCCAGTTTTGATGGATGCTCCTTTCATGATAGCGCCGCATCAGCTCAGCCGTGCCGCGTGATACTCTCGGTAGGTGAGTTGTGTTAGGTCTATCCCTTGTTCTCTCCGCTTCTGGCATGGGGTGATCCAATGGCTCCCGCGACTACCCAAGAAGAACCAGCTTGGCAGCGGCTATTGCTACTACCAGCCAGCCCCCCCGAGCGCCGCGTGAGTCCCAGTGCCTCCTCACGCCTTAAGCTTCGAAAATTCTGGGTTCCCCCACACGGTTGTTCTCCCCCCGTGAGATCGCAATCGGCCGGGCCTGCCATCGCCCACCCTCGGAGCACCCATCGAAGGAGTACCGGTTTTACTGTAGCTCCTCCGTGATGGCCCCCTCAAATCTGCCTGTTGCTCCACAGTATCTCTATAAAACTGGGTACTATTCTAAGTACATGCACAAAAGCAAAGAAAGTTTACTCAATATGAACACAACATATATACATAGCAAGCAGTTCAGCGAGCTAAGTTAAAGTTAAATTATAGACTAACTTAGTGAGTATACCTATAATAAAATGGATAATGCTATCTACCTATCGATTAATCTCATTAGAGACCTGCAGATACTTAACTTTTGCAAAAAATACGAATTTACTGTTAATGACTGCTTCCACACTGCAACAGGAACTTTAGAAGTTCCTTTGTTCTACTTATAAGTTTTTCGCATATTAACATTGAGCTGTATCTGCAGGTGATAGCCGCCACAAACAGAGTGGACATTCTCGACCCGGCTCTGCTGCGGTCCGGACGTCTGGACAGGAAGATCGAGTTCCCCCACCCCAACGAAGAAGCCAGGGCGAGGATCATGCAGATTCACTCACGGTAAGCTAATACTGTTGGGTTAAATTATGGTAAAGGAGCTGTCCGCCCACAAGTTTGTGGATTTTTCTTGCTCCTATATCTAACAGCGCAGCGCCATCTATATATTATTCCGTGTTATATACTGTTCTTCTTATCGAGTCCATACGGTGACAATTTTTTTTTTTTTTTACAAAAGACGTCATCATTACAGGATTGCTCCCAATGCGATGACGCCATCATACATAACACTATGTTAACATGCATAATCAAATGAACATAATAATACTTTAAAATGTCAGATAAAATAACATTTCAGAATAAAAAATAAAATTTAAATACATTATAACAGAATCAAAACTAATAAACATTATAAAGAACAATAAAAAATCTAAATGTCAAGATAGAATAAAATAATAACAAAGTCAAACATAGACACAAAAACTTAACAATAATCATAAACTCTATCCATAAGACAATTTCCTTATCAACGCCCCTGCGAATTGCGCCAATGAGCAATGAAATACACCTACGCTTTCCATGTCATTAATTATCCGTAGAGCCGTGTGAATTGGTGAAAACTTTAAAATATTTGTTCTAACTGCAGGCAAAGCAAATACTTCTCTACGAGGTAATATGGTGGAGGACCAGTTAATTTTAGTAATCTTACAATTACTACCAGGACCTGTAGTCTGTACTCAAAGCTTCCTTTTACCCTGAAAAACCATACCAACTAACTCTTCAATTTTACTCGCAGCAAAATGAACGTGAGCCCGGACGTGAACTTCGAAGAGTTGTCTCGTTCGACGGACGACTTCAACGGCGCCCAGTGCAAGGCGGTGTGCGTGGAGGCCGGCATGATAGCCCTGCGGCGCTCCGCCACCGCCGTCACTCACGAGGACTTCATGGACGCTATACTGGAAGTCCAGGCTAAAAAGAAGGCCAACCTTAGCTACTATGCTTAGATTAGATGTGCTATATATCGCGTAACAAATGTAATTTTATTGATAAATACAAAAATAACTACCTACCAATTGCAGTTTGATTTAAAGATACCATCATCTAATATACCATAATTCACGAGGACTCATGACGCCATTTTTTCTGGAAGGGCAGGCCAAGAAGAAGTCCAACCTTAGATACTAAAATAATAATAATTATCATCATCCATAGGTTGTTAGCAGACACAAAATAACTTACACTATACTATGCACTCAGATTAGAAGAGCTCTGACAGATTAAACTTTTAAAAAACTAATGAGTTGTTAAAAACGATTTTTATTGCTAACATTACATTAGCTACCTACCCATATTGAGGGAATTGTAGAAAGAAATAAGATTTTGTGGCCGCGGCCATCTTAGATTCACAATGATATTATTGAATTTTCCCCTTTCAACCTTTGAACTCCTAACCCGCCCGTGGGTATTTCATTTCTCGTACAAGCACAAACCTTATCCAAACTGATAGAACCTCAAATTTGAATCGTCCGCCGCGACGCAGCTGTTGACAGTGTTACTGCAATCAAAGTAATACCCTTATTGTAGGGAGCTGAATGATTCGTTGAGAAAAAAATGTTATTATCTATAAGATAAAAAATATCACGCAAGCTAGGTATCCCTTTTTCATCGATTACAACCACAATATTATCAAATTTACAAAAAAAGCAAAAGAATACATAAGCTACGCTGGGCAGTCGGTCCTCTAATACCGATCAAAGGTAAAGTACTATTGAAAAATGGTAGCATCCGTCCTCTGAAATGTCACAAACAAAAAAATTGGGAAATGGAGCTGTCTTTCAAATTTTTTTAGTCCTATTTATTTGCGAGATATAAACACAAAATTACATTAAAATTGTTAGAAATGTGACTAATCCAGTGCGAATCTTTTCTTCAGAAAAATTGTGAGTGCAGAAAACAAGTCTTAAGTCGTAAGTAGTTTTTATTTTACAAGTATTTATCGAATGACATTGGTGATAAATAATCGTGTTTAATGCCGCATAATATGTTATCGATTGGTAAATGTTATACAGAATGCGGTGTATTTGTGTTATTGCTTCTCGCTTCGTGACTTCCTAACGCTTCTGGGATGAAATTTGTGTGTGCATTGTTACTGGCTAACTATGGGCATCCACCAACATGTAAAAATACTTCACCAAACTTTATTACTTACCTACTTTTCACGTAGTATTAAAAATATTCAAAAATTTGTACTAAGCCTGATACACACAGTAAAGTTATTACCTATATAAAATGAACATGTCTTGTTCTCCTATATTTAATTATTGATTGTCTTAACTGAATAGTATTTAATATTTTTACATAGTATAAATATTGTATGTTTTTCTGTCCGTCTGTGGCTAAGAGCGATGGAGGAGGAGGAGGTTCCTCGCAGTCAGGTAGCCCCCGATGACATACCCAAAGTACACTCAACAAAATGCAACCAAATCCGTCCACACTCCAGGTTGACTGTACTTGTAGATATATATTATTTATTATTTCCTTGTAGATATATTTTTAATTACTTTATGTCATTTATATTAAAGAAATTTTGAAATCCAAAATTAGTCCAATCAAAAAAGTAACTACCTACCCACAAAAATAATTAACTGTGATATAAATTAATGAGTAATGATTTACAAGTTTTTGGATTTCAGAATATTGTCATCTCAATACCTGTCATACTTAGTAAATTTCACACTTTTAATAAAATATCAAAAACACTACATACTACATAGATTTCTTGTTTTGTTTACACAATTATAGTAATATGCTAAGTAACATACTATGAAAATTAACACTTGCTTGTTACATTTATTATGGGTTATAAATCTTGCATGAATAATATAATAGAAAAAAAACAATATACCTAGATAACAGACAATAAAAAAAAAACAATAATATTAATTAATTGAAAACTTATTAGAATATTACAATAAATTTAAATCATTGTTTTTTAGCTCGAATAAGGGCCTCTACTTACTTTTGCCTACATGAACGTGCCATCCATGATAGCTTTGACGTCGAAAAATGATTTGTAAAAATCTTAATTCGAATAAAAAATTTTGACTTGACTTTGACTTTATGAAAATTGACACAATATTTATTTCTATATTTTACTTTATTGGTCACTCAACCAAGTTATTATAACACAAATTAGTTACAGTAAACTGTTAATTTTTTTTTTACAAAATATTAGCACATTTTTTGGCTAATAAACAGCACAACACAAATCAAATTCTACCTATACATACACTGCTAGACACTGTCATCAGGTTTTTCTCGTGATTTGGTGTGATGCTCTCTAGCTGGACCACCATTAAGTACTCACCCAATATTATTGTGAACACATGCTACCTTATCTACCTTCATCCCATCAGCACTACGTAATGAGTACCTCAATGTTTCATTAGATAAAAAACATTTTTTGTGGTTCTGCCACAGAATACTGCTCTACAGCCGCACCACCGTCAATCTCCGAAATTTAACTTAGTAGCCGATTTTTTTATTTCCTTAATAATTCTTCTGAAAGTTTACCTTGGGATACAAATAAGACAATTTAAAAGTTTTCTCTAATTTGGTATTTATTGGATCGTACAAGTGGTCCGGCTGGGGAGGTATGCTCTGTAGCAACACAAAATAGCAACACAAGGTAGATATAAGGTAGCATGTGTTCACAATAATATTGGATGAGTACTTAATGGTGCTCCGGCTATGAGCATCACACCGTGATTTGTGTTGCTGTTGGCGTGTCAGTCAATAGAGAACTTAAAGCAGTGGCTGCCAAACTTCTATTTTTTTGTGGAAGGATTTAAAAATCACAGATTGGGAACCACTGCTTTAAAGCAAAGCACACACATTATACCAGTAGAAAATAAAAATGCATTGTTATGCTATGCTGTACCTACTGCACAACTTAGTATGCAATTCATTCTAGTGCATTGAGCCAAGCCTTTAATGTTAGCACAACTAAGTGGCATGCACAAATGCACTTGGCATGTAATTTTTACTATAAATGGGTAGTTATACTTTGCATAGTGATTTTTATGTGTTTTCCTGCTAAAGAAATGTTTTACACTCAAGAATAAAATGGAATATATGTCTATGCATTATTTACGCAAGAGAATTTTTTAGTTCGAGCGTCGGTGGTCTAGTGGTTAGGGCCGCTGCCTCCCGTCCGGGAGACGCGGGTTCGACCCCCACCACGTACCAATGTGTTTTCGAATTTCGAATTCGTATGTTCGTTTATTGGACGCTCTTACGGTGAAGGAAAACATCGTGATGAAACCTGCACACTCCTGCGAAGAAATTCAAAGGTTGTGTGTGAAGTCGACCAACCCGCACTGGGCCAGCGTGGTCGACTAAGGCCTAATCGCCCTAATTCAGGGTAAACTCGAGCCCCTCGGTGGGGACGTATATGAGCTGTTGATGATGATGACACAAGAGAATCAAAGAGCAGAAGTATAAACAAGTAGAGTGTTCAGTTAGGCTGCCTTATTGCTAAGGTAGCAATTTCTTACACAAAGCCGCTGGAGAATCTTACTTTTTACTGCAAACGTCTCATTCCCACGGGAAAATCTCGCCGATAAATAAATTCATACAAAAATAAACGTTATTCGTTTCGAACGCACATTAGTTAAGTTTTAAACGAAACAATAGAACTATCCAGTCTGGGTCGCCTTATGGGCTGCAGGCGCTGACTCACACACGTCCAGTCTGCCTATTTTTGGGATAGTGCGTTAACCCAGTCCATGTTTCATTGTCGGTTCTTATGGGCCCCGGAGACGGTCAAACGGTTTGATTCAAACACGTAAAGTTTGGTTTGACTCAAACCATTTTGATCGTTTACAAAGGTGGTTTGAACGGTTTGTCAAACATTTACGTGTTTGAAGCATGTTTGATGCAATTTCATATTTTTGTTGTGTTTAACGCGTCAGAAGTGTAATTACGACAGCGTACAGAATCAGACTGCGCAGAGCCGTTTGACAAACCGTTCAAACCGACCTCAAACAGTTTCAGTTTCAGGGAGTCAAACCGTTTGACCGTCTCCGGGGCCCTTTAGTAATAAATGGTATATTTTTGTACAGCGATAGACCGCGAAGTAGTGTTGTAGGGTTACTAAACGTGTCCCTCGCAATGATAACACTCCCATTAGGAAAGAGTGTGAGGATAATGAATGTGCTATTGCTAACGAGATGCCTCCAGCTGAGATGAACATGTCATGTGATGAATTACCTTATACTCATGAATCAGATGTACAGAAACGGCCGATCTCCGAGTCGTCTGTGCTGCCTAAGGATTTTAAAAAAATCATTTTGGCCTGTTTTGATAACTCAAATATTACCATGAAAAAATATAATATATTTTTTATATTATAGACTCGGCAACCGTAACACTCAAAGAAGAAGTCACTACTGTGATAGGCAATGTCACCAGCCCACAGTATATTTTTTGACCTGATTTTGTGACAGCTTATTTTTATTAGCTTATCGTATGAAGAAACACGTTACAAATGACAGACAAAAACTCTTCGCAGAAGTGTACCACATCAAAAATACGAACGACGAGACAAAACGTACATAGGTAGGAGTCCACTACATACACTTCACGCCGCCGTTTCGCGCGATAAGTGCAGAGATAAAAAACTTTTTTGACATTCTGAATCAAAACCCAGAACTAGAAATTTGTTTTTAATTTAAGTGCACCACAAACACGTCTTGTTGATAGGGGTGGGTGTCCCGCATTGACTTACTATAAAGTTGGCCGCCTTATGTATACATGCCAACTCTGGACAAATTATACGAAAAAAGCGCACGATAGTATTAGAGTTCAATACAACAACATCTTTAGACAGCTCATGGGTTTACAACCTTGGTGTAGTGCCAGTGGTGTGTTTTTTGAAGCTAGGGTCAATACTTTTAATGCTATCGTGCGTAACAGAATAGCGTCATTTATGGACCGCATCCGCGCATCCACGAATGAAATAGTTGTGGGTTTTTCAGACCTGATGGTGGCCACCACCACCTACCAAAAATGGCTTGACCTGGCAGCCTAGTGATGCCCCTAGCATGTACTTTTCTTTGTTAATTTTATTTTTTAGTTTAGTTTGTAACTAATATGGATCCCTGGTCTGAATTAAAGAATTATTATTATTATTAAGTATTTTTTTATTGACCTAATGCGCATACATATCGCAAAATGAGCCTAGTCTACGTACTACGTAATGTAACTAGACTTACGGGGGAGCAGGGGGCCGTTTCACGAAGCTACAAGTTACAAATTACAAATACAATTCGATGTACATTGCGTAGACAATGAAATAAAACGATAAGGGCTTACAGTTTAGGCGAATTGGCTACGCAATGAGTTGTTACTTGTAAATTGTTGCTTCGTGAAACGGGGCCCAGAAGGTCGCTATCATAGTTGATCGGACAGAGTGTCATACGGCTGGTTTACACGTATTAAGTTGTCAAGTAGTTAACTAAATTTTTACTAAATTTTAAGCGACTTAATGCGTGTAAACAACGAATTTAGTAGTAAGTTGCAAGTTAAAATTTAGCGTGCAAGTAAGCAAGTAGATTAGAACTTTTTCTATTTTTCGAGTAAGTTGGTGGGCGTGGCCAGTCACTTGACACGTTTGGAGAGGCACAATTACGTTAATTTTTAGTTAAATGCGAAGTGCGAGTGTTTTATGTTCATTTTCTTGAAATATTTTTATTTATATTTTTTAGGTTTATATAAAAAATATTAAT
>OX579662.1:2185522-2271710 GCA_951230895.1 Carpatolechia fugitivella
CGAATGTCGTAAAGGAAGTACTTAGAAGGGTCGCAACTCGCAATAACCGAAGGGTTTGCCGATCTGCCAAGATGTGAGCATTTGGCTCTCAACCTGGAGGTTGTGGGTCCGATTCCAGTAGGATCTATTTTTTATAGATAGCTTGATTTATCCCACTGCTTGTCAAAAGCCTCCCTTTTTACCTCCACCGATCTCGATCCAAGGCCATTTTACTCCATTTCTCCTCGAATATGTCCAGGTCATCTCGCCATCGTTTTCTAGGCCTCGTCCCGCTTCGGCTGTCGAGGGGTACCCCTCAGTGGTGGCTCTGGCCCATCTGTCCGGATGCATCCTACACACATGACCCGCCCACTCCCATTTTAGCTTCGCGGTTTTTTCGCTAACGTCAGCGATGCGGGTTTTGGAGCGAAGAGTGGTATTACGGACTGGGTCCGTTCTTCTCACTCCGAAAATGCTGCGCTCCATTGGGCACATCATTAATTAAAAATATTTTTGTAAGATTGTCCCCGGTAAATTTAGAAGGATACTGAAGTCATCAACAGTCAGTCCACTGCTGGACTATGAGCCTCCTCCACTTAAGTAGAGGGTTTTGCCATAATCTCCACGCTTGGCAGGCGGGTTGGAGATCGCAGATTGAAAGGTTACTGTATCAGAGAGCGCTGCTGCCCGTTCCCTGTTTAATGTGTAGTCCCTAAGTCACCTCTTACGACACCCACGGGAAGAGTAGGGGTTGGTGACAAAAGTATTCTACTCTGCCGTCACGTAATTGATATTGAAGTGAATCACCTGATTGTCTGAAAAGTACAATGATGTGCTTCAGAACGGAAGCAGTCGTTACATGAGCCAATGTCTTTGGCGGCTCCAAAACTTTTTCCATTGGCTTGTGAGGTCGGTCGTCGACCTTAATCCACACGTTGCTATAAACGTGACAATGTTTTGCCTAAGCGCTAGAAACCCTAGTATTCACACTGTGTCCTTCTTATTTATACATTTTACGATTGTGATGTCACCGCTCTGCATACAATCTAAAAATGGCCTCCATGTTGTCTGACCTAACAAAGCCACGTATTGTCAACATTTTAATTACAGCAGTAATTAATTAAGAACTCAAACGGATAGAGGCGTAACAGTTACCTACTTAGTGAGCCGAATTAACCCACATACCTTTTACGATTTGGCCTATAGTCGATTTAGATTAAATATGATAAGGTAAATACAGTCAGCAAAGGAGATATACAACGTGTTACAAAAATAAACAAAAAAAAGAGTATTCTTCATCACAGGCATTTAATTAAAATTTTCCCATCTCTAGTGTCAATTGACACCTAAAATATAGACTATCGATTCTCAGAACACACCATTTGTGCCTACATTTTTAAAAAAGATGTACTTAAATCAATTTATGTTCGAAAACATTCTATTTTTTGCCTTAATTATCTTTTTACGTATTTACAAACATAAATATTATTTTTAAATACTTATTTCATTAATTTATTATTTCATAACAATTATTTAGCATAGCTTTTTTATTTATTTGTAGTTTGAAATTCCTTGTTCTAATGTGAATTTTATGGTACAAGTAGTACGTAACCATAGCGGTAAGAATAGGCACATTGACCTAAAATTACTTATCTGGTCCGAATATTCTTTGACACAGCTGATCACTAGAGATGGGAAAATTTTAATTAAATGCATTTGATTAAAATATTTTTTTTTTGTATTTTTTGTAACACGTATAGAGCCGTAAGTCGAAACCGAGAAATATTTACGCTTTTCCATGAAATTTTGTATAATTGTGCAGGAAACTGTACAATTATACAAAATATTATGTAAAAATATAAATAATCACCGGAGAAAGCTTCATCGGTTTGGAGCGGCGCAGCCCTTTAGGTTATGATTAGGACATTGCAGGCTGAATTATCCGATTGATTAAAAAAAAACTATTTTGTGCTTCCAGGGGGCCGTTTCACGAAGCTACAAGTTACAAATTACAAGTACAATTTGATGTGCGTAGACGATTAAATAAAACGATAAGGGCTACCAGTTTTGGCGAATTGGCTACGCAATGAATATCAAATTGTAACTTGTTAATAGTAACTTGTTGCTTTTTGGAACGGGGCCCTGGCTGCTACCTACGGAGGTAGAGCTCGTCACACGAGTCATGTCAGTGACTTTGGGGCTCTATTAAACTGACACGGGTTGGTGAGGTCGGTTGTCGGCCTTCCATCGCAATGAAGAAGAAGATGAATTCTATCTCTTATTGGGTTGAAATTTACAATTCTAAATAGTTTGAAATATGTTTTCGATAATAGTACTCGTTATTACTCGTACCCGTGTGGTGACGTCAGAGTATAATACATTAGTCACCAACCCCTACTCTTCCCGTGGGTGTCGTAAGAGGCGACTTAGGGACTACACATTGAACAGGGAACGGGCAGCAGCGCTCTCTGATACAGTAACCTTTTAATCTGCGATCTCCAACCCGCCTGCCAAGCGTGGAGATTATGGCAAAACCAAACACGCGGAGGAGGCTCATAGTCCAGCAGTGGACTGTAACGGGCCGTTGATGACTCGTTATTATATATAGTAGGTATAGTTAAACTGTGACTCGAGTGGTGGTACGACATTGGCGTGTCAAACACATATTCAATAGTAAAATCAATTCGATTTTCTAGTTTATAGCACAATCATAATAAATGCGATATGATTAGGTACCACGCGAGATTGTTAACGCTAGGTTTGGAGCTTTGTTAAGGTACCTATACCTTCCTATATACTTTGCTAGGATTTTTTTTACCTCGAGAGTATTTTTTTTTAAAGGCTGATTTATGATTTTCTTACGTTTTCAACCCCCATAATTCCGTAATATTTATAATTTCCAAAAACTGACTCGATAAAATAAAATCTATTAATTTATCGAACTTGCTCACAAGTACTCACAACCTCACGTTGGTCGACTTCACACACAACCTTTGAATTTCTTCGCAGGAGTGTGCAGGTTTCATCACGATGTTTTCCTTCACCGTAAGAGCGTCGAATAAACGTACATATATGAATTCGAAATTCGAAAACACATTGGTACGTGGTGGGGATATTTTTATTTTTAGACTCTCGACAGCTTTTCATGATCTTCAAACCACCTGATACCTGATAGGAGATAGCTAGGTAGGTAGTGTCTCATCACACTAATATTATAAATGTGAAAATGTATTTGGATGTTTAGATGTTTGGAATGATGTATGGATAAATATAAAGTACACATTTGGATATTTTTTACTAAATCATTAGAAATAAGTTAGAAATACATGTCACTCTTTAAAACTGTTTATTTAAAATATTTACATTTTGATATATTAAACGAGGAGCGGAGTCTCCTAACACAGACATACTAATGTCTAAAAGGAGACTTCAGAAATGTAAAACTACATAAATGTAAATAATCGATGAAAAATAAAGATTTTGTATTTTTTTGGATGGTTGTTCCGCTTTCACGCCTTAACTACTGGACGGCTTGGGATGAAATTTGGAATAGAGATAGTTTGTATCCTGGATTAACACATAAGATACTTTTTACCGGGAAATGTTTTATTCCCACGGGAAAATTGTACATAACGCGAGCGTAGACGCGGGCGGGCCGCTAGTTAAAAATAAAAGCGTCATGCTCGCTACCTATATCCGAAACCCTCAAGTCTTATAACCTCGCACCCGCGCCCTCCCCCAACCCCTGACATTTCCCACGCGCCAACCTCGCACCCTTAGCAAGCACATATTAGTATTACAGACATTTTAGGGTTCCTCGTGGACTAAATTAAAAAAATTGACTTGGATGTCAAAATGTGAAAATGTACAAAAGATACGAGTCCTGTGGAGTTTCTTCCGGCCGTTCTTCTCCACAGAAGGCGTACACTTGTAGTGAACGGCCATCTTGCTTTGACGTCGAAAAATGATTTTGTTAAATCTTACTTCGAATAAAGACACTTGTATCTTTATCTTTATGTAGTAAAAAAAATTTAAAGGTCCCCGTTTCACGAAGCTATATTTAGATTTAAATTGCCAATGGGAAGTCATGTCATGTCAATAAATTGTTCGGGAAGTCGTGCTCTAATTCTAATCTTGATATCCAGCTATCCTTTTCGTTTTTATTACCAGTGAAAGAGAGGTGATGAATTCAGATGAACGAATGACAACCTAAAATAAGGGCATAGCTGTCATGTTTTAAGTGCCCTCTAAAATTGCGCAATCCACATAAGGTTCAAATTCAAGCTCTAATATTAAGATGAACATCTCCTGTCCCTTTTCAATCTTTAAAAGGTGGAAAGGACGGACGAACTTAAATTAAGGATTAGAGCGTGACGGTAAAACAATAGGGTTTATTGTAGTTCAGGCTGAATTGGCTACGTAATTAACATTCAAATAACATGATTAATAACGTCAAACTGCACACTCCTGCGAAGAAATTCATAGGATACCTGTAAAGTCGACTAACTCCCACTGGACTAGCGTGGTCGACTAAGGCTTGGTCACATTCAGGGTAGGCTCGAGCCACCTTGAGCCTCTTGGTGGGGACGAATATAAACTGTTGATGAACAATGTTGATATTACATTCCGTAAAGCGCATTCATTTTTAGTCTTTTCTGATTTGCATTCGATCTGTTTTAGTATTTTTAAAAAGTACTGAATCCCAGTTTTTATTCTAACACACCCTTGTTCACAAACACATGTCAGCTGATCGATAGTGCTAAACTTCGGTAGTCATGGCAACGCTCCTGGTTTCCCGGCATTCCTGCCCCCACCACAGAATAATTAATAGTACGATTCCCGTAAAAAGAATGGCTGGACGACGTGGTTGAGTCAGTAATTATTTTGAAAATACTTGTTTTTTTTTTTTTATTGAAAAGAATCTGTAAGTATTGACAGATTTTCAGTGTAACTTTTTCAGTAAATCAGTTCAGTTCTCAGGATTTTCATACTTGTAAGATTTGTTATTAAAAAATCGTAACATTTACAGTAGATTATAAATAAAAGATTATTTTTCACAAACTAGTATACTCTATCAACATCAATCAACATAAGTATTACCTCATTCACCATTTTTGTCTACCTTGTCCCGGTCGGTCGCTCTCATAATGTATAATTGACAGGGCCAGGAATCGAAGCCGCTACGTGCATTATGATGCCTTACGCAAGCGCCCACACGGTTCAATAAACCACGTAGTTTTAGGGTTCCGTAGAAGTTTAGATTGCCCGATCCCTGACTGGCCCTTTTGTATGTCTGTTCTCATCGCCAAATGGTCTCTTGACTTGATTTGTATACCCGATGGTAAATGAAGATGAAGATGGCTTAAAGAATAGGGGATCGGACAACTATTTTTTTATTTTATAAATCCAAACTTCTTAGTTTCTGCTATCGAATACTAAAATAGTTTTAGCTCTATCATTAAAATTGACCGAGTTAAAAAGGTTTGAAATTCAAGATTAGACAGAAAGGCACATACCCACTTGTGACGTCATTTGTTAGTAACGCCATAATATAACCTATGGAGGTTTGTATGGACAAAAAATCGTTTTTGAAAGAGACAGACATATTGAAACTTTAAAAAATCACTGTAAATTAGTTTTTCAACCGATTCTGTTTTTTTTTTCTTCGCGAATCGTCTGCTACTAATCTATATTTTAAAAATAATTCATACATAAAATATGGTAAATTCATAAAATATGGTGTACAGTCCGATCCCCTATTTTACTAAGGGTTCCATCCACCATTCACCAATCCTCAGTCCTATGAGGGTTGGTCGTCCTCAACGTGTTGAGGACGATACTTTTCTTCATCGTAACAGCGTCTTGAAATTGAAACCGTGTTCAAAAGTTACCGGACCTAATCATTACTCCACTAATCCTGTACAGAATACCTTAGGATACAAGTTGATACGCACATTTCCGTTCTTTTATTTCGCTTCCTCCCACACTTTGCAAATTGGGATTTGGAACGTGTTAGGAATACCTAATGAGCGATGACTGCAAATTGACGCACATTATCCTTTTGATGATGACTGTAATCAGAATTCACGAATACATGTTTATTAACATTTATGAGACATTTTACAGGCTCACCGCGATAATATTTACGTTGAGGAGACCCGTATTTCGGCGTTGTTCAAGCACCATGGTCGCGGGTAGACTGTCTAGTCTCATAAATGTTATGATAATGACCGCGAAAGTTTAAAATTATTTGTTAACATAATTATGAATTCGTTTAATAGCTATAAAAAGAAAAATCAATTAGCAATTGGAAAGGACTATACAGCAAAAATTGCATGAAATATGTCTTCATTCAACTCATTTCTAGATACTTTTTTATATTTATTACTGATAAAGTTCTATTCGTAAATCTTTAAACATAGCAGCTAAACTCCAAACATAGGTATTATTTATACATTACCTAAGAGACCCTGTCCATTTCTGCAGCGAGAAGTTTTCTACAGGCGGCGTAAGAGTATATTTAAGTCGCCCATAGCTTCAAAAAGAATCTTAGATAGATGCACAGATAATGGATGCATGCATAAACTATCTTCAGTCACGTCATAGAAAGATAGCAGCTGGTAATCTGCAGTAAATCCAGCACAAACACCGTCTGTCAAGCGACGACGTAAACCTGGAATTTATGGCCCAATCTTGAAGTGACACGTTAACTGAAGCAAGTCATGCATGGAACTTTGATCAAGCCGTCGTAGACTTCAAAACTGTACTGTTGTAGGAATTCGTGATTTATCGGTGGCATGAGTACTATTTGTTTTGTGTCAGTGAAGTACCCGTAATAAGGGATCAGACTATTCCTAAATTTACCACATTTTATAAGATATAGAATAGTAGCAGACGACTCGTGAGGAAAAAAACAGAATCGGTTGAAAAACGAATTTACAGTGATTTTTTAATGTTTCAATATGTCTGTCTCTTTCGAAAACCATTTTTTGTATGGAGATTATATGGCGTTACTAACAAATGACGTCACAAGTGGGTATGTGCCTCTCTGTCTAATCTTGGATTTCAAACCTTTATAACTCGGTCAATTTTACAGATAGATTTTAGTGTTCGATAGCAGAAAGTAAGAAGTTTGGATTTATAAAATAAAAAAAAAAGTAGTCCGATCCCCTATTACAGTTTTAGAACTTAATCTTTCGTTTTCCCCGCCTTTTACGCCTTGTGCCATGAATGTACCATATAGTACAAAAAATGCTGCTATGATATTTTTTCTTTTTTAATAAAATATTGTCAGTTACAAAATTGATGCTAATTATACATTGAAAAAGCCCGCTACTTAAACAATCTATTTCCATGGACATATCGAAAAGTGTAATTAATATATAACATTCGCATATTGACGCATCAGCATTTGGTCCAACACGCAAAATGACATCTCTATTTCTGGTTTTGAAGGTCTTTGCTATTTCTAAACTAGCTCCTTCGCTCTTCTATTAATTTTGGATCGAGTCGCATCGAATAGTACCATTTATGAATGCGGCTGAAGTATGGCTGAAGTTGAGACTGCTCACTTCAACGACCATCAAACTATCTGACACGCAATGGGGAAGTAATAAAACTGTTTGCTGTCGGAGCCCTTACCATATTTCATTACTAGTGAACTTTGTTTTCATTCTTATTGTTTTTGTTTAATACTAGCTTTTCGCCCGCGGCTACGCTCGCGTTATGTAAGATTTTCCTGTGGGAATACGACTTTTCTCGATAAAAAGTATCCAGGGTACAAACTATCTCTATTCCAAATTTCATCCAAATCCGTCCAGTAGTTTAGGCGTGAAAGCGGAACAAACATCTAAACATCCAAATATATTTTCACATTTTCACATTATTAGTAGTAGTAAGTATGATTTTGGAAAAATTATATCTTTCTCTAAACAAGCCAGAGCTGTAGAAAATAGAAATAAATTTGCGTATTGGACAAAATAGCGCTAAATTTCTTGATATAAAAGATTCACCAACAGCCCCCGACCGAGGGGCTCGAGCCTACCCTGAATTAGGGCGAAAAAAAATGGGAATATAAAATATCACTTGCATATAAATATTTTTATTTTTATTTTTGCATATCGCGCGAACTTAACTAAAAAGAAATATCTTAAACAAATAATTATGAAGCTCTCATGGTACACTTCTTTCTGTTCTATCTATCTTCCATTATTGTTTTAATTCTATACTCTATCTAATATAATACTTTGTTCATTAACCAAAGTAAGTTAATTTTACGTAATAGTAGCCTACAAGCACGATAGACAAATAACTTCGACCTTGTGTCGTCGATTCGTTTGAACACAAAACACATGTCATATCCTCCCTTTTACGATTAGCCACTGAGCTGTCCTCCGGGACGATGTCGGGGAGGTGTCGTCAGACGTCCCGTTTTCAAGGGAGGTGTTGCTAGGGTAGGGTAGGAGGGAGAAAGTCCGTGATTCTCCTCACTCTTTCTCCCCCAAATGTGATGCAAACGTACGTGACTTATCGAGTATGAAATGTTTCTTGTCTTAAATATTCCGCGTGTCTTTTTTTTTAATCCAGAGCTTTTTTACTACTGCGATTAAAAACTAGCCTATGTCACTTTCTAGGTCAAAGTAAACCACTTCAATTCGTGGCTCATTCTCATTATGTAAAGTTCTTAGTTGCCTGTAAAAAAATTAGGTATAACCAACCCAGGACCATCGTGGTCGCCTAAGGCATGATCGCCCTAATTCAAGGCAGGCTCGAGCCCCTCGGTGGGGACGTATACAACATTTTAGTCAAATAACTCAAAACCTTATGGGTGTAGTCCAGCCCACGCAACTGGACAACCTTTGTTTCACAGCCTTTTTAAAAGCCAAAAATTTTCTGATATACTATTTAAAAAGCCTATCAAATAAAAAAAAATCAACGGCCCGTTACAGTCCACTGCTGGACTATGAGCCTCCTCCACTTAAGTGTTTGGTTTTGCCATAATCTCCACGCTTGGCAGGCGGGTTGGAGATCGCAGGTTAAAAGGTTACTGTATCAGAGAGCGCTGCTGCCCGTTCCCTGTTCAACGTGTAGTCCCTAAGTCGCCTCTTACGACACCCACGGGAAGAGTAGGGGTTGGTGACAAATGTATTCTACTCTGCCGTCACCGCACGGTAAAAAGCCTATAGGCTAGTATATTTACCAATGTGTCAATGATGACCTGCAATTCGATCACAAGCCCTTCTAATATTGAAGATTGCGCCACGGCCACTCGCCAGGTGGTCACCAATCACCATTATCACACTTAAAAGGTAATCGCATATGTTTGGACCACGCAATCGATGGGAAAACATTCGCCAAGGCTCCCAGCGACACGCCATGTGTTTGCACACGAAACCACAGAGTAAATAGGTAATAATACAAATCCCAAACTTACGTAGTTTATTATAGACTAGCTAACCCGGCAAATGTTGTCCTGCCATTTTTCCCTACGCCTACACTGCGCATTTTTTTTTTATGTAAAGGGCCCCGGAGCCGGTCAAACGGTTTGACTCAAACCTTACGTGTTTGATCCAACCGTTTGAGGTCGGTTTGAACGGTTTGACAAACGGCTCTGCGCAGTCTGCTTCTTTACGCTGTCGTAATTACACTTCTGACGCGTCAAACACAACAAAAATATGAAATAGCATCAAACATGCTTCAAACACGTAAATGTTTGACAAACCGTTCAAACCACCTTTGTGAACGATCAAAATGGTTTGAGTCAAACCAAACTTTACGTGTTTGAATCAAACCGTTTGACCGTCTCCGGGGCCCGAAGTATTAGAAAAATAAATAAAAAATTTAAAAACCATCGAATCAAAAAAAGCAAAAATTTAAAAAGTTAAAAATAATACCTATTGTTGAGCCATTCTCAAGCTATAGCGTGACCAGGAGAAATAGGGGTTCATTTTTATATTATAGATAGATTATTATTATTTTCATTTTTGGTTTCTTTGTAACAGGTGTTGGTAAACTTACTTTTTTATTGTAATATCATTTTCATGCATCTTACTTGATGTAGGAAAAACCCTCCAGAACAGTTTTTTTTTTCGAAACTATCAACCAATCTATTTATCTATTCTTTCTATCAATTTTTTATTCTATTCTTCTATTTTTCGAACATGTATTTTTCTATAGAAACTTGTTATGTTGAAATGCCTTGAGTTTTTACTTCATTGTCGACTTTTATTTTGTAGACTTTTTAATTAAGCTAATAGACTTCTATTTCAACTGTTCTAGTATAACCTTGGCTTATAAATTGAATGCTTTTTTTTTATTTTTCATATTTGCAGCTGTTATGTTAGGGCTTTTGCTGTTGATTCTAGCAGAATTGTATTCTAGCTGAAACAATATTTATTTTTTAATAAAAAGAAATTAAGTAAAAACTGTTATTCTTGGGATCTGGTCGACGAACAGGCTCGACTGAAAAACAGCGTCTAGCTCATTCTGAGGTAGACGTAAGCTGAGTCGAGACCATTTTCACTGTTGTGCCCTGCTCCTACTGCACGCTGTGGTGTGGAAGCACAAGGTTTTACTTGTTTCTGTTTACTTTTTCCTGTGCTTCCTTTTGTCTTTCTACATTTTAGTGTGTAATCTGTCACAACAGTGCAAATAAATGTGTTTTCTTTCTTTCTTATTTAAAAAATCTCTTCACTTTAATCTCTCTCTCTCTCTCTCTCTCTTTGTGTTTCTGTGTATTGTCCAACCCTGCTTGGTCACACATACACACACTATTAAGTGGCACTGCTAGAATCACGGCCATTGTTAGTATGGTATGACCTGCATGCGAGCTATTTTTGTCTAACCATGCTACAGCATGAATTATTTACTTACTGCTCATTGGTCGATAAACTAGCAATTACTATTACACAATCGAAGGTTTATTTTAGCTCGTCTACCGCTTTATAGAGAGCTATATAGATCTAGATAGATCTTTTTTATTGATTGGTATTTTTAACAAAATTTCAATATCTCAAAATAATGTGAGATCGATAATATTTACAATCTTAGTTTACAATGCACAATACATTTCTTAGACATTTTTAGAATCCGTGAAACTGAACTTTTGCTTCTAGAACTTAAAATCTTAAAAAAACAAACTAAACAGCTGGCCGTGTCAATGTGTATGAAAAGTTGTGAAACAAAAGCTGTTCAATTTCACGGGACGTTTACTTAGTAAAAATTTTGTAAATAAAAAAGAAATTAAATATCTTCCTCTCTGTCCAGTCCACATGCCTCATCAGAAACCACAGTCGCGTCTACATCGGGCCTCCAAGCAGACGCGAGCGACATGAGAAGAAATGATGACGACACCAAGGAACATGAGGGTTCGGTCACCGACTGGATCTCCGGCGGCCCCATCGGCTCCAAGGGCGCCGTGCTGGTCTTCCGGTCCTGCGTACTGGCATCCAGGTGTGTTGCATTATGCTGACATCCAAGTTTGTTTGAAACCCTTGGAGCAATGATCGAGTTGAAACCACAGTCAACACTCATGAAGTTTTGTTCTGTTTCATATATTCATATCAATCAATCAATCAATCAGCCTATTGCAGTCCACTGCTGGACGTGTGCCTCCCTTTGGGCACGCCAAAGCGCACGATCACCCGTTTTCCTCATCCAGCCACCACCAGCGACCTTCCTCAGATCATCAGTCCACCTGGCAGGGGGGCGTCCCACACTACGTTTCCCGAGACTTGGTCTCCATTCGAGAACCCGTCTGCTCCAACGCTCGTCGGTTCTGCGACAGACGTGGCCACGCCCATTGTGAAGACGACCAACCCGCACTCGGCAAGCGTGGTCGACTAAGGCCTAATCGCCCTAATTCAGGGTAGGCTCGAGCCCCTCGGTGGGGACGTATATGAGCTGTTAATGTTTATGCGGAAAAGTCGAGCCTGTACCTGATTTTGGTCTGTTATTCCCTTCGTCCTCCGAAGGCTTCGTTAACTTTGTGATCCTTAAGAAAAATCATTACTTAACCAATGAGTGAAGATGGAAAAAAGACTTTTAACGACGAAGCTTTCGGATGAGAGTCGTTCTATTTTCAAATTCCTTTAACCCAGTAGGACACCCTCCATGGAGTCGGCGACCAGGAACGCGGGCATCAACACGGGCACCACCATCCTCCTGAACAAGGCGAAGAACATGGCGCGGCGCCTGACTGCCGAGCCCCACTCGTTCAGCGTGCGACCCAAGAACATCATGCACGAAGTCATGGAGACCTTTGGGACGGCTCCCAAGTATTCTGGACAGGTAAACTAGCGTTCTTACTCGCTCTTACGGTAAAAAATCAACAAAATATAATAAACATTAACAAAATAACGGTTGCCTGGAAGAAATTGCTATGAAGCAATAAGGCCGCCTAACTGTATATGACAACATGTTCTTACTTCCACTCTGTTTATTTATTATTTCTGTGTGTGCAATAAAGAATATTAATTCATTCGTTCAAAAATCGTGAGGAAACCTGCAAAAATGTACACACAACCTTTCAATTTCTTCGCAGGAGTGTGCAGGTTTCCAAAACCAAGGGACCAAATGGTCTACCCGCACTGGGCACTGGGCCAGCGTGGTCGACTAAAGCCTGATCACCTCGGTGAGGACGTATAGGCTCCTATGTTGATGATGACGAAACAAACGTTCTTACATCATCACCCTGAAGACCATATCAGGCGCTTTGATTTGAATTTTATATGCGCTGGTAAAGAACAGAATGCATCTATATTTCCGAATTCTTCCAACCTTATTCGAGATGAGAGTGAATAGGCATGATGTTACCAACCCCTACTCTTCCCGTGGGTGTCGTAAGAGGCGACTTAGGGACTACAACATACAACAGAACAGGGAACAGGCAGTAGCGCTCTCTGATACAGTTACCTTTTGATCTGCGATCTCCAACCCGCCTGCCAAGCCTGGAGATTATGGCAAAACCCTCCACTTAAGTAGAGGAGGCTCATAGTCCAGCAGTGGACTGTAACGGGCCGTTGATTTGATTTTATTTGAGGCATGATGGTAGTGACAGGTGTGATGGTGGTATGGTGTTCTTGTTCTAGTGGTTTGTTACGCGAAACGATTAAATCATAATAATAATCTGGTTCATCAATACGACCTCACAACTACTAACAGAAATATGGTAAAGGGGAAATACCGTGACTTGAACAGGTATCTACCTGCTCAAGCCGGTGAAGAAGTTCAATAAATGTATGAAGAGTGTTGCCAAGCTCGTCAACTAAGACCTAATCACGGTCTGATCATCCTTGTTCAGGGTATTTAGTATTTATAGGCTTATTTGCCTGATGACGAAGGCTGTATTTCAGGCATACGTAGTCCGCCACGTGAGTGAAGCCAACGTCCCGGAAGCGGAAGTGGTGGACACGGATGAGCAGGGTCATGAGGTGGCGGAACGGAAGCGCGGCATCGAGGACGTGCTCAACGACCTGAACAAGATCACGCTGAAGAAGACCCTCAACGTCGAGAACACCACCGCCAACATCAAGCCGCCTGAAGAAACGCCTGCGAGCACCACTAAAGGTAAGGCTGAAGTGTTTATTATTTTAAAAGGTAAATCTTCGTATATAAGCTTTGTGGTACATGTTTTTGCAAATTTAAGAGTTTGTTTTTTTTCTTATGGATGTCCCCCGATGGATGGGGGTTGCCAGACGTCCGGATAAAGCCGGACACAGTCGGACGATATCCTACCATTTTATTGTTGTTTCATTAAAATTTAAGATTTTAAGGTAAATGATAAAAAAGCCTTGTTTTACTTTAAAAAATTGTCGTGTGAAGATAAGGGCTGGTCAGCCAGACCTGGCAACCCTCCATGGAGGTACCCCCGACCTAACAAAAAAAGAATCATCAAAATCGGACGACGTGGTAAAGAATTATCGCTGAACATACACGTTACGACGAATTGAAACCTTCGTTTTGTCAGTTCAAGAACACTTTAGAAGTAATTGAAATAACTACTACTTTATTGGATAACTCGACGCTTACTTTGGCTGTCGGTTTGCGTCTTGGAATCAAAATTAACCAACCCCACAGGTGTGCGTGTGGAGAGGTGGTGAATGAGTTGGGCCATCACGGTGTTTCTTGTCAGAGGAGTGCTGGCCGGTTGTCACGGCATGCTAGCCTCAACGATATCATTCGTCGGGCTCTCGTTTCCGCCAATGCTCCTGTGGTTTTAGAACCAATTGGCATGATGCGTGCAGACGGAAAGAGACCCGACGGTGTGTCGTTGATCCCGTGGAAAGTGGGCAGGTGTCTGGTTTGGGACGCCACGTGTGTCGACACCTTGGCGCCTTCCCATGTACAGTCTACCACCGTACGGGCGGGAGCTGCAGCGGTTTCGGCGGAGGGTACCAAACGTAGAAAATATCAGGACTTCCTTAGAAATTACCTCCTCCTCGTCCTTGGGGCCCTGAGGCTAAAATGTTTCTGACTGATATCTCTGCGCGTCTCCGCGAGGTATCGGGTGACCCAAGAGCTGGTAGCTACTTTGCCCAGAGAATAGCAATAGTGATACAAAGAGGGAATGCTGCCAGTCTTGTGGGAACTCTGCCGCGGGGAGACGCGCTGGAGAATATCTTTTATTTGTGATTTTAATTTTTGTATTGCTTTGATTGTATTTTTTGTTTTTTATTTACTACAAAATAAAATGTAGAAATAAATTTAGAAGTAAATTAGGAAGTAAATAAGTAGCGTCTCGAGCGACTTCATCTAAAAGTGTTCATTGGTTGAAAACAATAGGGAATATGCACATAAACAGATAATAGTACATTACTGCCGCGGCCGCAAATTTAGTTATTGTTGGACGAGGACACTTTTATTATGTACGAGTCCAGCAAGAGTTATTGCGGCCGAGGCCTGTATAGTGCTTTTCTCTGAAATACGCGAGGAAATTATAAAACGCTAAAAAAATACCTTTTAAGAACTTTGGATTTGGATGTCTACTCGTATCGTACTAAACTTATAAGTTCTAACCTTTATCACTTTAACCTCTACTTCGACTACTTGAACCATTCATTGTTGTAATATTTCCCTAATTCAATCATTAGTAACTCCATCATGAAAAATAAGTAACAAAATAGTACGATAAAATTAAGAGATGAAAATTACAAACCGCCATATTGCGCACTTTTCTTTTTTTGTTCTGTGCCAGTGTCATATAGAGCATACAGCCAACTCCAATCACTACGATTCGTGCACGATTCATATAAAATTGAATTTAGCACATAAGAGTATGCTGTAAAAAAACTCAAAAACATTGAAATTTCTAGACGAAAGTTACTTTGCCGGCCTAGGCCGTTTGAGGGCACATTGCCCCATACAAATGGGGCAATGTTTCGTCCAAAAATGAGTCACTTCGCGTACTGTTTTTTGGCAGTAATGATCACATTTTCGAGCGTGTCGGAGAAAAAATATTTTTTCTAATATCTTGCTCAGAAACAAAGTGACTTCAAAGTTGATGGTTAGAAGACAGTTAGCCATACATCCGCCATAGAAAATTTTGTTTTCGTAAGAGGGACAGATATATTTGTTTAATAATGTTGTATCAAGTTTGTTTTTCGATCAATTTCGATTCTGTTTTGACTGTCAGTATTCTATTTTTGTATACTTTCAGATGAACTAATATTTTTTATGCATATTCCCTATTGTCACATTACATTAGTAAAACTAGAAGTAAATGGCGCCTTAGGGTCAGTTCACACCGGGATCTCTCAAATAAATAAGTACCTTTTTGTGCAGTAAATAAAGTCATATATTGTATTGCTATTTTAAAATGTGCGCGCCTCATCGCGTCCCGTCGTGTCTCGGTGTGAACTGACCCTTAAGCCCAAGTCACACAGAGCCGTGCCGGGGGCGGTCCGAGGCCGGGAAAGCGGGACGATGCTATGGCGCGGCATAGCGCCGTCCCGCTTGTCCCGGCCCCGGACCGCGCCGCTCCCGCTCTGTGTGACTTGGGCTTTAGGCGTCTACCTAAAAAATATCATTGGTTAAATGAATATCAGACAACGCGTTGACGTCGTACACTGGTAGTGAACGTGCCATCCATGATAGCTTTGACGTCGAAAAATGATTTGTAAAAATCTTAATTCGAATAAAAAATTTTGACTTTGACTTTGACTTTGACGTTATCATCAAATTCCGCCCATTTGAGTACAATCGCTTGCTCACACTCACCCAGATGTTCCACCGCCTCCAGACGCAGAGACGCAGCCCAAGGAGAAGAAGAGCAAGAAGGGCAAGGGCAAGAAGAAGTCGAAGAGCCAGCCCCCCGGCCCCCCCGTGCCGCGCCCCTCCAGCCCCACCAACGACAGTGACGACTCGGAGCACCTGCTGGTTAAGGAGGTCGAAAGCGTCAAGGTAAGGAATAGACACGCAAGTGGAAAGCGTCTAAATAAGAGCTAGGCGCACTGGCGACTTTTGTCGCGGCGTCTCTCTCGTCAAGTTTACTAGAGTGCGAAAGAGAGGCACATAGTGTCTCGAGAGACAAATGTCTCTAGTGCGCGCATAGCGTAACGGTCGTTTGGACTGCCGCGACACAGAATGGGGGATTTTCTGACAGCTCTATAAAAAATTAAATAATAGTTCTAATTAAGACGGTAGATGGCGCCAGGTGAACTTTGTGGTTTTTTTTTTTAAATCCTTTTATAGCCCTGGGTGACTCGCCGGATTTCTTCGGATCCACAAATCGTCAACGCAATCTATTGAAGATTTAGGAACTATTTTTTTTATTGGCTGTCGGAAAATCCCCCATTACTTAGTGTGGAGTCCGCAAGTAAAAACAGGTTAACCTTGTATTTACATAAAGGCAAATAAACAAATTTCGATTGGATTTGATAAGAAAAAAACTCGCAATGTGAAAATATCAGAATAATATACAACAGAAAGTTAGGAATAAATAAAATGTTAAATATACTTAAGTGTTATGGTAAAAAAGGAATGAATGAATGAGTGAATTCGTTATTGGAAAACATCTAAATATATAACTGGATAGTGTAAATGTAATCAGGTGAATCACCCCGCTGTTCCCTAACCAAACTG
Source organism: Carpatolechia fugitivella (assembly GCA_951230895.1). Lineage (NCBI taxonomy): Eukaryota > Metazoa > Arthropoda > Insecta > Lepidoptera > Gelechiidae > Carpatolechia > Carpatolechia fugitivella. The sequence goes on from OX579662.1 coordinate 2,202,581, forward strand.
AGAACTGCCTTAACGATTTAGCTTAGTGCCCCCTATGCTATTCAAACCCAGACCATCCAGATAGAAAACCAAACCCAAACCAATAGCTGTTAATCTATGAACTCTTCAAACCCAGGTGTTGGAAAGCCAGCACATGCCAGCCCGCACCCTCAGGATCACGTACAAGCTGGTGAATACGGAGACAAAGCTTCTCCACCGTCTCCTGCAAGCCCACGGGCTGCAGGAAGCAGCTGCCGAGTGTAAAGACTTCAACCTGCTGTGGTCCGGTCTGCATCCCAAACCCGACGTGCTCAGGAGTCTCTCGCCTTACCAGAGAGTCAACCACTTCCCTAGGTGAGGAATCACATCACATTTTTTTTATTTATTTATATATTGAATGAAAGTTCTCACAGCTTACAAATAGGACATAATACAAATTTTAAATTTCACATCTCAATAGCAAAATTAAGAGAATTGTACATATTTAAATAACAATTAAGGACATAGTAACAATACAGCCTTAAATATATAAAACTAAAATAGCTAATACATAATAACTTTAATACTTCAAGCAAATGTGTGTGTAAGTGCGTGTGTATATCTGCAAGTGTTGATGTGGAATAATCCTGAATGACTAAGTTGTATGAAAGTGTAAGTGGGCTAATATGCAAGTTAAATATATATATATGTGTGTGTGTCAAATTGTCTATTATAAACATCATCACAGCACACTAATATTATAAATGTAAAAATATATTTGGATGTCTGGATGTTTAGATGTTTGCAGCGTCTTCACGCTTAAATTACTTAACGGATTTGGATGAAATTAGGATTGGAGATAGTGTGTAACCTGGCTCTTCTCCACAGATTCCGCCATTGTGTTAGTGAACTCACCCAAAAAATGTAATGACGGATCTAAGTGATGTAATAACATCTTATGGAAATAAATAATTTTTGATTTGATTTGATAAGATACTTTTTACGGGAAAATATGTTTTTCCCACGGGAAAATCTTACACAGCGCGAGCGTAGCTGCGGGCAGACCGTTAGTCGTTCATAATATTAGTCTGTAGACTCAAAGCGACGAACTACAGAAGCTATGGAACAGATCTGCTGAAAAAATTGCACCACTGAAATGCCAAACAAGTAGGCGGGGCTAACTGAGGCTAACTGAAATGACAATTCGTATTGTTCTTTCTTTCAATAATGTCAATGTAGTTAAATATGGAAGTGGAGTTTGTTCACAGTATGGTTCACAGTTAGTTCTACGGTTCTTATAATAGGGAATATGCATAAAAAATATATTAGTTTTTTTTCATAGTTCATCTGTAAGTATACAAAAATAGAATACTGACAGTCAAAACAGAATCGAAATTGATCGAAAAACAAACTAGATACAACATTATTAAACAAATATATCTGCCCCTCTTTTCATCATCAACAATAACAAAATTTTCTATGGCGGATGTACAGCCCGCGTGACCAATGACGTCAATGATCATGTCGGACCTCTCTGTCTAACCATCAACTTTGAAGCCTAACTTTGTTTCTGAGCAAGATATTTGAAAAAATATTTTTTGTGTTTATCTGGAACTTGAAATATTTCGATTAATGGATTTAAAAAAAAATTGCATATTCACTATTTCATTGCTACAAAGGAATCTCCACTAAACTTTGAAATAGATGACTCTTATAATGGTCAAAATTTAAATTAAACTTGTATACTCGTAGTAAAGTTACATTCAACTTGTACATTTCGTGTTTTTTTAATAAAAAGACGAAGCAGATGATGAAATTTATTAGGCAAAAAAGGTGCGTCATGACATGAGTCTTCATGTGTGTCAACCCCAACGTTTGAACCACATTTGGAAGGTAAGTTAGAATTTCTAAACTTTCGGTGAATTACTGACAGTATTTACATTAAATTAACTTTACAAAATTATTAATGGCTAGCGTAAGAAATCCTACCTTACTTTCCTATCCTTTCCTCCAAACAAAAGTAAAGCATTCTCTTACTTAAGTTTCGAATACTGGCAGTAGTTCATCGAATATTTCTTGACTTACTTACTGTTTAAATAAATAGATCATTTTGTAAATAGTAACAGTGTACACTTTCATTTAAGGTTGTGTTCGTGATAATATCATGTGTCTCGTCTTTATCAAATTATCAATTTACTTTTGATAGATCACACGCTAACATCAAACATTATTGTCTTGCAAATTATGATTGTCAAATAAAAATTTAAAACAACAAAATTACACTTTTGACAAAGAAACTGCGGTTCTACAAAGTAACGGTTAAACATCAGCTGTTAAAAGTGGCCACTTTTGGCAGTTACGGCTTACATAACTTATTGATTATATTTAGGATAACTAAAATATATTTGTAACCCTTCTATTGTCGTTAAACACATAATAATGTCGATCGAAGTCACTGACAGTAAGTAAATGATTTATTTCAATTGGTGGCGCTACTGCAGCTGATGTTTAACCTTAACACGATTCCTTCAATGATATGCAACCCTCATTGCACTAGTCACATACCTAAATAGCATGTTTGTTTTAATGTCGGTACTTATAAAAATTTTGGCCATTGATAGAACGAATAAGGATATAATAAGGATAGAACGAGACCGGTCCTCGTGCAACAGAAAAAAACGGTAAGTAATTAATTATGATATCCAATGAATTACTGCCAGTTTTTTGCCTACTGTGTTTTCGAGCTAAAAACTTCACTATTATTTGAGGGCAACAAGCGATCGAAAAAATAACATAATTTTTTTGAATGGTCATGTTGAATATGCCAATATTTTTTTCATTACCGTTTAGCCAACATTCGAAAATACAATCATTATTCAAAATATTTAGTTATTTTTCGGTTCTTTATATAGTAATATAAAAAAAAAACAAGTGATTATAAAAAGTTCATTCCAAAATTGCAGTTTTATTCTCTTATCTTATCTTAAAACGTAAAACAAAACACGTAAAACCATTACCCAAATATTCTGAAGTTTTCACCTCCAAAGACCAGCCTTCAATCAAGTTCAGTCAAGTAGTCAGAAGTAGCCAGAGTATAAAACTGACAGTAGTGGAGCGTTAGGCCTTTGCCGTGCAACTGCCTGCTGGTGAAGCGTATGCTGGACGCGCACGGGCTGGCGCAGGTCAGCGAGCCGTCCGAAGACTGGCTGCTCTTCTGGGGCACCTCCATGGTGCCGCTGGATGTGCTGCAAAAGCTCAGCCCCGAGCAGCGCTGCAACCACTTCCCCAGGTAACCTCACCGAGCGCCGTCACTAGACTAACACTGCTTAAAGTTGTCAAGTAGAGTCAATTAGGTTTCACTTCGTAGTGTCACTTTTTAAAGCTGCCCAAGTACCCAATGAACCTAGAATTTATCTTACTCGTAGGTAGTATCATTTTTTGAAGCTACAACAACACTCGGACCAACCACCCACTCGATACCACATGTCAGGGCGAAACTTTCCGAAACGCATAGGTGCATTTGCACATATAAATATCTCTGGGCGGCCAATACCTCGCGGCTCACTTCAGTTTCGACCAATTACGAGATCTGTCAATACGTTGCGTAAGCGAGATGAACCAATCACGACGTGTTCCCCGCGCCCCCGCACCGCAGCTTTCTTCGTTATTAGTTTGTTAGTAAATTATACAGCATGCGGTGTCCAGTGGGTAGTGGGTCCGAGAAGTTACAGCATCGATCGATGATAAACGATCACCCGATCATTGACGGTGAGTGGTGTTAGGTCTACGAAATCTCAAGATGTGTCTGCTTACTGCTCCAATACCAGCGGTTACTGAAACAACAACACTTGTTAAAGTTACTCGTATGAGCGCTGACCATGAATATAGTATGCCTTTCTCCCTCTCTGTTACACGGGAAATGCGTAGAAGAGAGACATACTGACGCATTTAATGCCAGCGCTTTCGTGGCAGATCAACTCATACGTCTTCAGCCAAAGGTTCCAATCCAACTCAACTGCACACATAAAACCCCATTCATTCGTTCACTCATTCGCTCTTCATTCCTTTCCAGATCCTACGAGCTGACGCGTAAAGACAAGTTGTTCAAGAACATAGAGAAGATGCAGTACTTCCGCGGTCTGAAGCACTTCGACTTTGTGCCGACCACCTTCCTGATGCCGGCCGAGTTTAAGGAGCTGGTCTCCACGCACTTCCGCACCAAGGGACCCTGGATAGTGAAGCCGGCAGCTTCCAGTAGAGGGCGCGGCATCTATATTGTTAACACGGTAAGATTTGTTTTTAAAAACATGACCCTTGCACACACCACATATATGCCACACACACACACCCCACACACACCACACACACACACCACACTCATGCCACACACACACACACCACACTCATGCCACACACACACACACCACACTCATGCCACACACACCCCACACTCATGCCACACACACACCACACTCATGCCACACACACACACACACACACACACACACACACACACACCACACTCATACCACACACACACACACACACACCACACTCATGCCACACACACACACACCACACTCATACCACACACAGACACCACACACATACCACACACATACCACACACACACACCACACGCATACCACAAATACAACACAACAACACTCCTATACTACCTATATTTACACACTCCTACTCCTATATTTTCTGCACTCTCCATAATTGTAATGTTTGAAGGGTTACACTAGTATATAAGCCTAATTATGTAAAAGTAGTCTAGTCCTTGCAATACAGGGAATCCTAGTGCAAGGGCTAGCACACATATTGGCCCCGATTCACACTGTCACGCTCTAGTCCTTAATTTAAGTTTGTCTGTCATTCTAATATTAGAGCTGTCAAACATCTAATTTGAACCTTATGGCCGTGTCGATTGCACAATTTTAGAGAGCACTTAAAACATGTGATTTAAAAATCTCTTAAACTAACAGCTAAAATAAGGGCACTTATTTTAAGTTATCATTCGTTCAAATTAATATCACCCGTTCTCTTTCATTGGTCATAAAAAAGGATAGCTGGATTTAAAAATTAGAATTAGAGCATGACATCCCGAATCGAGGCCAATGTTGTTATTTTTGTTAATAAACAAAGGTATTCTTTCAGTAAAATTACTAACAGCCTCCATGACCGAGTGGTCGAGATTTTGATGCCCATTACGGAGGTTCCGGGTTCGATTCCCGGTGGGGAGACTGTCAAGCGAAAATCTCTTAATGAGACTTTCAAAGGTCGAAGACGAAAGGAGAAATGAGAGAAAAACAAAAGTCGAAGACGTAGGCAAACGAATCACGAGATTGAGGTGTAGATGGGCAGGACACTTGGTTAGACGGGATGTTTTTCTCTCATTTCTCCTTTCGTGGCCAAAGGGAACAACAAGGCCAGTGGGCAGACCACCAGCCCGATGGTCTGACGATATTGCCAAACTGGCAGGATCAGGCTGGATGCGGGCGGATGGCACAGGACCGTGAGGAGTGGCGCAGTCGAGAAGAGGACACCCAGGAGTGGGTGGATGTGGGCTAAAAATGATGATGAGGATGAGACTTTCCCCAGTTTGGTTAGGACATTGCAGGCTGAATCACCTGATTGTCTGAAAAGGAAGATGATTCCGTGCTTCAGAAGGCACGTTAAGCCGTTGGTCCCGGCTACTATCTAGTCGTGAGCCAAGTCAGTGGCCTTTGGCGGCTCTATAACACTGACACCAGGGTTTGTGAGGTCGGTTGTCGACCTTACAACCCACACGATGATGATGATGAAAATACTGGGGCCGTTTGAGCATTGTAGTCTAGTCAGAGTTCAACATTTTTCACTTGTAGAATAATGTACTAACATAAGCTTCGTTGAATTTTCATTGAGAATTTACCTTAATATTACTATCACCGATTAATTTATCAATAAATAGACACAATTTAGCCCATTAAAATCTACAATGGGTCTGAACGACGATTTTAGCTGAAAATGTCAAAATGTTCTATAAAAAATTACAAAAAATACTGTGTTTTTATTGTTTTTATATCTTTAAAAATGACTGAGTTATTAATGAACAAAGTGCACACTTCCGCACGAGGCGAGTGGTAGCTGTGACGTCATAAACACGCAACGCCGCCCGCAAACACTGCTATAACACTGCATGCATATGACGTCACACGCTCGGAACTTCTCGCGGTCATAACTTTGGTAATATTGCATGTATTGAAGTGAAATAAAAAGTAATGTAATGTGCATGATATTAACTTTAATATAAGGCATGTTTTAATGTGGAATAAAAATCTATCGGTGTTCTCCATTACAGCCAGAACAAATCCCAAAAGGCGAGAACGTAGTAGTAGCGAAGTATATCGACAAACCTCTCTTGATCGGAGGCCACAAGTGCGACCTGCGTCTATACGTGTGCGTTACGTCCATCGACCCTCTTCTCATCTATCTGTACGAAGAGGGACTTGTGCGGTTCGCCACCGTCAAGTACGACAAGACCAACAAGAACCTATGGAATCCTTGCATGCATCTCTGCAACTATAGCATCAATAAATATCACACGGATTATATCAAGTGAGTTTTTGCTGTCAACTAGTTCTTCTAACTTGTATTTTGTTCCAAAAGTCGATGTATTTATCAACGATTGAGAATATATTGAGTAATTCGATAAATGACTCGCATCAATCGAACTACAAGTCATGCCTTGTTATTTGCCTTAAGATTACTGATTTGACATTTTAATTAAAAGAATCTAATTTAAAAAGTCGGTCTATTACCGGAGTATCTCCATACAGCACCCCTCTTTTGTCGCTCTGCCTGTTTTAATATGGAGGTTACCCATAAGAGATATAGCATCAACACGGTGGGTCTATCCAAAAACCTCATATGGATTCTATACACATGACGAGGAGACTCCGCTTTACATTTAATATGTCAACGAATCATTGCGATAACAAATAAAAGTAAAATAAATAAATAAGTAAAAGTACCACATTCAAAACAAATAAAATCATGTCATTAGCGATCCTTATCAAATCACAATCTCCATCAGATGCGACGACCCGAACGCCGGCAACGTGGGACACAAGTGGACTCTATCCGCCCTCCTGCGCTACCTGCGCAAACAGGGGCGGAACACCACGGCTCTGATGGCGGCCGTCGAGGACCTGGTGGTGAAGTCCATCCTGTCTTCCGCGCAGACCATCACCGCCGCCGCCAGGGTCTTCGTGCCCAATTTCAACAACTGCTTCGGTAAATACCAACTACGAGGGGCATTACAGGCTATATAGATACGGAGATTCTTTGGACCTATTCTGAATTTCTGTCCTATTTAAAGTTCACTTTTCTACTCTTAACCTCAATATTTTTCCCTTAACCTCACCAACTCACACTTAAACTCACTCAACCTAACCGAATTCACACTTACTTTCACATAAAACCTCACTTTTTCTCACTCAGCCTCACCAATTCACGCTTAACCTGACTTTCTCGCTCAACCTCACCAACTCCACCTCTTTACTCAACGTTTAAATGATTAAATGAATCGATCGAATGAAGATGAATGGTGACCGCCAAGGTCTTCGCAACTGCTTTGGTAAATGCAATTCCATCAAACTTCGATTTATCAACCATCAAAACTTACACACCAAAGACACTGTTTAAGACAGTAATTAAATTAGCCTAAAGGATCTATTTTTGACCTTTAGTTTAATGTTATGTCGACCTCAATATTGCACTCATTTACTACTTCATCCAAATTGACTGTTTCTTGCGTAACTTAACGTTTGAGTGAATGAAATGAGTGAATCAAAAGAATCATCATTATATAAGCCGCAAAAAAAAAACAAACGTCGAGATAAAAAACAAAGAAGAAAAGAAAGAAAGAAAAGAAAATATTATAGGCATTGTATTTTGGCACATTGTGTTTTTCCCTAGCGGTAGGTCCGTTCGCTGTCTCTACCAAAGTGGTAACACAGCGGGCGCGGACTTGCAAACCAAGCAGACAGACAGTCAAACGAAAAACAAACTAGATACAACATTATTAAGCAAATATCTAATAGTCTGTTCCTCTTACGAAAACAAAATTTTCTATGGCGGATGTATGGCCCGCTATGACGTCACATGTCACGTTGTACGGTCGGGGTCAGAAAATGTTTACCAGTTTTCAAATTAGATTCCATATCACACTGTTTTGACTAGTCTAAAATGCCATATCAAGTTACTTATTACCTTTTAAAAGTTATTATTCAATATGACGCACCGATTAACAACAAAGAGATTTATTGATCACTTTTTGATGACGAAACTCATTTCTTAACTTTAGAAATGACATTTATTAGAAAATATGATTGTTTGAATTGTTTGAAATTTGGACAAGAGTGAAATTTTAAGAAAGATGCCTATTTTTATAACGAAATAAAATGGCAAGTATAATAACCCAGGAGCAAAAAGCTGAAATAATATTTCTCTTCGAAGGTGGACAATAGGGCTACTGCGATTAATTATGTGTCGCTTTTGGACGAAGTGATGCTGCCTACTGTGCGCGTAGTGTATCCTGCAACAGAATTCCTACACATTGCCTACGTTCAAAATAATGCACGGATACACACGGCCCGTGCTACTATGGCGTGGTTCAACCTGCACCGTGACATTCGACTCATTCAACGGCCAGCTCGGTCTGCTGATTTAAACCCAATTGAAAATTTATGGAGGTTAAAGGTTCAACGCTGGGACTGTCAAAATGAAAGAAACCCTCATGGAAAGGAAAGAAACAATCATGCTCTTAGATCAGACTGTGCTCGGGTATGGGATGATATCAGACTAGAGGGAATGATCTATGCGCACGCCTTGTCGCATCAATGCGAGATAGTGGAGATAGACTACGTGCCGTCATAGCTGCTGGGGGAAGGTTATACTAGATATTAAATAAATATTTTTTGAGTTTCTATTTTATTATTTCTTCATATTCTTAGTTAAAAACTTTGGCGAAGGATAGTTTGACGCCTATAGGTAGGCGGAACAAGATGTTGTGGGAAAAGGGTTGCCACCCGCTTGGCCGGGTGGTATAGCCAGGAGACCGAGGTCCAACTGGTGTTGTTCTTACTTCATTAGCGCGTTTCAGGCCGCGCATCGTGATTGGTCAGTTGTCTTCCTTAGTTTTCCACTGCGAGCATCTATATTGGTAACACAGATGTCACTACGAAACTAAAATCTTAGTTTTTTTTTTTCAAAATAATTGCTCTATATATCAAACCTGATAGTAGTCAGTCCACCTCCTAGAGCGACCGATTCTCATATTATTAGAAAAATAATAATCTATGGTCAATCAAATTGATATGAAATAGACATTTCGACCTTGTGACTCAAATGTGTGCAGGCAATTGTGATACTTAAGGTGGTAAACATTTTCTGTCCGCGACCGTACCTCTCTTTCTAACCATCAACTTTGAAGCCTTGTAACTTTGTTTCTGAGCAAGATATTTAAAAATATATTTTTTATGTGTTTATCTGGAACTTGAAATATTTATATTAATAAATTTAAAAAAATGTGCGAGTTATCATGTCTGTCTGTCTACCTACTGTGTCTCACTTGACCTAACCAATTTTTTTTATCTTAGTTCTTTTTTTCCTTAGTTTTTTTTATCTTAGTGTTTTTCTTCCATTTTCCTTGATTATGATTGAGTACTTTATTTGTTCCTTGACAATTTTTTTTAAATTTAGTAATTATATGTTTTGCTTAATTTCCAGAACTGTTTGGCTACGACATCCTAATAGACGACATGTTGAAGCCCTGGCTGCTCGAGATCAATCTATCACCGAGGTAAATAGCTTATAATAATGTTAAACGTGTACTTACGAAGAGTGCAACGTGAGCGCGAAGCGTCTCTGCTTCAGCTTGGCCAAAATTGCTTTTGTCTGTCTGTTTGTTCCACTCTACAGGTCGCGTTTCTCAACCGATTCTCATGAAATTTTGTGAGCAGGTTCGATAAATATAGATTTCTTTTTTGTCGAGTCAGATTTTGGACATTTTAAAAAATTACAGAGTTATGAGGGTTGAAAATGTAAAAAAAACATATATCAGCTATTTCGAAAAAAAAACTCGCGAGGTGTACAGCTCACAGAGCCACTAGTCTTAAATTATATTTAATTGCTTCATTCTTCAGATATAAGATTAATCACATAATATATGCTTCACTTCATGTTTTAGCGGGCTTTGTTAGACGGTTACTCTTGTAGACTATAGGTAAATCGTTGCAAAGTATAGACGCAAGTGATATGGATCTACTTATGAACCTGTACTGTACATCAACATGCTTATGTGAAATAGAAATAGAAATAATCTTTATTTGCGTAAAACATTGTATATGAGATGATAGTGTTGTAACGCTAGACGTTAACATAAGTAGGAGAATTTATTTAATAATTGAAAGACCGAAATAAAATTTTACAATCAATTTATATTTAACAAAAGTTGTAGCTAGGTTTTTTTAGAATGAAGGTACAAATAGTTTAGAAAAACTCAGGGTCGCAGGATTTAAATGATATGGTCGAGAACAATTTGATTATCCCTAATAAGTTGGAAAACCACTCTCCTGAACTAGCGGCATCTGACGAATAGTAATCTTCGATTCCGGAGGTAGGTAGATCGGGCGGTAGGTAGCCCGTTGAATGCGGAAGTAGATAACACGCTGCCACGAAGGTAGTTTCTTGGTCCCCCAATACGGGGGATAACAACACTGAATTTAAAAATAGATAGAATCAGATTTTTAGAAATTTTAAATCAGTAGAATTAGCGATAGGTAGGAATGCTCCAGAATGTTCGAGCTCGAGGCACAGTGAGACGTGCAGTCGTTCAGAGCGCAGAAAGTGAGAATGGCGCTGACCGATGCCCTTCCTTTGTAATGCCCTTCAGGTAGCAACCGCCCCCGCCGGCGGGGACGCGGAACTAATAGTAGAATTAATTCAGTAAGGCCCGGTAGGGGTCATTCTTCTCCGACGCGCTTCTCGCCCTGGCAACGTTCTGGCCGCGGTCCGAGCCCGTCTGAGGGCGCCCCCAGATACGTTGTCATAAAATTCCTAAGGGGTACGAGCCTTCTGCTCCCCCGCAAGTCCGCGCCCACTATATTACCACTCTGGTATAAATAGTGATTAGGTCCGTCAAAAAAAAAAAAGCCCTTCCTTTGTCCTACGCGGAACAACGTAACGATCACCGGTTCCTATGTACGCAACCGGTGTTTGCTACTGCAATCGATTTTTAATAGATCGTTTAGTATTTGTAATGTAGAATAATTTTAGTTTTATTAGTATTAGTTTTTTTAAATTAAGTTTAGATAATAAGTTAAAGTTAATTTTGTATTATTGTAAAATTGTTTGTAAATAAACTGCTACTGTAAATTTTATTTTCTTATCTAAATTAGGTCTTTAAAATAGAACCGTTACAGTGTAAGCAAAGAAGTACAGTGATGTTTTGCCAAACTAAAATTAGCATGCAAATGTCTTAATTTTTGACGCTACAGTAAACAATTTATTGGTTAATTAATAAACTAAAAATAAAATAATGTCAAACATGGTACAAACTGAACAATTTCAATGATTACATAATGTTAACTTAATTCAATATATATTTATTAATTCTCTAATGTCATAAAAACTTTTATCATTCAATGGTTCAATTTTGTTCCAGTTTCTTTTATATTGTTAATCGATTGGTTGGTTGGGTATTTTTTAACAAGGGCTGGCTGAGCGCAGTCGTAATATAGTCGCTGGCTATATGTCGGCTAATACTGTATTCCTTTATTCCAGCCTGGCCTGCGAGTCCCCTCTGGACGCGCGCGTGAAGTCGGCCCTGCTCGCCGACACTTTAACGCTGGTAGGGCTCCCCGCCGTGCCCATGTGCAAGGCGGAACTTGCCGCGCCCACAAACTCGCTCAAGATGCGCATCGGTGCCGTAAGTCCATATTTTAGATAAGTGCCCACCAACTCGTAAGATATGTGCCCACGAACTTGTTAAAGATGCGCATCAAAACCGTGAGTCCATAATAACTTGTAGATAAATGCCCACCTACTCTGTAGTTCACCAAGTCGTGGTCGTAAAATCTTTTAAGTCGAATGTTTTTAATCCACTCTAAAATTTTACGAACGACGAGATCAATGGGTTCAAATTCGATGTTCGACAGCTCTAACATTAAGATGTTTATTTTCTGTCCCTTTTCAATCCTTTAAAGGCAAAGTGGTTGGAAACTGCGCAGGACCGGGATAAATGGCATTACCTAAAGGAGGCCTACACCTTAGTGGTTGAAAATGGCTGAAGAAGAAGAAAGGCGAAAGGGAAGAACCTACTTAAATGAAGAATTAGAGTGTAAACTGTACTATATTAATTATTATTTAGGTAACACGTTGAATAAACGCTTTGGTTGCAGTGTCGCCGAGTGCATTCGGCGGAGAACGTCTGTGTTCGAGGCAAGACTAACTCCCCCAAGCCGGACAACCAGAGCGGGCTTGGCGCCGGCGTGCTCACTGGGGAAGAGTTGAGGCTGGTATGTGACATTTACCAACTGAACAGCCAGGGGGCTGTTTAGCTTCGTGAAAGTTACAAATTACAAGTACAATTCGACGTACATTGCGTAGACGATTAGAGAAAACGATTAGGGCTTAAAGTTTTGTCGAATTAGCTACGCAATGTATATCAAATTGTAACTTGTTGCTTCTTAAAACGGGGCCCTGATATAGAGCGTCGGTGGTGTGCGGGAGACGCGGGTTCGATTAAGAAATCACGTACTAATATGATTTCGAATTCGTATGCGTTAAACAAATATTAGATTTTTTCATAGTTCATCTGAAAGTATACAAAAATAGAATACTGACAGTCAAACTGAATCTAAAAAAAAAACTAGATTCAACATTATTAAAAAATATATCTGTCACTCTTACGAAAACAAAATTGTCTATGGCTGATGTATGGCCCGCGTGACATGTGACGTCACATGTCACGTCGGATCTCTCTGTCTAACCATCAACTTTAAAGCCTTAACAACGATGTTTCTGAGCAAGATATTTGAAAAAATATTTTTTATGTGTTTATCTGGAACTTGAAACATTTCGATTAATGAATTTAAAAAAATTGTGCATTTTCCCTTTTTTTACCAACTGAACAACCTGATATAGAGTGCGGGTGGTGTGCGGGAGACGCGGGTTCGATCAAGAAAATCACTTACTAACATGATTCGACTTTCTTACTTTTTGTTAGCACAAAAATGAAGATAACTTGGTTTCTGGGCGATGTATCAAGATGCAACATGCGCCAGTTTTTAAGTTAAGGTTCCAGCAATACATCTGTGAAAACCGCATCTGATTCCGTGCAGCAGTTATGCGTGATGCATGAACAAATATACTCACCGGCACATCTGACCGCCCACCCTTGAATTTCGGGTTAATTTTAAACTACGCTTATTGTTATACATTACATAATTTTACGATAAATTAAACACACTTAAATAAACGTTAAATTAACAACTTTTTAACTAACATCAGCTGTAACTAATAGAAATATAAAGAATCACGAGTATTCCCTGAAATGAAGGGTGGGCGGTTAGATGTGCCGGTGAATGTATATACCTTAGCCAGACAAAATAAAAAATAATTGTGTTAGTTTCTATTGCTCATAAATGATATCAAAATATAATTTATATTAATTTTTTACAAGATCATTACATACAGGTATAACAGTCAAAACAGTAGTTAAAAAAGAAGCAGATCCTGGATCGCGTCCCCGCGAGACATAGTTCCCAGCATACTGGCAGCATTTCCTCTCTGTATGGTCAGGCTGATGCTGGGCGAGGAAGCCAGCTCTGCGATCGCCAGTAGTCTCGCAGAGACGCGACGAAAGATCTGCTATAAACGTTTTAGCTTCAGGGCCCCATGGACCCATCGTCTCGAACCCTATTGGTGCAAACATGCTCATGGATTGCTCTTATATTTCTTTATTGCAAATATCTTCTATATACAGACATTAAAATTGTTTTCAGGTACGCGCAGTTAGAGCTCAATACGCAAGAAGAGGCGGTTACGTCAGAATATTCCCTAGTCAAAACTCCTGGCAGAAGTATGCGCAGTATTTAGGTAAGTTGACCTTGACTTATCGTTACATTTGACTTTGACCTTGAACCTAAAATATTGGAAATTGTTATATTCATTAAATTAAAATGTAAATTCACAGCTTTTATGGAACTTTGGCGAGCGTAGGTGGTCTAGTGGCTAGGGCCGCTGCCTCCCGTCCGGGAGACGCGGGTTCGATTCCCATCACGTACCAATGTGTTTCGAATTTTGAATTCATATGTACGTTTATTCGACGCTCTTACGGTGAAGGAAAACATCGTGATGAAACCTGCACACTCCTGCGAAGAAATTCAAAGGTGTGTGTGAAGTCGACCAACCCGCACTGGGCCAGCGTGATCGACTAAGGCCTATTCGTTCTAATTCAGAGTAGGCTCGAGCCCCTCGGTGAGGACCTATATGAGCTGTTGATGCACCATACGACGTAGGGGGCGCGCAGTCACATTAGGAAATTATGCACCTACGAGGCGGGTTTACCCGCAGTCTTAGCACGCTCCACCGCGCTTCATAGAGGCAGAAAAGCACTGCCTACCCTGTCATTTTCAGATAAATACCTTCTCAATAATATACATTAATTAACTACACTACACTATCATACTAACTACCATAACACCCATATTAATTTTACACATCCTGATCTTTAACAAATTCCACTCGTCTTTTGTTTACGTTCGCCAAAAGCACTGCCTATTCCAACTGACGTTTACTTACATGTAGTGAGAGAAAATATATGACTGTGTGCTATAAAGACCCTATGTGCGAACACAAAACTTGTCAATGCGTTAGTGTGCATGATTTCGCTCCATACAAATCCGAAAAGCCCAGCTTTTCTGTCCCAACCAACGACCAATCACAACGCACCAGTCGTATGAAAAAGCGCGTATTGGGTAAAACCAAACAAAAGGAAGGGCGCATTCCGAATCAGACCTTCAGCGCTGTCAGCAGCGATCAGAAAAGCAAAAAATGTATGGCTGACAGTGATCCGGAACGCAATTACGAGTACTTTAATCGATTTCAGCGCGTCTCGGAACGCAGGGTTGGAAACGTCAAACGTCACTCATTCGCCATATTGTTTACTTTTGTTGTTATAACGCGCGGTGATTTTTGAAGTTTTTGATAGTTTTTTTGAGCAATTAGTGCTTTTTGTGTTAGTAAATTACATTAATAACAACGAGTAATAGCTGTGAACTTTGTGCCGACGGGCCGTGTTTGTCTAAATTGCAATTCCTTTGAGTTAATTGCATTGCAACTCTTTGCAACACAAGTCATTTTCAAATACAATCTTGCGAGACTTTCAACTGGTTAACGTTGTGTATGTACACACCAATAGTGTTTTGTTTTCCGTGTATTATATTCTGCACTTCTTTGAACGTTTGGGACGACGCCGGCTATGTCAATTTTTAAAGGCCATTTCGGTTATCTCTAGTGTGACTTGTTCCAAATATTCAATCACCTGGCTAGATACTTTTTTTTTTTTCTAATTTTTAATGAGGCTTCAATCACCCTAAGTGACTATGCCAGCCTCGTAAGATAACACAAACATTTTATAGAGAGAAACAAAGAAAACGATATAGAGCTATAGCTATCCCCGATACCGGTTCAGCTAACCAGCAGTTGAGCTGACCACCATAGGCACTTGCTGTGCCCATATACCTAGCTCTGAGATCTGCGTTCCGCTCACACTCCAACATCACATGTAATAAATCCTCTACTTTGTTACAAGTGAGACATAATGAAGAAGGTCTAATACGCATCAAGTGGTAGAATCTATTTGTTGGTATGTGTCCAGAACGCAGCCGGAGTGCAGCAACAAGTATTTTTCTTGTGAGACTGGCACAGTCGAACCACGGTGTCCAGCAAAGACTCCCCTGGATGGTCCTGTACCAGAGTCCAATACCCCTGCCCAACGATTCTTCCCCAAAGTGATATTCCCATTTTTCTAATGATTTCTTTTTCATTATAGACACCAATTCACACGCGTAAGGTTTGGAGTCATGCACAGAACCATCCATTACAGCAGACTTGGCCAGGTCATCTACCATCTCATTCCCATGAATGCCAACATGGGAAGGGATCCATTGCAACTTTACATAAACAGAATTACTCTTGAAGTTATGAATCAATTGAAGAGCCTCATAAGCAATTGGCATACCTCGCGATCCTGACACACATCTTGTTAAGTGCTGTAGGGCACTTTTTGAATCTGTTAAAATTACTATAGAATTTTGATTGACTAACTGATTCACATACTTTAAAGCCTCTGTAATAGCTATTAGTTCAGCCCTCATAATACACATATTAGAGTTAAGCTTCCATATCTAACAGATAGGGTTCAGATGGTCGATGTTAATGGGAAAAGATCACCCGGATCTTCAATAAGTATGGGCGTCCCGCAGGGTTCAATTCTTGGACCTTTCTTGTTTTTAGTATATATTAATGATTTACCTTATCTTGTTAAAGCAAAACATGGGTTAGTATTGTTTGCCGATGATACTTCTTTGATATTTAAAGTTAAAAGACAACAATCAAACTATGACGACGTAAACAATGCTATCTCTAGTATAGTGAATTGGTTTACTGTTAATAATCTATTACTTAATGAAAAGAAAACTAAATGTATTAAATTCGTATTACCCAATGTGAAACCGGTAACTACAGATATATTTATAAAAGGACAGAAATTGGACCTTGTAGATTCGACTGTCTTTTTGGGCATTACTTTAGATGCCAAACTACAATGGGATTCTCATATAAATAAATTGTCGAACCGACTGAGTTCAGCAGCGTTCGCAGTTAAAAAAATTAGAGCCCTTACCGACGTAGACACCGCTAGACTAGTCTACTTCAGTTACTTTCATAGTCTAATGACCTATGGTATTTTATTGTGGGGTCACGCTGCGAATGCTAATAGTATATTTATTTTGCAGAAACGGGCTGTTCGTGCAATTTATAGATTATAGGGCCTAGAGTGTCACTGAGGGAAAAATTTAAAGAAATCAATATTCTGACATTTGTGTCTCAATATATCTATGACAATCTTGTGTATATAAAACGAAATATAAGTAATTTTCAGAAGCACAGTGATATACACAATTTTAATACTAGAAATAAAGACAAGTTGGTTGCTTATGTCAGCCGACTACATAAAATTAGTAATTCTTTTAAAGGCAATTGTATACGCTATTACAATAAGGTCCCTACTGATATTAAAAACTTGCCTTTAGACAAGTTTAAAATAATTATAAAACAGAAATTGTATAAAAAAGGTTACTATAGGATATCTGATTACTTAGAAGACAGGTGTCCATGGGAATAGATTGTTTGAGTAGCAGGCTTTTTCGATATGTAATAAGCATTAATTTTGTAATTGACAATATTTTATTTAAAAAAGGAAACGCAAAAGATGCGATGACTGTGGAGTTTCTTCGGTGAGCTCTTCTCCACAGATTCCGCCATTGTGTTAGTGAACTCACCCAAAAAAATGTAATGACGGATCTAAGTGATGTAATAACATCCTATGGAAATAAATTATTTTGACTTTGACTTTGACTTCCACTTGAATGAAAGATTAGCCTGTGGATCAAAGAATGCTGCTCCAACTCCTCGACGATCTTTTGATCCATCCTTAAACAGTTTATAGTGACCTAAGTATTTCTCAGAAATCATCTTAAGAGTAACATTCTTTAATTCAGTGCTAATAACATTATGTTTAGGTACACTAATTCCCGGCACACTATCAAAGATACAAGATTTAACATCTATACAAGAAACCCAGCAGTCTAAAGTATATAACTCCAGCATTTGACTCTTATGTATTTCATATTCTTAGGATTCAGAATGAATTTTAACTAACAAGGGCATATTACTATCTGAAAAATGACTTCGTTTTAAATGTAATTCCTGTAACACACTGAAAACAAAACTATAAAGTACGCTAAAACTATCCCAAAATCAGGAAGAGCATGCGGTTACTCACCTGACAAGTACCAGACTGGTTTTTCATGAACTACCCTCTAGTACAGTACACAACATGCCTTTCCCCCGGGATGGCTCACTGGTAGTCCTTTGAATGTATCAGTGTCAAGTCTTTGAGTTTATAATTAACACTTAGGTATTATTTAAAAGTCCACTATACACTACTTTATCACTAAGTTCACTTAACACTACTACTCTATGAAAGTTTTACTAATTGTCTGTGTCACTACTACTATTGTCTTCTACTTCTAACTCATCTTCTTCTGTGACATTCAAATCAGCCTTTTTGCTGATTGAATGTAGCGGTGATTCAGAGCGAGCTCTTTTATTCCGGCTCAATGTAATATTAGAATCATCTTGTAAACTTTGATGTAATTCAACATCTTTTGGCCCTGATGCTCCTATTATATCTGGCCACTTTGAAGGTGACGGTAACAGAATTCCATCTTCCTCATCGTCTTCCGAATCATCGTATTTTCTCTCAGTAGAAGTATCAGCTTGATTTTCTATATGTGACTTTTCCCCCCCAAAGTTTTGAATCTGATTGATATGTCTTTTCAAAAGTTTGCCATTCCATTTTATGAGATATCTACAAATTCCTATTTTCTTTTGTACTACTCCTTTCAGCCATCTAGATCCCCCACCATAATTTTTTACATACACTGTTTGTCCAACTTCAAAAGACCTCACCTTTACTTTTTCATTATTGTCTACATCATCTATTTGTTGATTGTCCCTTGATACTAGTGGATTGAGGTAATCAAACTTTGTTCTGAAATGTCTGTTGTTTAACAGTTCAGCAGGTGTTTTGTCATTAACGCTATTTGGAGTAGTACGTAATCCATACAAAATTTTTGGAAGTTTTAAATGCCACGGTTCTAATGATTGTTTTCGTAATTTATTTTTTATAGTCTGAACCGTTCGCTCTGCCTGCCCATTTGAGGCAGGATGATAAGGTGCTACTAGCACATATCTAATGTCATTCGTCTTGCAATAGCTTTGAAATTCTTCAGATATGAAACTCCTACCGTTATCACTAACAATAGTGTCTGGCAATCCTTGTTCCGCAAATATCTCTCTTAATATTTTCACCAATGTTGCACTACTCATATCTGAAACTATCTTAACTTCAGGCCACTTTGAGAATGAATCTATTAATATAAGAAATGTTTTTCCTTGAAATGGTCCCGCATAGTCTAGGTGCAACCTGGACCATGGTCTATCTGGTCTAATCCAACGATGTGTTACCTTCATAGGTAAATTCCTGTTTTCTGCACATACATCACACTCTTTAATCATATCCTCAATCTGTTTATCAATAGCTGGCCACCAAAAATAACTTCTAGCCATGGCTTTTGTTATGACTATTCCGTCATGATTCATATGTAATTCTTCTAAAACCTTGTTTCTCATTTTACTAGGCAATACGACTCTATTGCCCCATAGAATACAGTTTTTAAATGTAGACAACTCTTCAAGTTTTTTCCAAAATACTTTATATTCTTCTTCAACTTTCTTTGGCCAGCCATTACGTATCCAGAATAGAACCTTGCTTAATATGGGATCTTTTGATGTCAGTTTTGCTACCTCATCAGCAGAAAATTCTAATTCTAATGGTGTCTCTTCAATCAGTAGTACACCTGTATATTCTTGTTCATCTTTCTCTTCATCTGTTGAAGGCCAGCGACTTAATGCATCGGCATTACCAAGCTTTTTCCCTTGAACATATTCTATCTTATAATCGTAAGAATTCAATAAAAGAGCCCATCTTAACATTCTTGGAGAAATAATGTTAGGAATTTGTCGTTTCGGATCAAATAACCCCAACAAAGGTTTATGATCTGTTTTAATCGTTACCTTTCGACCACTGATAAATTGATGAATTTTTTTTAATCCGAAGATTATTGCTGCAGCCTCTTTATCGACTTGAGCATAATTGCGTTCATGAACATTCATAGTTCTTGAGGCAAACATGATGGGTCTTATACTGCCATCTTCCATTTCATGTTCTAGCACAGCACCTAGACCATATTGTGATGCATCGCAAGATAAAATAAGCTTCTTCTTCAAGTCATAATGCACCAGTGTATCTTTGCTTGTTAAACTCTCTCTTAACTTTTCAAAAGCTTCTTGATGTGCTGTCGTCCATTGCCACTTGGCTTCTTTATTAAGCAATTTGTATAATGGCTCTGCTATGGTGGCTTTGTTTGGTATGAAACGGTCATAAAAAATTAATAATCCCAAAAATGCCTGCAATTCCTTTACATCACGAGGGGCTAAAGTGTTCTTTATTGCAAGAATTTTATCTTCACAAGGATGGATGCCATATCTGTCAATCACAAACCTTTAAGCTGCAAATTTACATTTTGTCTTATTAACTTTTAGCCCTGCATCTTGCAGTTTCTGCAGAACCAAATTCAGTCTAATATTGTGTTGAGATACATCAGTTCCAGTCACCAATATATCGTCCAGCAGTACCGCCACTCCTGGAATATCAGCCAGCAGTGAAGACATCAAACGCTGAAAAATTCCTGGACATGCTTTTACTCCAAATGGTAGCCTTTTCACCTTGTATAACCCTTTTGGTGTATTCAGTGTTAGCAAATAGGATGTAGGTTCGTCTACAGCTACCTGTGTGTATGCTCTCTCTAAGTCAATTTTTGTGAATACTACCCCTCCCTTTAACTGTGTGAAAGCTTCATCAAGTGTAGGTAAGGGATAAGTATCTGTATCAGTTGCTGTATTTACTGTTGACCTGTAATCTCCACAAAGTCTAACACTTCCATTTGGTTTCAGCACTGGCACAATAGGTGTCGCCCAATCCGAGTGAGGTACAGGTTCCAAGACATTGTCTGCAACTAAACGATCTATTTCTGTAAATACTCTTTCTCTAAGTGCAAAAGGAATAGATCTACATTTTAAAAACTTGGGGTTGGCTCCTTCCCTCACAGATATATTTACAACTGGACCTGTATATTTTCCCAAGCCTTCTTCAAACACTCCTTTGTATTTACTTAGTAATTCAGTTATATCTGTATCTATAATTATAGTATTAATTCCATGTTTAGATCACTAAACCAATTCCTTCCAAACAAGCTTGGGCCTTGTCCTTTAGCAATAATTATCGGCAAGTCTTTTTTAATTCCTTTGTAACACACAGATACTAATACTTCTCCTAATATATTTAATTGATTATCAGTCCATGTTTTTAACGCAATATTCATATTATTAATTTTTGGCAATTTCCCCTTCCATATGAGTCTGGCAGTCGGTTCATTAATCAAAGTAAATGCACAACCTGAATCTACTTCCATTTCAATATTGTATCCGTTGAGCAATATATTTAATAAGAATGCAGGTACTTTTTCCTGTTTAAACCAATTGATAGGGGCTTCATAAAGACCATTGCAATTTGATCTCAGCGCACTATCCTTATTTTTATTTTTTGAAAAACATACTGATTCAATGTGCCCTGTTTTTCCACAAAAGCTACACTTCATCCATTTAAACCTGCACTCACCTGCATGATGTTTACCACAACGGAAACATGTAGGCTTATTTTCTGTTTTTTTACGATATGAAATTTTATTGACTTCCATTGGCTCTTCTAACTCTAAGTTTGTTCTGCTCACAGTTTGCGTGACTATAATACTTGAATTGCTGTTAGCCGATTCATGTGATGTAGCCATTTCGCAAGCTAATGTAAATGATAAACCAGCTTGCTGTAACATTTTCTTTTGCAAATCTTTATCTCTGATTCCACATACCAATCGATCACGCAAGGTGCGTTCTATATCAGTAAAGTTGCAATGAATGGATAATTTTCTCAAATTTGCTACATAATCACGAATTTTCTCACCTTCCTCTTGATAACGAGTATGAAACTTGAATGATTCCACTATTTCATTAGGTTTTGGATGAAAATGTTCATCCAAATATTTCTTGATTGTAGAAAAAGTAACCTCACTTATTTTCTTTGGAGCAATCAAGGAAATTATCAAATCAAAAAGGTCAGAGCCACATACCGCTAATAAATTCGCCTTTTTTTGTGCATCCTCTTCAATTTCATGTACTTCAAGACAAAAT
The DNA here is from genome assembly GCA_951230895.1 of Carpatolechia fugitivella. NCBI lineage: Eukaryota > Metazoa > Arthropoda > Insecta > Lepidoptera > Gelechiidae > Carpatolechia > Carpatolechia fugitivella. Next base: position 2,224,742 of record OX579662.1, read on the forward strand.
CCAAACCTAGTTATGTAGTTTTCCCAGCAACCATGTGCCAAGTCAAACTCACCAAACTTAACACCCATTTTTTAACTTTTTGTGTAACGATTTTATAGAATTTTGATTAATTATGTAAAATCACTCAAAATTAATCACCTTTTTTCCTCGTCGCCACTATAAAGTACGCTAAAACTATCCCAAAATCAGGAAGAGCATGCGGTTACTCACCTGACAAGTACCAGACTGGTTTTTCATGAACTACCCTCTAGTACAGTACACAACAAAAACCATTGGAGATAGAACTGGCCCTCAACCAAAATTTGCACCCCAACCAGTACCGACGTACAGAGAGTGGCGGCAAAGCCAGTTCACTCTCCATCGCATAAACTGGTGTAGTTCGAATAAAACCTCCGTAGACTCTTAAAGCTCTGTTCTGTAGGATGTCTAATTTTCTTAAGTGTGTCTTAGCACTGTTACTATATAAAAAACTTCCATAATCTATTCTGCTTCTCATAAGTGAAATGTACAGTCTGCGGAGATGTTTAGGGTGAACTCCCCACGATTTACCTGCCAAAATTTTAAGAATATTTATATGCTTATATATTTTCTGACATGCTTCATTTATATGTGCACCCCATTTTAGTTTGGGGTCCAGCCACAACCCCAAATATTTTATTTTCTTAACCTCCTTAATTACAATACCATTAATATCTATTCTAACAGGAACATTATTCCGCCTTCTACTAAAAACACATAAGTTACTTTTATTCTCTGAAATACACAAACCAGCGGACCCCAATAACTCGGACAGTAAGCAAATAGAGGATTTTAGTGAAACAACCCCTTCTTCCGTCAAATTATTATTTACTGTTTTATACAGAACAAAATCATCTGCGTATTGGGACAGGCTGACTTCTGTAATAGAATTTCCTATACCCATTGTAGCTAAATTAAAAAGCAACGGAGACAATGGATCCCCCTGCGCTAAACCCCTACTAGTATACCTAACTAGTGGTTGTTCACCTGTCCTTACATTTATTTTACAATGTCTTTCAGTTAGAAAATTCCACAGGTACCCACAAATATTCGAACCTATACCTAATTTATGTAATTTTTGAACAATGAAATCAATATTCACATTATTATATGCATTATCCACATCTATGAAACAGGCTACAGTAGGCTGTTTTTTGATAAATCCCAAGTTAATATCTGCTGTCAGCTTTGTGAGATTATCAAGGCATGATTGTGCACGTCTAAACCCAGTAGATGATGCCGGCAAGAGCCCTCAACTCTCCACAAATCATTCTATTCGCCTCATGATAATAAAATGAAATATTTTGCATATGCATGACATCAAATATATTGGTCTGAGAGACCCAGGTAATGTAGGATCTCTTCCCTAGATACTTGAGGTGGCCAAACTTACATTACATCACTCATTGCATGGAAACACCACCGGTCAACACAATACAGTAACCTAATTCATGTTTTTTTTTTTTTGGTAAGTGCTTTTTTATCCTTTTCATACCTGCCTGCCTACCCTAGCCCTAAACCCTGTGCACGCCCCTGGGCCTCCACCTACGTGGTAGGTGCATAACAGGCGACGTGTCTTTCGGACTTAAATATCTTGTACGGTTTATGTAGTTTTTATCTGTGTCCATACAAATAAGTTAAGATTGTCTGAGACGTACCTACGTCGTAGGTGCGCTGTTACCAAATTCCTCGAACGTATGCGGCCACCTACCGAGGCGGGTATTATGCGCTGTATTATTGCGTTTTTTTTTCAGCAGCCATTTTAGTCAAATCAAATCAACGGCCCGTTACAGTCCACTGCTGGACTATGAGCCTCCTCCCCTTAAGTGTTTGGTTTTGCCATAATCTCCACGCTTGGCAGGCGGGTTGGAGATCGCAGATTAAAAGGTTACTGTATCAGAGAGCGCTGCTGCCCGTTCCCTGTTCAATGTGTAGTCCCTAAGTCGCCTCTTACGACACCCACGGGAAGAGTAGGGGTTGGTGACTAATGTATTCTACTCTGCCGTCACCACACGGCTAAAGTTAGTATTGTTATCTTAATCGCATTGTACGTATATTCCAGACCCGGTGACGGGCATCCCCGTGTGCTCGACCTCCCTCAACAACAACGTGCCCTACGCTGTCGTGCAGCACAACTACAACCTGCTGGTGCATTCCCACGTGCTGCCGCACTTTCAGCACGCCACCGTCGCCACCAGCCTCACCAACACCGACACTCCGCATAGGTAAACCAAATAATTAAGTACAGCAACAGCTCATATACGTTCTTACCGAGGGGCTCGAGCTTACCCTGAATTAGGGCGATTAGGCCTTAGTCGACCACGCTGGCCTAGTGCGGGTTGGTTGACTTAGCACACAATAACCTTTGAATTTCTACGTCCCCACCGAGGGGCTCGAGCCTACCCTAAATTAGGGCGATTAGGCCTTGTATGTATGTATGTCTTATGGGGGACGCCTGCGACAGAGCGCAGACGGGTGACCTGCTCTCTGTGTAGAACTATTTCACCCCTAATTCCCAGTTTGGTTGCCGCCCTTCGGACATTTCTCCCTGTTCCCTCGCTCTCCCCGGACGAGTTCTGCCCCCACACGTATCCTCTCCCACCGCTCCAGGTAAGCGCTTGCTGGAGCGTCCTAGCCGATTCACCCCAGACAGAAGGGGGTACTGCTCCGCAGGAAGGGAACCCGAAGATTCCCCTCCACGGACCTCCCCCCCCCCGTTCGAGCTTCGGTAGTGCTCCCACACTCCCTTAGCGTGGGATCCTCCGGATCGCATGGTGTCACACAACTCGCCCCCTTCGGCGGTCCAACAGGTTAGTCCTCACCCCGCTACTCCTCTAGGAGACAACCGAGGAGCACTGGTTTTACTGGTGCCCCGGCAGCGTCGACCCCTCGAATCTTCCCGACGCTCTGCAAAGTCTAATTATGTTCCCTATTGAAATGTCTCTTAATTGTTCCCTATCAATCCTATCGGTTCCTAGTATCTCCCATCTTGGTAGAGAATACATAGGGCATTCCGCAATTAGGTGAATGCTTGTCTCTTACTATTAGGCCTTAGTCGACCACGCTGGCCCGGTGTGGGTTGGTCGACTTCCACACAACAACCTTTGAATATCTTCGCATCACGATGTTTTCCTTCACCGTAACCAAATAATTAAGTTCAGCTAAACTAGTGGCTCTGTGAGCTGTAGACCTCGCGAGTCTGTATATCTTTTCATATTTATTTTTATTTTTTCTCCACAAACATTCCCGACCCCTTGACTTTTTAATTTAATTTCATTTTGTTTTACTTTTTTTTTTCATTTAATTTATTTTATTTAATTTATCTTATTTTATTTTATTGGTTAAGAAATGTGACCTGTAGAGGAAAACAGCCTCAACGGTAGACCTTGTAAGCAGGCAACCCCCATAACTCCGTCATTTTTTAAAATTTCCAAAAACTGACTCGACAAAAATAATCGATTAATTTATCGAACCTGCTCACAAAATTTCACGAGAATCGGTTGAGAAACGCGACCTTATGATTATTTACCGACTTAATGATTATTGGTTGTTGTTTATCTATATATGTATGTATTTATCTATTTATGTAATGTATATCAGCTGTCTGGTACCCATAGTACAAGCTCTGCTTAGTTTGGGATCAGATAGCCGTGTGTGAAGATGTCCCCACATATTTATTTATTTATTTTATTTATTTATTTCTTCTTGCTTCGTCTACCTCTCAGGTACCTTGTAATGTTTTCTACATTTTTTAAGCCTCATTTATTACAGTACCCGCTTTGAAAATTTACAGAAGTCCTCTATCATTTATAAACATTTTGTTTGGTTTCTCGTACGATTTCTTTACTTTTCGTTCATAAGTCACGTGACGTTTTAGCTCCTTACTCACTTTGGGTGCTGGAAAAAAAACGCAATAATACAGCAGTGGCGTGCCTAGGGTCTAATAGTAGGGTATGCCGATGATATATTTTCGTAGGAATGAATAATATTACTGGATGAATAACATCATTTTGAATTTTGTTAGATAAATAACTTGGCCCCGGTTTGCCGCTATTTTGGTATTGCATATGTTTTTCCAAAATGAGATCGTATTTCGAAAGCAAAGATACTAATTCTAAGAAATTTCCTTTATTTAATGAAGTTATGGTCTCATCATGCCCTCTGAAAGGCAGTTCTTGTTGTGCTAAATGACAAACAATATCTACTAATCTCTGAAAAACACTACGATTGTGGTCGACGCGCGAGTTATGTTTTGAGATTTCGTCAGATAGGTAACTGACGAGAGATAAAGAAGCTTCTATACGCTGTTTACCAAAATTACAAAAAGAAATAACAGCGTTCGTGTATTATGTGAGTTTTGTTGCCTTTTTATGGCATTAGATATGTTATTCAAATCGTCATAACCAGACGTATTCCATGCATTTTTCTCATTGGAAAAGAATATGCAACACCAACAATATAACTTATTGGAATGCGAGCATCCAGCTACCCAATGAGTTTTGTACACAGATCTATTAAATTGTCTTTTATGAGACTTACTTGACTGAGAAATCAACAAATCTGGTGTTGGTTTTGGCGAAGAAATAAGCTGCTATTTATCGGGTAAGGTCAATGACTTTACCTTTCCCCCGCTTGTTAAACTTTGCACACACTTCAAATCACTACACGGAACAATATCACCCAGATCTACACTCATTTTAAACGCAAATCCTACACAAAACTAAATTTTTTAACAAGAAAATAGAAATTGCACCAAATTATCACCCGCTCAAACAACAACTGTCAACAACAGAAGAATGCAACGTAACCGTCCCGAACATAGCTTCGCATCATTACTCAATTTACCACTACATTCAAATGCGGAAGCCTGGTTTCATGCGCAAGCCCGGCTTAATTTTTCCCAAAATCTAGTACTATTTTCAATATTGTTAAAAAAAGTTCATAACACAACGACATCACAGATCTCCATAAGATTGCGTAAGAGTAAAAGAGACGCAAAAGCATGCCCCATAAAAGCCCACGGGTCGGAGTGAGATGGCGGCGCGGCGGTCCGAGCTACCGAGCAATCCCGAGACGCGTTTCGTGTCGACACGAACGCGACTCGTTGGTTTGTAGTGTGTGTCGCCTGGAATAGGGTTAATGTTAGCGAGCGAGCGCGCGATTGATTCTGCAAGTTTCGAATGAAAACTGGCGCGAAAATTTAATTGTTTTTTTAGACTTTCGTCCGATATCCGCATTATTACGTTAGGGCATGCCGGCTTTTTGGCTTGTATGGTGGTCACGCTACTGTAATACAGGCATGCGCACCTCCACCCGCCTCCTACGCACCTACGACGTAGGGGCCGCGCAGTCACATTAGGAAATTATTGCACCTACGAGGCGGGTTTACCCGCGCGGCAGTCTTAGCACGCTCCACCTACGTAATAGGTGCATAGCAGGCGACGTATACCGTATACACACTGTGACATAATAACGAATGTCAAGATGCTTGTTTCCAGATTAAAACGCTACGAGAACGTGACAATAACGTCTACGGCGCCGGCGATATGCCTCAACAGCGAACCCACAGCACACCACGACTCGCGCCGAGCCAAGGAACTGGTCAAGAGGCAGCTGCAGGAAGGACAGCGTCTCACGTGAGTCTCACACACACTTACAGATGACACGCTCACTCATTCACTCACACATGACTCGCTCACTCACTCACTCACTGAACTAAGGAACTGGTCAAGAGGCAGCTGCAGGATGAACAGCGTCTCTCGTGAGTCTCACACACACTTACAGATGACACGTTCACTCATTTACTCACACACGACTCGCTCGCTCACTCACTCACTGAACTAAGGAACTGGTCAAGAGGCAGCTGCAGGATGGACAGCGTCTCACGTGAGTCTCACACACACTTACAGATGACATGCTCACTCATTCACTCACACATGACTCGCTCACTCACTCACTGAACTAAGGAACTGGTCAAGAGGCAGCTGCAGGAAGGACAGCGTCTCACGTGAGTCTCACACACACTTACAGATGACACGCTCACTCATTCACTCACACATGACTCGCTCACTCACTCACTCACTGAACTAAGGAACTGGTCAAGAGGCAGCTGCAGGATGAACAGCGTCTCTCGTGAGTCTCACACACACTTACAGATGACACGTTCACTCATTCACTCACACACGACTCGCTCGCTCACTCACTCACTGAACTAAGGAACTGGTCAAGAGGCAGCTGCAGGATGGACAGCGTCTCACGTGAGTCTCACACACACTTACAGATGACACGCTCACTCATTCACTCACACATGACTCGCTCACTCACTCACTGAACTAAGGAACTGGTCAAGAGGCAGCTGCAGGCTGGACAGCGACTCACGTGAGTCTCACACACATTTACAGAAGACACGCTCACTCATTCACACACACACGACTCGCTCACTCACTGAACTGAGGAACTGGTCAAGTGTCAACTGCAGGATGGACAGCGTCTCACGTGAGTCTCACACACACTTACAGATGACACGCTCACTCATTCACTCACGCACACACTGAACTAAGGAACTGGTCAAGAGGCTGCTGCAGGATAAACAGCGACTCACGTGAGTCTCACACACACTTACAGATGACACGCTCACTCATTCACACACACACGACTCGCTCACTCACTCACTCACTCACTGAACTAAGGAACTGGTCAAGAGGCAGCTGCAGGATGGACAGCGTCTCACGTGAGTCTCACACACACTTACAGATGACACGCTCACTCATTCACTCACACATGACTCGCTCACTCACTCACTGAACTAAGGAACTGGTCAAGAGGCAGCTGCAGGCTGGACAGCGACTCACGTGAGTCTCACACACACTTACAGATGACACGTTCACTCATTCACACACACACGACTCGCTCCCTCACTCACTTACTGAACTAAGGAACTGGTCAAGAGGCAGCTGCAGGATGGACAGCGACTCACGTGAGTCTCACACACATTTGCGATTGCACATTTGTGATTGCGAAAATCATAACATCTTCACTTAAATCCAACACCTGTGGATCTGATGGACTTACTCGTGACATGATACTGCTTACATTACCCACTACCTTGAAAATTATAACAGTGATCATTAACAGATCAATATCTGAGCACGCTTTTCCGTCCGCATGGAAAAACGCACTAGTCCGTCCCTTGCCTAAAACCAGCCAGGCCGCTGACGTCAAAGACTTGCGACCCATAAGCATTTTACCTTTTTTATCAAAAACATTGGAAAGGGTGGTTGCTTTTCAAGTCATCAAATTCTGTGAGGCCAATAATATTTTTCCTGAACTACAGTCTGGCTTTCGTAAGGGACGTAGCACGGATACAGCGTTATTGGACGTCGTGGATAATTTACTAACGGCTCAGGATGAAGGGAATGGATCAACAATTGTGCTGCTAGACTATTCCCGCGCGTTTGACTCCATAAATACATCGTTGCTCTTGTCTAAACTATCTTACTATGGTTTCGACCATTGGGCGGTAAAATGGTTCGATAGCTATCTCAGCCACCGTACTCAACAAGTCGTGATATCAAAACCAGATGGATCACGGGCTTCTTCGAGGGCTGAACCTATTCTGCGCGGGGTACCGCAGGGTTCAATCCTGGGTCCTATCTTGTTTATCTTGTATACATCAGATTTTGCCCGGCACATACAGGATTGCAATTTCCATATGTATGCTGATGACGTTCAGCTTTACTTCCCGGTTGATAAGAATGACCATCAGGCAGCTGTGAATAAAATAAATTCTGATTTAGATCGTATAGCCAAATGGTCAGATACAAATTGTCTGATACTAAATCCGACGAAATCTAAGTTTCTAATTACTGGTTCTAAGGCCCAAGTACGAAACATAGAAGCTAAACGCGTCGCTGGCATCCATGAGCCAGAAGGGATAGCCAATGCTTTTCGGAAGCATTTTGAAGTCAACTCCCCCTTGTCGCAAGTATTCGAGGTGTTTAATGTTGAGGATGGGCCGGGGACCCCCACTATCAGGTTCTCTGCGAAGGAAGTAGCTTCAAAGATCCGTAAAATGGTGCGAGGTAAGTCGCCCGGACATGATTCTCTCAGCATTGAACATCTTAAATATGCAGGGGTTCATTTGCCAATAGTATTAGCCTTGTTTTTTAATTTGTGTATTAGTCACGGCTACCTACCTGATGACCTTATGTACACCTTGGTTGTACCTATTGTGAAGAATAAGACTGGGGATGCCTCTGACATCTCCAATTACAGACCCATTTCTCTAGCGACTACTGTAGCCAAGGTGCTGGACGGTCTGCTTGATGACATTCTGGGTAAACATCTTGATCTTCATGACGCGCAATTCGGCTTTAAGCCGGGTCTGTCTACTGAAAGCGCCATCTTATCCCTCAAGCAGACTGTCCAGTATTACACGGCACGTAATACACCTGTCTTTGCCTGTTTTTTGGATTTGTCAAAGGCATTCGATCTGGTGTCATACGACATACTGTGGCGTAAACTGAGTGAGGAAACGAGTATTCCACGTGAAGTGGTGCGATTATTTAAATTCTGGTATGGTCATCAGATGAACCGTGTAAAGTGGGCAGGTATACATTCGAGTGTGTACAGGTTGAATTGTGGGGTGAGGCAGGGGGGCTTGAGTTCGCCCAAATTGTTCAACCTGTATATGAATCAACTGATCGTGGGACTCAGCAATACCGCTGTCGGATGTCATATTGATGGCATAAGTATAAATAATTTGAGCTACGCTGATGACATGGTACTGCTGAGTCCCTCGGTCGGTGCTCTAAAAAGATTGTTAGGTTTGTGTGAAACGTATGCGGAGGCCCATGGGCTCAGGTATAATGCTTCAAAAAGTGAAATCATGCTTTTCAAATCGGGCAAAAAGAAGTATAGAGTTCCATCTGTTACGTTATGTGGTACGCAATTAAAAATTGTAAATAAGTTTAAATACCTGGGCCACTGGGTCACCGATACTTTGTCGGATGAGGTAGACATGGAGAGGGAGCGCAGGGCATTGTGTGTTCGCTGCAACATGTTGGCTCGTAGATTTGTGCGTTGTAGTAAAGAAGCTAAAGTTACATTGTTTAAATCGTATTGTCAGACTTTCTACACGTGCAGTCTATGGGTTAATTTTACACAGCGGACATGCAATGCTTTGCGCGTCCAGTATAATAATGCATTCAGGATGCTGCTTGGGTTGCCGAGATACTGCAGCGCTTCGATGATGTTTGCTGAGGCGAAAACTGACGGTTTTCATGCGGTGATAAGGAAGCGTTGCGCGTCTCTGATGCGTCGTATCTGCGGCAGCCCGAACAGTATCCTGAGTACGCTGGCGGAGCGCTGGGACTCGCCACTGCTGGAGCGTTGGCTTAGCTTGCACGCTGCCCCAGCTCCCGCGTCTAGGCGGTTTTAATTACATCACCCATAACTAACATAGTTCTTAAGATTCTACTAACATAATATGGATTGTTATCTGAAATAAATTATTTGAATTTGAATTTGAATTAAACATCTAAATATTGAGATTTTGGGAGCAAGGGTTGAACGTGTGCCTTCAGCTCGAAATTTGGGGTTGCTGATTGATAGTAATTTAAGGTTTGAGGAGCACTGTTTAAGTCTGGTTCGTAACTGTTTTTACCGCTTGAAAATTTTATACAATATTAGACCATTCATCGACACGGAACTTCGAGTAAGACTGTGCGAATCGCTCATTCTTTCCAAATTCAACCACTGCATTGCAGTCTACGGTAACTGCATTTACGGAAAAACACTATCGCTCATACAAAGAGTACAAAATGCATGCGCACGCTATTGTTTCGCCATCCCTCCACGGTCACATGTGACGCCGTTTTTAAACTCGTCAAATGTCCTCAAACTTGGAGGTCGTATTAAGCTATTTTTGTCAAATTTATTATTCGGCGTAATTAAAACTGGGAAACCAGAATATCTTTTTAGAAAATTGTCCTGGAGATATGCAAATCACAGATATGTGCCTAGATCGATTTCTCCTATGCTAAGCTTACCTCGACATCGAACTGCAGCCTTCCGCGGTAGTTTCAAGTTCCAGGCCTCAAAGTGTTGGAATGACCTTCCTCCGCCACTTCGTTGTATAGCCACCAAAAACCGTTTTAAAAATGAAGCACGGAACTATTTTCTTACACAACAGAAGGAAACTGAATAATTTTCTGGCATAGGAACCATACAAGTTTTGCTTCAACCGCATTTTTTCCTCACTCTTTACTTTTTTTTATTTTTTTTTATTTGTTGGGCGGGTAGGTGACACAACACATCTTTCTTCATTATTAAATATGTATTTTTAAAATAATTGTATATTTATTTAGTATTATTTTTTCACTTATATTTCATATATTACACATATTATAATATCATTATATATATTTATTGTTCACTCAATTGATTGCGCACTCCAACTGAATAGGTGCTAACAGAATAACAGCGCTGTGAAGTGTGGTGATCCTCATGTCACAGCATATGCTGAGTTAGGGCCTAGTTAAGGGGCGGTACACTTTTTCTCTTTTTTCTTTACTTTTGTCTTTTGTCTTCTGTTCTCTACTGATTGATTTTCTTTCTTTTTGTGTATGATTTACTTTCCCTTAATAAATGTTTTATCTATCTATCTATCTACATTTACAGAAGACACGCTCACTCATTCACACACACACACGAATCGCTCACTCACTGAACAAAGGAACTGATCAAGTGACAACTGCAGGATGGACAGCGTCTCACGTGAGTCTCACACACACTTACAGATGACACGCTCACTCATTCACACACACACGACTCGCTCACTCACTCACTTACTGAACTAAGGAACTGGTCAAGAGGCAGCTGCAGGATGGACAGCGACTCACGTGAGTCTCACACACATTTACAGAAGACACGCTCACTCATTCACACACACACGACTCGCTCACTCACTGAACTGAGGAACTGGTCAAGTGTCAACTGCAGGATGGACAGCGTCTCACGTGAGTCTCACACACACTTACAGATGACACGCTCACTCATTCACTCACGCACACACTGAACTAAGGAACTGGTCAAGAGGCTGCTGCAGGATGGACAGCGACTCACGTGAGTCTCACACACACTTACAGACGACACGCTCACTCATTCACTCACACACGACTCGCTCACTCACTGAACTAAGGAACTGGTCAAGAGACAACTGCAGGATGGACAGCGTCTCACGTGAGTCTCACACACACTCACACATGACTCGCTCACTCACTGAACTAAGGAACTGGCCAAGAGGCAGCTGCAGGATGGACAGCGACTCACGTGAATCTCACACACAGTCAATCAATTACACATGACTTTCTCACTCACTCTCTGAGCCGAATAATGAAGATAATAACCGGTGCGTTTTCTTGATTTACACCGATGAAGGTAGAACTGGTTTAGGAGCTGAGAATTTATTATTTTTTAAGCCGCGTTTCCATTATGCAAGTAGCTTGCATAGGTGCAAGTTGCATGCAGCTTGAGTAATGGAAACGTAAACATGCATGGACGCTGAAAATTGCATGTGGGTAGTTTTGAACTTGTAAACATAATGCGCAACTGACGCTTGTCTGTGCAAGTGATATGCAAGTTGCGCACGCAAGTGCCAGTTTAGAAACATAAACAAGTGACACAGGTCGCACAATTGTATCGCTCATCTACTATCTGGTTACCACAGCACGTCTCCTGGGGCCATGATGAACACACTTATTGATACAAGGCCTGGCTCAAACACTTGCACGCCAGTAAAACCTTGCATGCGAGGTGCTAGTTCTATAAATGAAGTTTCCAATTCAAGTAACTTGTAAGATAGTGTGACGTCATACTTGCACAATGGAAACGCGCCTTTATTCCACATTTGCGTTCCATAGTATAATAATAGTAGGAGTAATAATAATAATTTAATATTTGTATTTTATAGTGGCGAAGGGTCCATACAACCCGATTCCCATCGGCTTACCTTTAAAAATCCGCTCCAACAGCCTCTAATTTTCATGATCTGTTCAATACGGTAGGTTGTTGAGTGAGTGTTATGAGTTCTGTATGCTATTATGGCATTAATTCATATGTATTGCTGTTCAACTGACTATTTGTGTGGCGATATATTCCATTTTCCGAACTGTCAGTTTTAAAAACAAAAAGTTCATTCAATTAGGTAGGTCGCGCTCTTCCGGCGTACCTTTGTCAAAATTTCTCCCTTCGCCACTGAATTTTTACCAAATTGCATTTTTTTTAATCACACTAATTATAAAATTGTGAAAATATATTTGGATGGTTGTCCCGCTTTCACGCCTAAACTACTAAATGGATTTGGATGAAATTTGGAATAGAGATAGTTTGTACCCTGTATTAACACATAGGATACTTTTTACAGGGAAAAGTCTTATTCCCACGGGAAAATCTTACACAGCGCGAGCGTAGCTGACCCGAACTAGTCGTTTCATTCACCTCCTATAAAACGCCGAACGCTACTGCCGCTAAAAATTCTTAAAATTCTAAATTATTTAATTTTTCGGTAATAGGAACTTATGAGATTGGATATTTATTTAAGGATTGTATTTATAGTAAAATACCCTATTGTATCTTTGTGAAACGTGTCTTTAAAATAACTAATCCTATCCTTTTGCTCCTTAATCTCGTATTTGAACTGTAACGTTTGCCTTGCAGCAATGGCGAGTCCCGGCGCGCGTTCGGCCTGTTCCTGACGCACGTGCTGAAGCGGGTGTCGAACCCGGCCAACGAGCTGGCGGTGTCGCACGCCACGCTCGCGCTCAAGTTCCTGAAGCGCGCCGCCGCGTCGCTACGCATGCCATACAACGTAAAGGTGACAGCGGTCTAAGCATGCGCTTACGCCTAACATTTGGTTGTGTAGTTTACCGTCATTTGACCACGACCTTGTTACTGTCTTTGGCATTGACCTTGACCATGACTTTAATAGTAACTTTGACCTTGACTGCCACCATGACTAACCTTGACCATGACTGTGACCTAATGACCATAACCTTGATATTAACTTTGTCCTTGATAGTGGCTTTGACCATGACCATGACATTGACCGTGTCTTTAACCTTGGCTTTGACCATGACTTTGACGACACAGTTCCCACGCCACGTTCCTGAAATGCCTTACAACGAAAAAATTACAGCGGTCTAAGCATACGCTTCAGCTTAAGATTTGCTTGTGTAGTTTGATCTTGACCGTGACTTTGACCATGACCTTGACCTTGTTCGTAACTTTAATCGTGGCGTCGACTTTGACATCTTGATATTTATTAACTTTGACCAAGAATTTATTCGTAACTTTGATCATGACGTTGACTTTGACGTCTTGATATTAGCTTTGACCATGACCTTGACTCTAACTTCAATCAATAGTTATTGGTATTTAATTTAAGTATTTAAATTCAGCGTATGATTCTGATTTATCTATCGATCACTAAGCTTTAGAGATCTATATGCACGCACTGCTTGAAGGTTTTTTTTTTTGTGGAGGATTTTGTTGTTGTCTTTTGTTGTTTATATAATTAATAAGTTTATATGGTGCATGTATTCAAACATGGTCTTGTATTATTTTTTATGGTAAGTCATATTTGCACGCTTTTATTTATGTTCAACCAAAAATGACAGTTTGACATCGGATTTATACTTAATTTTTATATAACCTATACCTATCGCATCGTAAGAATGCCGTCCTGACAGCTGTCATACACGTACAATTTTTTTTCTGTCTCTTTTGCACCCTTTTGGTTTTCATATTTCCTGCCTGCTGTCAGGACGGCATTCTTACGATGCGATTACTATAATTATGAGTTTGCCATGAAATGCGATTGCCACGACAGTAGCTCAAATTCATACAATCTATCTGACTCTTTCTCACGCATTTAAACTTACGCACTAAAATTCTAATAGGAGAATCAATGAGAAGTATACATTTTAGCCCTCCGGGGTATGTTAGGCCGAGTGTCAAATTATCCAAGGGGTCAAAATGTCAAAACATAATGTCCAAGGGGCCAAGACGTATTGTCCAATTGCCAAGAAAACTAATTGCCTTAATGTCATAGATTATTATTGTTACAGATAACGTCTGTTAACGAAATATCTAATAATTATAAAGCAGAAAATGAAAAATTTTGTCGATCTTGGACAGGACTCGAACCTGCATCTCCTTGGCTATCCGGGCCAGAAACAGGCGCATTACCTGAGCTTGGTGGCATAATGGAGAACACCGATAGGTTCTTATTTCACATTAAAACATTACCTAACCTTATATTAAAGTTCATATCATGCACATTACATTACTTTTTATTTCACTTCAATACATGCAATATTACCAAAGTTATAACCGCGAGAAGTTCCGAGCGTGTGACGTCATATGCATGCAGTGTAGCAGTGTTTCGGGCGGCGTTGCGTGCATATGACGTCACAGCTACCACTCGCCTCGTGCGGAAGTGTGCACTTTGATCGTCAATAACTCAGTCATTTTTAAAGATATAAACAAAATAAAAACTCAGTATTTTTTGTAATTTTTTATAGTATATTTTGTCATTTTCAGCTAAAATGGTCGGTCAGATCCATTGGTAATGCGCCTGTTAGATGTCAGAGTCCTATTTCTAACTCCTTACATTGTATGTAACATATTTTTTATTCCATTTGAGGGAGGGAGGGAAAAGCGTCTACTATCGTGCATGCATGTGTCAGCAGGGTCCGCCGGCCAAGATGTGCGACAAGGACAGGTGCGCCATCATCGCCAAGCAACTGAACGACTTCCTGTACATGTACTACAGGGAGACCGACCTGTACACGGACAGCGAGGACCGGGACGGATGCGTCTCCAATATACAGTTCGCACAGTTCCTCTACTCAGCCAGGTAAATTACTAATAAACTAGCCGACCGCCCGTGGATTAACACATAGGATTCTTTTTGCGGGAAGAAGTCTAATAGGGTATCGGACTACTTCTTTTTTATTTTATAAATCCAAACTTCTTAGTTTCTGCTATCGAACACTAAAAAAAATTTTGCTCTATCTTTGAAATTGGCCGAGTTATAAAGGTTTGAAATGAAATTCAAGATGAGACAGAGATTTGAAAGTACAAAAGATAGATGAAGGGGTGTAGTGGTAGACGGCCTTATTGTTAAGGTAGCAATTTCTCCCAGGCAACCTTAGGGTACAAGAAAGTTGCATTGGAACTGTGGGACGGTGCACACAAGAAAAACAAGGTAGAATAAGTTAATACTATTAATTAAAATTAAACAAAGGGCATACAAACCTACACACATAATTATGTATGATTAGATTAAGTTTATTTGACGAAATTTTGCACAATGAATATGTAACAATGACATGTAGCTATAACTATAATAAACTGGTGGCTCTGTGAGCTGAGACCTCGCGAGTCTGTATATCTCTTAATATTTATTTTTATTTTTTCTCCACAAACATCCCCGACCCCTTGAAATATATTTGATGAGAAATGTGACCTGTAGAGAAAAACAGCTACAGCTGTAGAATTTGTTAGCTGGCAACCCACATTAAAAAAAATCCAAAAACTGAACCGACAAAAAAAAAAATTATCGAACCTGCTCCCAAAATTTCACGAGAATCGGTTGAGAAACGCGGCCTGTAGAGTGGAACAAACTGACAGATTACAAAAGCAATTTTGGCCAAGCTGAAGCGGAGACGCTTCGCTCGCTTAAAAAGTAATAGTATAATATTTATTAGTAGTTTTGTTTAGTAGTATAATATTTTTAAAAAGTAATAAAACACCTAATCCAGCGAGGCTGACCTAGAAGACGTGTTGCTGACCCAACTGAAGACGGAGAACAACGTGGCCTCGTTCCTGGGCGACGCGCGCAGCCCCTACTGCGTGGACCTGCCGCCCGCGCGCCTGCAGCCCGAGCCGCAAGCCAAGCACACGCTGCTCAAGTTCCTGGCCAACCTGGCGCCCGTCAACACCAGGCGGTTCAGGTGACACACATCCCCACCCCGTCTTCCAACAATCAGTCTCACTCTCTCTATCACACGTGCCTACAGCTCTTTTCAGCTCTATCTATTTTATTTTGTTAGGTCACCAACAGAGATAACAATAATACTTACAATTAAATAAATATGCATAGGATACTAGCCTAATTGTAACTCCAATTATCGCCTACAAACTTAGAGTAAGATTGGAATCCTTTTATTAAGTACCCACTGCATGTTTTTCGTAAACGGACATTTGCCAATGTATACTTTTTTATTATTTTAGTTCTCATGTTAAGTGACTTATGTGTAGTCTTTATGAGAATAAAGTTCTTTAAACTGAATTATAGGCGACAACGACATGCAAAATTGTACAGTGAACAGAATAAGTTATAAAATGAAATGACAATAGCACAAAATAAAATAAAATCTATTATATCTATACTACAGTGGCGAAGTGTCCATACAAGCCGATTCCCATCGGGTTACCTTTCAGAAATCGCTCCAGCAGCCTAATGCTAGAACTAGTAATTTACTTTCATGAAAACACGCAAGAGTGAGATACATTGCTATTTTGAATACAAGTCGAGGCGCACGACGCCCTGTAAACACGGCAATGCATCGTGCGCTCGCCCGATCGGCAATCGGTCGTTCGCGCGTGATTGGGTAACAATGGCCGCAATGGTAATATTGTGCTGCTAGTAATGGCCGCTGGGTAAGCTAAATATTGTAAGTTTTAAGTATTAATGCAAATACGATTCTGTTCTTGATTCACATCTAGAGCAGAGTTCGTCCTCCTAAAATTTAGTCTTTTCTGGGCTTTCAAGTGACATAGGTACAAACGATGAATTCCATTTTCAAAAACAAAACAACAGTCATGTCATTCAGTTAGGTAGGTCGCGCCCTTCCGGCTTACCTTTGTCAAAATTTCACCCTTCGCCACTGAAATAAATAAATAATAGTGTACTAAATTTGATAATAGTGTACATAGCTTTAAACTTTCACGGACTCTATCATCATATCTTTAAAGAATCAGGGGCTACTTACATCAACAGCTCATATACGTCCCCAACGAGGGGCTCGAGCCTAACCTGGAGTAGGGCGATCAGGCCTTAGTCGACCACGCTGGCCCAGTGCGGGTTGGTCGACGGGGGTTGGGGCTACTTAATAAATCTATTATAGTAAGTAAGAAGCTGGTCAAATTAATACTCTGTGATGTTGCCGAAGGAAAATACCTAACCTATGAGGATGTTGATTGAAACTCGATTACAAATAACAAACGATAGATGTATTATTGAATCACAGACATATAACAACAAGAGGAGAGAGAGGGCGGTCGTATAATTAGATTCGGGGTCGGTGAGGTTTGTCGATACTACGGAATGCGGAGCGCGTCGGTACGGGACGGGAGGGCGAGACAGCGGGGGCTCGCCGGGTATTCCCTCGCTCCTATCGACCAGGGGACCAGGCCGACCAGAGCGGGAGAACTCCGCGAGCGGCGCGCTGCCGCTCAAATACTGCGGCGTCGGAGCGGGGCGTCGACGCCAGGCTTGAGCTTCTAGAAAGATCGAGTCCGTGCGATGCTGCGCCAGGCGCCGATGCGGAGCTCGATGTGGGTAGACTCGAATGTCCGTCGTGACTCGATGTAATGCTACCCTCTGTTGGGCGAAGCTATGGTAGCTTCGTTACAACTCTCATTATTTTTAGGGTTCCGTAGTCAAAACGGAACCCTTATAGTTTCGCCTTTTCGGTAGTAGTGTATATCATTTAAAATGAAAACTATCAACATCAAGTAGGCTTTACAGGTTATTGAATAATAGACCAACCTATAAAATGTACTTTTGTACAAGCAAGAAATTTGGTACTACAATCATAGAAAAATATTTTGATAAATGTTAACTGTCTTCAACAGGTACCTAAGTAGTATTGGACAACCACGGCACCCGACACTTTGCGTGGCTCGACACGTGCTTGGCCGGTTATTTAATAGACAAATAAATAAATGCTTCAATTCTATTCCAGGCCGACGGAATCAGCATCGCGCGAGAACTCAGAATCCGTGACGTCATCCAGCTCGCCTCCGCCCTTCAACAACTCAGACGTGGTGCTGAAGGAGTCCATGAAGGAGGAGAAGCCGCTCGGACAGGCGCTCAAGTTCGCCAGGTCATAGCGCCCAGCCAGACACAGGTAGCTCATCATCAACAGGTCATAGCGCCCAGCCAGACACAGGTAGCTCATCATCAACAGGTCATAGCGCCCAGCCAGACACAGGTAGCTCATCATCAACAGGTCATAGCGCCCAGCCAGACACAGGTAGCTCATCATCAACAGGTCATAGCGCCCAGCCAGACACAGGTAGCTCATCATCAACAGGTCATAGCGCCCAGCCAGACACAGGTAGCTCATCATCAACAGGTCATAGCGCCCAGCCAGACACAGGTAGCTCATCATCAACAGGTCATAGCGCCCAGCCAGACACAGGTAGCTCATCATCAACAGGTCATAGCGCCCAGCCAGACACAGGTAGCTCATCATCAACAGGTCATAGCGCCCAGCCAGACACAGGTAGCTCATCATCAACAGGTCATAGCGCCCAGCCAGACACAGGTAGCTCATCATCAACAGGTCATAGCGCCCAGCCAGACACAGGTATCTCATCATCAACAGGTCATAGCGCCCAGCCAGACACAGGTAGCTCATCATCAACAGGTCATAGCGCCCAGCCAGACACAGGTAGCTCATCATCAACAGGTCATAGCGCCCAGCCAGACACAGGTAGCTCATCATCAACAGGTCATAGCGCCCAGCCAGACACAGGTAGCTCATCATCAACAGGTCATAGCGCCCAGCCAGACACAGGTAGCTCATCATCAACAGGTCATAGTGCCCAGCCAGACACAGGTAGCTACATCATCATCATCTCAGCCGGAAGACGTCCACTGCTGAACATAGGCCTCCCCCATAGGTTTCCACCGTGGACCGCCTGCGCTACCGGCGCCCAGCAACTTTCACCAAGTCATCTGTCCACCTTGTGGGAGGCCGTCCAAGCGAGCGTAGGTAGCCGCGGGCGGATCGCTATAGTTGGGTTTTTATAGGATGAGATCTGACAGCTTCAAAATTCTTCATACGACATTAACAACTTTTTTTTTTAATAATATTCAGTTTAAAAACCATAATAGCTAATTATTAAAAATAAAGTAACTTCACCTCTTATTTTATCATTAAATAAATAGTATGTAGTTTTACTTAATAAATAAACGAAGGAATATTAAAAAGTTTTTAAAATTTTAATCTGTCAGAGCTCATCCTACAGTAACCCAACTATAGTACTAAACACTCTGTATCTCTTTGTGAACACTAACATTGGGTCTGATAAACGATTTTAGCTGAAAATGCCAAAATGTTCTATAAAAAAATACAAAAAATACTGTTATTTTTTTTTTTATATCTTTAAAAATGACTGAGTTATTAACGATCAAAGTGCACACTTCCGCACGAGGCGAGTGGTAGCTGTGACGTCATATTGACGTCATATGCACGCAACGTTCCTATTAGACCGCCCGCAACCGCCTGCATATGACGTCACACGCTCGGAACTTTTCGCGGTCATAACTTTGGTAATATTGCATGTATTGAAGTGAAATAAAAAGTAATGTAATGTACATGATATAAACTTTAATATGAGGCATTAATGTGAAATAAGAACCTATCGGTGTTCTCCATTACACTTTGTATAACACAAAACTTCCATTTGATATGAATAAAAAAGAAAACATTAATCAATTTTCTTTGTTGAAAGGTCGACAGCACTGCCTCGAGTCAAGGTCAACGGCGTGAACAAGGTCACTAGTGCTGTACAGGGTCAAGGTCAACGGTCAACCCTCCCCAAGGTCAAGGTCAGAAGAAGTGTTTCTGAACGACGTGTCTGTTGATTTACAGTACGACAGAAAAGAGTAGCCAAAAAGTGAGGGCGCTGTACGGAGTTAACTGGCAACACTGGTGATGTTTCAGCCAATCATTGCAACTTCCTGTTTGTGGCTACCAATCGCTGCCAGTTTATCTGGGGCCTATTCAATAAAACTTACAATTGAAGGGTACAGGGAAAAAACATGTCTAGTCACAAAAGTAACTTCAGGAGATATCGCGTTTTGAAAGTTTGGAACGATGTAATTTAATATGTTATTTTCATGTATAGGATTTTTTGAAAGTGAAATATAAAAGAAATAATTAAAACTTACATCTATAATAAAAGCGGAAAATAATAGTTCATTGAAAACACTACATTTTGAGGTATAAATCCCATTTTTGAAAAAAAAAACGCGACTAGACATGTATTTTCCCTGTACCCTTCAATTACAATTTACAATTACAATTCGAAGTACATTGCGTACCCTATTTACCAAGAAGATAATCGTTTAAAATTAAGGCTGATTGGCTACGCAATGAACTTCGAATTGTAATTGTAAGTTTTTTTAATAGGCCCCTGGTATTGCTTTTGGTAAAGCATTTAGTTCCACCATTATTTAATTGTTAATCTTTTGTGTCGCACTGTAATACCTAATTTCCATAGCGCTTTGGAAATCAGCAAACTAGTTAACTAAGTCAAGTTGAACGTCACTGCCTAAGGTCAAATTAATAGGTATTCGACTGAGACGTATTCGTTGCATTGCCTTAGATAGGAATGTTCTACAAAAAATTAAAAATATCTATGATAAATCAAATACCTAAACGAAACAAAACAATCTTCTAAATTACTGTCCAAAGAGAATGTGAAATTCAACATCGGCTACTTATCCCTTTCCTGTGGTAAATTCCCTTCGGATCGTCCAATTTCTTGACCAAGTTTTGGAAAGCTTTATTCCCAAAAAGAAGCCCTTCCTCCGGGTGGCGACTTGCAGTGGCCAATATGGAAGTCTCTGAACCGGCTACGGACCCGAGTTGGCCGCTGCAAGGACAACCTCTGCCGGTGGGGTTACATCAATAGTAGTCAATACCAGTGTGATGCCACCCCACAAATGGCTCATTTATTGACATGCCCCTCGTGCCCTGACACCTGCACGCTACGAGACCTGTGGGAGGCGACCGACAATGCTCGCCGGGTGGCTGCCTACTGGTCCACCAAAATATAAAACCATCGAATCGAAAAGACGAAGACCCAGTTTCTATGTTTCCCCACATCGTCTCTTAAACCCCCCAGTCCTATATTTCTCCACATCGTCTCTTAAACCCCCCAGTCCTATGTTTCTCCGCATCGTCTCTTAAACCCCCCAGTCCTATGTTTCTCCACATCGTCTCTTAAACCCCCCAGTCTTATGTTTCTCCACATCGTCTCTTAAACCCCCCAGTCCTATATTTCTCCACATCGTCTCTTAAACCCCCCAGTCCTATGTTTCCCCACATCGTCTCTTAACCCCCCAGTTCTATGTTTCTCCACATCGTCTCTTAAACCCCCCAGTCTTATGTTTCTCCACATCGTCTCTTAAACCCCCCAGTCCTATATTTCTCCACATCGTCTCTTAAACCCCTCAGTCCTATGTTTCCCCACATCGTCTCTTAAACCCCCAGTCCTATGTTTCTCCACATCGTCTCTTAAACCCCCCAGTCCTATGTTTCCCCACATCGTCTCTTAAAACCCTCAGTCCTATGTTCCCCCAAAGTCCCCCAATATCCCCCTGGTCCATCAAATAAATTCCCCCAACATACCCCGGTCCCTTTAATGAATTCTCCAACAGCCCCTATTAGTAAATTCCTCCAACATCCTCCCGTCTTATAAACTCCACTGGTCCAATAAGCTCCCCCAACATCCCCCTGTGTCTTTAATTTTCCCAGACACAACTACATTATAACAATGATCCAAAGTATAAAACCAAATAGAAACTAAATTTACAAATTAGCTTAGTACAGCTAGCGGCAAGTATCTTTAGCTCTGAGCGAGCGGTGACTCTTTCTCGCATAGGGTAAGGGTGGGGTGACTGAGAGAGAGGTACCGCTCGCTCAGAGCTAAAGCGTGCCGGCCGCTATACCTGGCACTAGTTTAGACAAATCTCAAGGTGCTATGACGAACGAAGATATCAGGTAGAGACGAGTAGAAAGTGTAGGTGGCATAATAAAAGTCGTGCGCGCGAATGTCAATGCATTAATTTTCATAATTTTTAAACTCGGAACATTTGCCTCAGAAATTACAACTTCCTCTTTGCTTCATTATACTAATTTCACATTTAAATACCAAGCTAGCGGTCCGCCCGCGGCTTCGCTCGCGTCGTGTAAGATTTTACCATGGGAACTTATTCCGTAAAAAGTATCCTATGTGTTAATCCAGGTTACAAACATTCTCCATTCCAAATGTCACCCAAATCTGTTGAGTACTTTAAGCGTGAAGGCGGAACAAACATCTAAACATCCAAATATATTTTCACATTTATAATATTAGTGTGATTCGCGCGCACTATGTATAAACAAACTGTTTTAGTATGCTAGTTATCTACAGATCTAAATTGTGTACACAGGCAATGTGTAGGCAGGTTAAGACAATGAGCAGAAAAACTTGGAACTAAATGGTAACCTAGGATACGTTATTATAGCATTAAAAAATCCTCGCCGGACCCACCGTATCCCTGGCTCTACCCCTGGGGGTCGCCACCAGACCAGTTGTACCATTAGGTACTCGTACTGATGGTACAAATATTACTCCAAACGTTAATGAATACTTTTAAGTAGTCGCTTGGCGCTATTTAGTTCCAGCATTTCTCCTTATTTGTCGCGTGCGTCAGAAAGAGAGGCAAATAACGCTAAACGTTAACACGTTGTATACGAGGAAGATTATATCTGTACTGCTTCGTCGTATAGAATTAGAAACGTCTCTTTCTGCCTTTTTTGGAAATTGCATCTTTTGCTTGTCAGTTCCAAATGTCGTGTTGGTGGGTCTTACTTTAGTTTTCGACGCGTAATCAGATTTAGCCACTATTCTGTCTCTTTCTATCGCACAGAGACTTCATTTGCTTTAGACTGCGTTCGCTAACACAGGCATAACGCATACTCGTAATAGTAATAACGAGCCTGGTCAAGAATCAAACCATTTGACAAGAAAGCGAATGCTCTTCCTATCCAATATAAAGACAGCTTACAAAAAAAACTCTTTATTTCCTTTGCGGAAGAGTGCGAACGGTTCACTCTTTTTAACAACAAAACATCTTTGGACCGATAGAAAGGTATAGCTGTATGGAAAACGATCGATTAGTACGTCGAAAACGAAAGACCCTAGTGTTCTTACCAAGAGAGAATGTTTTACTAATCGTACTAACATACAGTAAGCGCGCGAGTTGAATGCAAAGCTGAGTTGTTGTTGTTGAGGTAAAGAGCCCTACACTATAGGCGCGTGAGGGGCGGCGTGCGGACAGCGGGGGGAGATGCTCAGGCCCCGACTGCATTCAACTCGCGCGCGCTTACTGTAGATATGTCGTGGCCATATCGTAGAATTGACCACATCATGAAATTTTCGATTGTCACATTTCATGAAATGGTCACATTTCATGATGTGGGCAACTAAATTTGACCAGATCATTAAATCGTGAACATTTAACGATTTGTCGTCCACAATTGGCTATATCGTGAAAATAGAGTGTCCATGAATTATTTAATGAGAATCTAAGTTATGTTTGGTACTTATTGTTCTCTAAGTCCGACACACATTTTCAGAGTACTTTTTTATCATAAACTCTTTTTTCTTCCTCATTTTAATAACCAATTATTCACTTTTTCATTGCGAGCAATAACGCGGCCGCCATGTTGGTACATAAACAAAGCGCTTCCAGCGCCTCTATCGGCAATTGGTGTAATAATTTTACGATATGATCAAATAATCTTGACCATTTCATGAAGTAGCTGCGTTTTAGTTGAACACTTCTTATCATTGATCTGGCCAAGGCACATCATGATGTGGCCAATGGACAGTGAAAATTTCATGAAATGCGACCATTTCATGAAATGATCGAAAATTTCATGATGTGGTCAATTTTACGATATGGCCACGACAGATATACTGCTTATTTTCTCTGCTTCGAGTTGTGATGTTGTTTGTTGAAAATGTATTTGATTAAGCTTATAGTACGACTAGGCTTGTACGTTTTAGAGGTATTGTCCACCCGAAACGTGACTCAGCCATTTATGTCTAATTATTTCAATGCAATAACCTAGCTAATAAAGGACGAGGTAATTCAGCTTTACAT
This sequence comes from Carpatolechia fugitivella, assembly GCA_951230895.1. Lineage (NCBI taxonomy): Eukaryota > Metazoa > Arthropoda > Insecta > Lepidoptera > Gelechiidae > Carpatolechia > Carpatolechia fugitivella. The sequence continues at coordinate 2,248,995 of OX579662.1, forward strand.
TCATGTATTTTACGCCCTTGTGTTATTTTTATTTGATATCAAAAAACAACACAAAAAAGTAAGCCGTATACGTTTATTATACACCGTAAAATTTAATTCGTTTTAAACTCTGAACGTCTTTCCCTATGTAACTTATGTTTTCAGATTAAAAATACATCTCCCAAATAAGATCGATCAGCTGATGCGTCTTTATAAGAAAGGGTATTTTTTGACAACTTTCAGTCTATGTTCCTTGGGGAAAGTTGTTTAGTTTCATAGACTGAGTCCTCGCTCAAAGGGTTCAAAACTCAAATTAAATTTCACGCTGTATAGGTTCTTGTTTAGTTGGACAGAATTTGCAGTCCGCTTTCGCTATTCTAAATTTTTAAATATCTTGTAACCGAGGGTTGTCTTAAAACCTAGTAGATTAAACACTGTCAGTTATAAAATAGGTGATAGATAAGCGATTTTCAAATGCTGACTTTCCTAGTCATGATATCATAGCAATGGCCTCGATTCGGGATGTCACGCTCTAATCCTTAATTTAAGTTAGTCTGTCCTTTTTACCTTTTAAAGATTGAAAAGAGACAGGAGATGGCCATACTAATATTAGAGCTGTCAAACATCGAATTTGAACCTTACGGCCGTGTCGATTGCACAATTTTAGAGAGCACTTAAAACATGCGACTTAACAATCTCTTAAACTGACAGCTATGCCTTATTTTAGGTTATCATTCGTCCATCACCTCTCTTTCATTGGTCATAAAAATGAAAAGGAACGCTGGATTTTAAAATTAGAATTAGAGCATGACATCCCGAATCGAGGCCAATAGTTCTATATAGCTAGGCCAATCGTATAAGGGCTACTAAAATTGTCACTATTTACGGGTTTGTTACCACGATAGTATTAAATATGACCGGTTGTCTACTCGTGACCATGGAGCGTCCGAAATATCGAGCTAATAATATTAAATATATATAAAAAATCCGTAAATTGTGACAAGTGAACAACCACGAAAATCTTAAAACATAAACATCCTTTAAAATATACAGGGCTCTTTCGAAATTATTGTATTTCTAAAACCGACAAGTTGGTACATCGACATTATAGCTAGCGGCACGTATTTTTAGCTCTGAGCGAGCGGTGACTCTCTTTCTCGCATAGGGTAAGGGTGGGGTGACTGAGAGAGAGGTGCCGCTCGCTCAGAGCTAACGATTCGTGCCGCTAGCTATACATTCTTGAGATCGGCTTGATTTTATAATACACCATGTTTTATATTGTATTCGTTGCGTGAATGGGCCTCAGTTAGCCGCACACGATGCAAATATCTTATGTACAGTGAACAGCTCATCAAGCTATACACCGGGGTATCTTGCGCGTTGGTAATATGGCCTAGTTTGCAACAAAAATGTATAGCTTGATGTGCTGTCTACTGTACTTAATCTTATCCTTTTTTTTCTTAGCTAATAATAAATAAATCCTAAGGTAAGGTACGTTAGTGACGGTTACCGATGCTAGTCGAGTTTAAGGGTTGCGCCAAAGGTCTAGAGTTTATATTTCTTTAGCATGATACTTAGTAAGAAAAATAGGTTCTATTTAAAAATCAGCAATATGTACTTATCCATTGAAAATTAAAAGTAAGCTTTACTATGATCGGAAAATTGATATCTAGTGTACATGAATAACTTGTGAATTCTAAATGTAAAGTGTTCATGCTATAATTTAACACGTTTTAAGGGAATTACTCACCGTCCAGAGTCATTTCTTCAGGCTACAGAACCATCTCACTGTTGTATTCCATTTATTTTAAAAAGTATTATTAGTTTTTAAGTATGCAGTGGCCTCGATTCGGGATGTCACGCTCTAATCCTTAATTTAAGTTAGTCCGTCCTTTTTACCTTTTAAAGATCGAAAAAGGACAGATGGCCAGATGGCCATAATATGGCTGTCAAACATTGAATTTGAACCTTATGGCCGTGTCGATTGCACAATTTTAGAGAGCACTTAAAACGTGCGACTTAAAAATCTCTTAAACTGACAGCTATGCCCTTATTTCAAGTTATCATTCATTCAAATTAATATCATTCGTTCATCACCTCTCTTTCATTGGTCATAAAAACGAAAAGAATAGCTGGATTTTTAAATTTGAATTAGAGCATGACATCCCGAATCGAGGTCATTGTTAACAATATAAGAGAGCATTATTTTTATACTAAGACTAGAGGCACAAAACTGTGGAGACTTAAGAAAAAATATTTTTTTATTCCTTATTTTTGTTAAATTTATTTTTAGATGTTGGCAGCAAAGCTGGTTTATGGAATTTAATTTATTTTTTATATTATGAGATAAAATTGGATATTATAGTGCCATAAAAAGCCTCAGTTACATTAATATTCTACAAGAATTATGTTACCAAATGAGTTCTTATACCATACAGTATCAATAAAACATGTCAGCCATAACGTGGTAGCTTCGCCTTAGTACAAATGTGTGAAAGATCATTTATGTATAATTCCATCAATTACCAGGTTTTACTCTCATCTGGATTACATATATTTTTAATATGCTGAATAAAAGTTAATGATCCAAATTAATGTTATTTTTTATTAATTAATAGTTCTCCTTCCTGGTGTGTAACTAGGTTAAAAAGTGATACCGTTTTGTAAGTTTTCCATCAAAACTTGGAGGATGAAATAATAGGGGATCGGACTGTTCACCATATTTCATGAATTATTTTTAAAATATAGATTAGTAGCAGATGAGAAAAAAACAGAGCCGGTTGAAAAACGAATTTACAGTGATTTTTTAAAGTTTCAATATGTCTGTCTCTTTCAAAAAAGATTTTTTGAATGGAGATTATATGGCGTTACTAACAAATGACGTCACAAGTGGGTATGTGCCTCTCTGTCTAATCTTGAATTTCAAACCTTTAACTCTGTCAATTTTAAAGATAGAGCAATAATTCTTTTAGTGTTCGATAGCAGAAACTAAGAAGTTTGGATTTATAAAATAATAAAAAAAGTAGTCCGATCCCCTATTCTTACCTACTTATTGGTGCCTCCATACTGGCTGGAACACTACTACCGATTGATTTGTCAACCGATAAAGAACTAAGTATTAGCTTTATCGATTGTTTTGGTCTATCGATATTCATGGCTAAGAAAAGAAACTATCTAAATTCTTAGAAACAATACTTTCGGTGTCGAAGTGTATGTATGTACATCTTCGATAGGCGGCATTTTTACATGAAATGTGGCAGCAGCTGTCGATTTAGATACTAAAGATTACTAAAATAAGTTGAAAACAATTAAGAAAGAAAGAAACACTTGTCTAGATGAAATACATCACGCTCCTATCCCTGCAGGGTGAGCAGAGCTAAAATACCAGTTTTAATAACTTCTTTATTAACAGTTATACAAAGTTATGTATGTTTCACTCGTTGAAAAATGTGTATTTCTAGAGAAAGACGTAGGTATCGAGGCTGACGACACCAACAGCTCGATATATTCACCGAGGGGCTCGAGCCTACCCTGAATTAGAGCGATTAAGCCTTATTCGACCACGCTGGCCCAGTGCGGGTCGATCACAACCTTTGAGTTTCTTCGCAGGAGTGTGCAGGTTTCATCACGATGTTTTCCTTCACCGCAAGAGCGTCGAATAAACGTGAATTCGAAAACACATTGGTACGTGGTGGGCACGAGCCCGCGTGTCCCGGAGGCCACGCCCACCATAGAAGCCCCGCCCACTCTCTCGAGGCTGATGATGATTCAAGAGCACACTGGACTGGCAATAGCGGCAAACTTGTAGTAGAAAACGGTTGTAGGAGCTGCTCGCTCAGCAAGGCTGGATACCGGTATTTTTTTAACCAGGTGAATTTCGGTTTCAAACCAGATCCCAGGCGAATCACTCGTAGAGCGAAACCGACTTACGAGCGATATCGCTTCTGGGATAAACCTGGTTAATCCCAAGCAGCGCGCGACGAGTAAAGCGCGATGCTCTATCTCTTTCTTTCTTGTGCAAGTCTTTGCGTGTGATTGTTTATTATTTGAATAAATACAGCGAAACAGATTGAGAGAAGCAAATCAATCCGATATTTGAGCAGAAATCAAAATGAAAATGCTCTATGATCAGAACCGAAAAAAATACCGCTTCTTGCGAGCCGAATTGTAACGAAAAAGCTCTTCTTAAAATGTATGGACATGCGCGCAAACTGGTTTCAAAATTCAACCAGGTATTCAAGCCTTGTCGCTCAGTACGATCGCTAAAACCAACAGCGCGAATTATTCTCTATATTATGTCGACTGGGTCGTTACGTCGAGCCACGTGACGGTGCGTATCGATAAGTCCCGCTATAGATAGCGCTTTATCGATTCCTCCGCGTTCATAGAAGGCAATGTTAGTTTTAGCTGTGGTTTTGGTAACAGAAAATGCTGAGAACATAAGTGAGCCAGCCAAACAACTAAAATTAAATACTTGCATTATTTGATCCAAATCAAATCAACGGCCCGTTACAGTCCACTGCTCTACTATGAGCCTCCTCCACTTGAGTGGAGGGTACATTATTTGATTAAGGGGGTACCCTATGTGAACACTAGCGCCACTTGGATAAAAAATCATAACTAAACAAAAACACAAAATATTAAAAAAATGAACGATCAAATTATTTCATTAGTCTTGTTGTATTTTTAGAATTGATAAATTCTGTAATCTATTGTTAATTGTAGTAACAGATAGCGAAAGTGCTAATAACGGCCGTTTTTAGCACTTTCGCTATCTCTTACTACACCATATAAGATTTTATATAATTTGGTATTTCTAAAAATACTAAAGTACCTACACTTTAAAATGATCGACCACTTTTTTAATATATTAGTATTTTCGGAGTTATGATTTTTTTTCGAAGTGGCGCTAGTGCGCAGTCAGGTAGCCCCTTAAAGGTTCTGAATTTATTTCAAAAGTGGATTAACCCACCTTCACACTTATTCCTAGAGATGGCGCTGCGACATACTATAGTACTTGATCTACTTTTCTTTTGAAGTAAATGCAATTTAAAAAGAATTGAATTTTTGTGGGTTGGCCCACTTGTTCTCAGCCGCGCCTCCTAAACAAGCCTTATTTTGGCGCGGCCATTTGAAAATTGCTAATATCTTAGGTTGCGATCAAACTTACGGAATTCACTAGTGGCCAAGCCAAGATAAGGCACACCAACAGCGCAGGCGCAGTTGCGGGGAGACAGGCATTAGCTGTTACGTCTATAAATCCAATGATTGCAAGTGGCTTTCGCAAATGAAGTGGTTCAACAATTCAGCTTTTAGAGCAGATCAAGTTGAGTGGTCCAACCGGTCTGAAGTACATGTGTGAAAGGGATATTATAATAAAACTAAATAATGTAAGTACACAAGTTACAAGTTTATTAATTCAATAGGCTCACTTCGCGTCACAGAACGTCCACGAGTCTACGGGCCCCGTGGGGGGGCCGAGGGAATAGTCTTCTTTGACCGCGGGGTCGGCGGCGGCCGAGCTTCATTCGGGGGGCCAGCAGTCGTCCCTGCCAAACAAACACACGTTAGCAACAGATAATGCTGACAAGGCCTTAATCCTGCAAACGCATACTAAGTTTTTCTGAGAACACTACAGATGAACCGACTTTGGAGATACTAAACGAATTTGAATCACACGTATGCATAAGTGAAGTAAGCTGACCGTGCCTAAATTATACCTTGACTTAAATTGCCAGTTTTACAAACTATTCGCCTCTGTCAGAAAAACGAAACCAGACGGGCTTGACTCTGTCGTTTGCGGAAAGGCCATGATGTTCTAAGACCAGATGTAGGATACGCCCTAGCACGCAACGCTACCGCGCCTGGAGGTCCTCAAGCAGTGCAAATTTATAATTTCGGCGACTTCAACCGTAATTTGCATTGTAACGATCCGTAGGACTGGAGTGGTGATGTGGCCAGTGAGGTGCAACGATTTTGAATCGGTAAACCAATTTGTTACTTGTGAAGCATGTTTAGGCAAACGCATGCCGCAGTTGCGTTAGAGCCGTACTTACGATTGCGTTTCGTCGTCTTCTGCCGGCGCGAGCGCCTAACTAACGATGTCGGGAGTGCTAGCACCGATATACGTCGCAGTACGGGCGCCTGCCGACAATGGCCGCTCCTAACTATCTGAAAGGACTCGCACGCACTTTCGTATGAAAGCAGCCGCAAACGTTAGCCACATCCTCATGGTACATTGCACAGACTACAGAGCAGTAACGTTTCTCGCAACGCTTCACGCACATACTTTTAGTAACGAAAAGGAACGTAGCATGTTTTTAGTAACGAAACGTAACATCTATTTTTTTATTTCAAGCCTGATTGGCTGTCTTTATATATTTTACAGTCGTCATCATTATTTTCTAACGTTCCGTCCTACCTACTTATTATATCAACAAACGTGACTTTTATTTGGTTTCAACATGATCTTGCTACGTCCCAAACGAAACGAATATAAAGAGTTAATGTGCTCTGTAATCTTAAAACCAAGTAATGAATATGGTGTCCGGTCACTCAAGGGGACAGTCATCGTGGCCGACTGACCCCTAGACTGAGGGCGGAGTGTTCAGTGGAGAGACCACGTGTCTCAGTCCTGCAATAAAACCACAATGTAGAATATTTTACACAACCGCAACCAGAAGCAGTAGGAAACCAGAGGGCATTAGAGGCATGCAAATTAAAATTTAGTCCGGAAAGGGGTTGTTAAATTAAAAATAGATTATACGAGTAATGATCTTTTAATCTAAAAGAAAATTTACAGCATAAAATATAATACTTCCTTAATTACGCCAAAATATCCCAAGCTTACGAACGAGAGTGTAATCTATATAACTCTAGTCGCCAGGTGACCATGTCGCGAGTAGGTATATGAATCGGCGGGTGAAATTAAACGTTCCGTTACGATTATTCTCATTTATTTCATAATTTATAAAGATGATTCACATTATTTCTATTGAAAGACTTAATTCTAGAGCCGCCTTACCACAAAATGTTAACGTATTGTTATTGCAGTCGCGAATAATCGCCGCGCGTACGTACGAATATGGAGTATGCATTGCCGTGGGCTAGGTACAGTTTGTTCGTGAACGTGGCTACGCTAGTTACGCAAGACCGCTAGGAGTCGCTCGGCGCTAGTACCGGCGCGGGCCCAGGGCGCCGCCGTCTCTACCGCCGCGCGCGCCGCCGCCGGCCCCGCTACGTACAAACATTCAGCTCAACCACGGAAAACAACGCACAACACGCGAATGGTACCGTTGTCACACAGTAGCTACTCCTCACGTCATGCTTTCTATGGACTAACAATGAAAGGACAGAAACCAAAATGTTTGACTTCTGGGCTTCAACATGAACATAAAAATATTATTATAATATTGACTGTTTTGAGTTGTCTGTAATAAAGATATCACATAAATGTTCTTATTACTTTCGTCAGAATGTATTTGGCAACACTAGTTTTGGCGTTATCAATCGATTGAAAGTCTTACAAAACATAACTTTTTTACTTTTATTTTGATACTCCCATATAGGCGGCTAAATACATTAATATTATTTCAAAATGTTTCTTGATTTTTTTTTTTTGCTGTGGCTGTTCTGGGCTAAGCCCATTTTGGCCGCTCCCCTTTGTACTTGGAACTCGCCGTGGTATGGCAGCGCTTAAATATCTTGACGAATGGATAAGTAACGATTTTATATTAAATAGTTAAAAAGCCACAATACAAGGCCCATGATGGACGTTCCTGCTACCGCAATGCCACGCAGCTTTAATAAAAATCTACGCGCTAATTACGGAAGTCCCCAACAACAACAATCAAAATTCTGAGTGCATCTACTGTGTGAAACAACAGCTATCTCTTTTCTTTCACCCGAAGCACTTCACATAGCAAACCTGTCTACCTCACTTAGATCACAATGCCTAATCAAACTCATTATAACAAATCAGCAAGATTTCTATGTCGCAATGCATACTGGTGAATCAATGAATCAGCTAACTATGAAAAATGTATTACATAATGACAGCCATATATTTACCACAACATGAAACCAAATGCAGATTTGCAATAATTAAAAACATCGTAACTGATGAATACCTAACATGATTAATTAAAATGACAGTGTGTAGGCTTTATGTTTGCGCAGTTTGTGAATTATTTTACTATTACGGCAACGCCTAAAATATAATTCGAGTAGCAACAGTCGGCGACGCCCTCTAACTAGCAATTTGACTTACACTTTTTCAAGCTCCAATTTCGCACTTTTCTGATCTAGGTAGATACTGAATGGAATAAACTAACAAAAAACCTAGCCTAGTATGTACTGTTTTATTGTATTCTAGTTATGATTACGATGACAAAGACAAAGGTTATGGTCTAAGAGGCATCCCACATAATTGGCTATGTGAAGAGCAGAATTACTAAATTATGTTAACTAGGTGTACAATTTTTATTTATTTATGTAATTTGAAGACAATTTTTGTAACTAATACATATTTCCCGTAATAATTACGATTGTACAAAATGTTAAATTAAACTATGAATCACTTTTACCAGTATGAGTATAGGATTCAATTTCGAACTGATGAGTGAACACACATTATTAGCATAAATGATTTTTCCTGTTATGATCACCCAAATATTGAAAAACAAAATGTCTTATTAGTATATTTCTAAATACAAAGCAAACTGTTTTTATTTCAGAGAAGCCAGTTAGCGTGTTCACTCAAGAGTAGTTGGTACTAGTACGGAGCAGTGAGGTGCTTACCGTCCCATGGGCGGGTACTGTTGGGCGTAGGGATCGCGGTCATAGCCCGCACCGCCTCCGCCGCGCCTGTAATACCAGTAAAATCATCTTTATAGTTTAGATAGATACGATAGATAAAGCGTTTATTTGATACAGTACAGCAGACACATACACAACAAAATTAAAGCTAGTATTTACTATGAATATCACAACCTGACACACCGGCTATGCATGTGTGCTGCAGCAGTGCAAAATGGTTAGATATTTGAGCTTTTCTTATTTTAATATAAATACTTTGTGTGGCGTGAGCTTTAAATGCGGAAATTACACACATAGTGCCGCAGCATTCTAAGATGAGATATTTATACTTGTTTTATGTCACCATAAATATGTAACGGGCAAGTGTACAAGGCTAGTTTTGTATATTTTATAGTGACATATACAACAGAGTCTAGAATTCAATTTGTTGAAATCTCATAATTTATACCTAATCCGAATTACAAGTAGTTACTAAACTTTATTATGTCTTTTCTAAACAAACTCAAAATGTGGCAACTTTTGTTCAATACCACTGAATAAATAAGTTACTTTGAAGAAATACAATGGTGGCATTCAAATTGGTTAAGCAAAATAAATAGACACAAAATTAAATGTGTAAAATTAAATGGGTAGATTTTAATCTAGGTATAAGAAATTTACAGGCAGGACAAGCCATCTGCTGTGACAACGAATAAAATACATACATCTTTTTTTATCATGAAATCAGATAACAGATAGGTATTTGTCCAGCAATAGGATATAACAGGCCTTTGTTAGCATATGAACAGATTCTCGAAAAGATAGGAACAGTACAGATACACAACATTATCTTTCATGTCATTATTATTATTATTCCTTCTGTGTTTGCAATGGCATAATATAATAAGTAGTAATAAAATAAACAAGGCTTTTGTCAATTTAAAAGGTTTCTTTGACGAGAAGGGATGGCGCAAATCAGTCCTGATGATGTCTGACCCGAGAGGATCTATTGTAGTCAGCCATTTGATATTAATTAGTCTCCTCAATACAACAGCTATCTATACATATAATAAAAATTTAAAGTTAAAACTTACATTGGGGGTGGGCTCCTTCTGCTGAACATGTCCCCGTTGCCCATGGGGGCTGCGCGGGGCGCCGGCCTGTCGTAGCCCGAGGAGATGGCCATCTGTCCGCCGCGAATGGGCGCGCGCCGCTCGTACGTGTCCTCAGGGTACATGGGCTGGCGGCGGTCGTCCGGGTACATGCCAGCCATGTCATCCACGGGCGCAGCAGCGTAGCCCCGCCGGTCGTCAGCGTACATCGGCGCGGCGGCGGCGTACGGGTCCCGCGCGCGCCCGTCCATCAGTGCGAAGCCGCGCCGGTCTTCCGCGCCGTAGCCGTTGTAGCGGTCGTCGTAACCGCCGCCCATACCGCGCGAGTCCATCCCGCGGTCGTAGCCTCCGCCGCCCATCCCTCCGTTACGCATGCCCATGCCGCGGTCGTAGCCGCCGCCGCCGCCGCCGCCTCGCATGCTCATGCCCCGGTCGCGCATGTAGGGAGCGTCGCGGGCGCCGGGCGGGCCTCCGCGCATCGGCCCACCGCCGCCGCCGCGCCTGTCCATGCCACCTCGCATGCCGCCGCGCATTCCCCCGCGCGGGCCGCCGGGCCCTCGCTGCCCGCGCTCCTTGATCCTTCCGCGCTCCACCGAAATGACGCCGCCGTTAAACGTGGTGTTATGCAAGGCCCTGATCGCAGCAGACGCCTGCTCCTCCGACTGCATGTGGACGAATCCGCATCTGTTCATGATGTCGCATTCTGTGACGGTTCCGAAACGTTCGAACAGTTTGCGAAGCTCCTCCGGTTTGGAGCCCTGCGGCAGGCTGCCGACGAACACTTTTGTTTGCTGAAACGTAATTACAGATTAAATAACCACGGAATCTTCAGGTCACATAATATTCTCATTTAAAACCACGCTTACCGGCACCATTGCTTATTTTTTTACACTATTTGTCACAAATTTCCTGATAAATTAGCGCAGAAATCTCTTACGAACGTTCGCTAAAAACAAAATGGCGGGGTAAAATAAAATTCACTCATGCTGCTGTGCTACGATGACATGACGCCGAGACGCGCCGGAAACTCTGTCTTCTAATTGGTTAGCTAGCTGTCACGTATCCTATGACATCTGGCCTTTTGACCAATCGCAATACACGTGCGTGCGTGAGCGATCGAATGGACGCCGTCAATTGAAAATTTTCGTTCAGTAATTTCGTACAAAAAACTGGAACACACGTCTTTTTTTTTGTGTGGTTTGCACACATATCCCCTGCGTTCCGAAATGCGCTGAAATCGATTAAAGCACCCGTAATCACGTTCTGAAAATTCCGAATTACTGTCAGCTGTCAAAACTCATACGTTTTTTTGCTTTTCTGATCGCTGACAGCGCTGAAAGTCTGAATCGGAATACGCCCATCGCCAACGTATCGCCAACCCTGTGTTCTGAGACGTGCTGAAATCGATTAAAGTACCCGTAATCGCGTTCCGAATCACTGTTAGAATAGCTATACATTTTTTTGCTTTTCTTTTTGCTGACAGCGCTGTAAGTCTGATTCGGAATGCGCCCCTAGGTCGAGACCAACGAAAGAAAAAGGTTTTTCCGTTTTTTTTTTATTATTTCCACACATCGCAGCGCGGGATAATTTGAATTTCTGTTGTATTACATTCAACGCAGCAAGGAGTTTTTATTCTGAGGATTTCAATGATAAAACATTGGATAAATAATAAAGAAAAGTTATGGGGTATTATTTTACTAGATATCTTATAAACTCATTATCACATTAATCACATCACATTTCATTTCACATTAGAATATTAGAATACCTTCTGTTTTTACAGAATACGTCTACGTCCAGTTCAAGACAGACATTCAAATTTATTTTTCAATTTCACATATTAGTTCTAAAGTAGGAACGAAATAATAAAAAATGTCATCTCAGCAATTCTAAATACGCCGTAGCATTATTAACTGCTTTGAGCAGTTTGTCTAGTTCATAATTAATACAATTTCTAACGAATCCATCTAGGCCCATTTTATGAATAGTTCCACATTCAATTTTGTTACAATGGAAGATTTCCAAGAGTCTAGCCTGTATATATTCTGGGTCATTATGATGGATATATTTTGATGGTATTTTTGTCGACCTTTTGTATAGAGCCTCTGCTGCTTTGGCCAGGTTGTAGGTCGAAATGTCGCTACCTTTCTGAGCCAGCAAAAAACCTGAAACAATGGAGTTATTACATTATACGATTTAAACAATGTACTTAAATGTACTATACTATAGGTGAGTGTCGTTATTGTAGTAGCTACATCCGGGTGACGGCGCGGGTTCGACTGCTACAACACCAATTTTTTTATAGCCCTTTTTATCTGTCCCACTGCTGGGCAACGGCCTCCCCTTTTTCCTTCCACTGATCTCGATCTTGGGCCACTTTTATCCATTGCCGTTCGAATGCATCTAGTTCGTCGCGCCATCGCTTCTTAGGCCTCCCCCTTCCCTGACGGCTTTGGCCCATCTTTCGGGGTGCATTCTACACATACACACATGACCACACCATTATGTTTTCTAATTTCAAATTCACTTCGTGGGGACTATGTAATATGAGCTGTCTTGTGGGTTGTACCAGCGCAACGGACCTCACAAATCCTTCTGTTCTATCTAGTTGCATTATAACATTAAACCCTGGTGCAGCGATAGAGAGTCGCTAAACGCAGCTGACTTTACAACGGCTTAACATGTCTTCCGAAGCACGAAATAATATTTCTTTTCGGACAATCTCAGGTGATTCTGAAATGTCCTAATCAAACTGGGGAAAGTCTCACGAAGAGATTTTTGGAGGCGATTCGAACCCGGAACCTCGGTGTCTCGAGGTGGTGTTGTTGTGAGCTGTTGATGAAGTAATTCTTTACATATTAGCACGATAGGTCAATAAAATATCACTGGTGCTTGCAATGTTGCATACATAATAGTAGTTGTATCAGCGCATTTATTTACGTAAGGAAGTATATTTCACGAAAGAATGCGACATCATGATTCACGCCGAGTCAAGGTACTATACGATAAATAAACGAGCATCCAAGGTCTGGAGTGTTTTTCCATTTAGTCTTTACTAATAGATTTAGAGAGCCATAAAGAACGCGTCAACAACGTGGCGTTGGAAAACTTCCTAAGATAGATAGAGGAGGTACTAGCAGGTACTTACTAAATTTATTTCGAGGGGTTAGGTTGGGAAACCCACTGATTGAGCTCGAGTCGAGGACATGCGCAAGAAAATAAATAAAACGCAAGTAAATTACCTACATAATATAGGTATTATACGTACGAGTATATACCTACATATATTATTTCTAGTATGAGATAGACATGTAAAATGATTTTTTTGTTAAATTAATTCATTTTAAGATTTTTAGACATACGATACCTACATACTTTCTTGACATGCTTAATATTTTGTGAAATGATATTAACTTCTATAGTTTTAGGATATTATGTACTATTGTTAATATTTATGATAATGCATGTGTTAGCTAGTAATTTTGTTTTGTGTTTTAGACTGAATTGTTATTATTTATTTATTTTTTAACTAATATTCCGACACAAATTACTTATTTTGTTTGTGAATAAAATAAACGAAATTATGGCTAGGTATGTAGTTTCAGTAGAAGAATCCTTATTATTTACTCGAAATTAGTTTGAAAGTAGCTGAAAGGGTTTGGCTGCAAGATCTGTTCACTCTTTTGCTAACTGCCTAAAACTCTTGTAAACCAAACCTTACCATAGAAATCTTGCTGGACCCATCAGTGGAATCAAGCAGTGGAACTAACGGTACGAAAGGTGTTTTAAGAACTGAATATTTCGGAAATATACTCACATCCAAAGGCACCTATTAGAACGACGATAAGAACCATTATCACATAGAGGCGGTGCGTCACATCCGGCGACGATCCCGTCCACGACGACTGCTCGACATACTTCTTCTTAACATTACTCATGATTTCACGTCTACAACCTACAGATAGTTTAACAGCAGTTATTATTTACACAGGATTATTATATATATAACACAAGACGCGTGGTTTTCGAAGCGCGTTCACGCACTGACCGCGAAATTCCCGCTTTCAGAATTTTGTTCACGAAGCGATTCCTATTTTTAGCTATATTCTGTAGTGTTGTCGTATGCACCGTCTCGAACATGTAGGTATACTACGTCTTAAAGAGTTATGCTAGGCCTACAAATGCCTACAATACTGTCGTCATAAGAAAAAAAGACGCGTCCACACTGAGCTTCAATCAGAGTAAAAAAATGCTTTGTCTTGCTTAAATATAAAAATTCGCTGTTTGTAAGATAATAAAAAAAAAACAAAGTTTAGAAATTCAATAATGCGTGTGTAATTTTATTGTAAATATTTGACATTAGTAAAAAAATATAAAAAAAATCGTAATACTACAATGAAAAGTCGCATCTTCTACATAAATGCGTCTTTTATAATGACCTGGTTGCAGGATGCCACATATGATGAAACGGAACAACTTTTATTAAAAATAACGTGACCCTCTCATCTCACACATATTGTTCACATTACACTTTGCTTCTTCCACTGTTTATCCCAAATTTCACTTACATACACCTACATGCAGACACACACCAGCATACCCCACTAACACACACACACATACTTGACAACTACTTAAGTGTTTTTACTTACCTTTACTTTTTACTACTTTAAACCGACTTCATTATCCTGAAGGTTTTGTGCTTGCTCGCTTATATTTATTTTCTTCACAGGAGATCTCTGACACCCAAGACACAGGTCTATGTACCTACTTTGGATGTCAGAGTCCTATTTCTTACTCCTTTCATTGTACGTAACATATTTTTGTATCATAGCGTAACATAGTTTGTACCTAAGTTATAATTTGTCTGCGGAAGTATGTAACGAAACAATAAAGTTTTTTTTTTTTTCAACTTAATTTATATCAGAAGCGTCTTTTCTATTATTTTAGTGGTTATAATGTCATATTGCAGTCTTATTATCACCCGTCTTATTTCACTAAGGTTATATTAGGGCTGTTTTTCATTCCGTAAAAATGAAAATTCTAGTAGATGCGTCTTTTTTTGCTGATTCCGAATATAGATGTAACTCAATTTAGAAAAAAATTGCAGATGCGTCTTTTCTTCTTATGACGGCAGAATATGAATATTCTTATCTGGGGGCACGGCAGTGCCCCCGCCAAGTCGAGCAAAAAAGCGGCACGGCCGTACCATCCTTTTCTCGAAGCAGTTCGGGCCATTTTCGACCCCCCTATAACTTCGTTGTGGATAAAACTAGAAACTTGAATTTTCAGTAATAAAGCAGGCATTGTATAAACCCAGTATGTTTCAAATTTAATTTAATTTGAACCAGTAGTAAAGTTTCTTAATTTTGTCACTCACTGACTGACCGATCATCAAAACAAAGCACTTCTAGCAGACATAGAAGCTTCAAATTTAGAACAGAATTAATGTTTAGCGTATAAACGGCCCAGTTTACTAGATAAATCATCTGCTAGATAACTTTGTAACCCTATATAAATCTTGGGGCATTATATAGGATTACAAAGTTACATTTGCAGTAAATGAATCAGTGTACCTACCTGTATAATGGAATATAATTGAATAAGAGGTGTAGGGTGGGTGTAGGGTAGGTGTTGGATAGGTGTAGGGCAGGTGTAGGGTAGGTGTAGGGTAGGTGCAGGGTAGGTGTAGGGTAGGTGTAGGGTAGGTGAAGGGTAGGTGTAGGGTAGGTGTAGGGTAGGTGTTGGATAGGTGTAGGGTATGTGTAGGTTAGGTGTAGGGTAGGTATAGGTAGGTGTAGGGTAGGTGAAGGGTAGGTGTAGGGTAGGTGTAAGGTAGGTGGAGCGTAGGTATGCATTTTACATTGTGTTTTCATGCGATCTACAAAAAGAAATGAGATTCCATCAAAAACATAACTTGTAAAAAAACCAAGTCTCGCACGCAATTAGTCTACCGTAAAAAGTTGTGAGATCCATGTAATACCAAGTCGGTTAATTTATTCAGTCTCTACTTAAGAGTCCTTCTGTTTTAAGTTATTACGTAATTTAAAAATCTCTTATGTTTTAAATAAATACATAGATTGACTTGGCAATCGCACTAAACAATCAAATTTAATATAATAATGTATTACTTGTGAGATACATTGTGTTTTCATGCGATTGCCAGGTCAATCTTATTTATTTAAAACATAAGAGATTTTTAATATTGATCTAGCGTGCGAGACTTGGTTTTTTTACAAGTTATGTTTTTGATGGCATTTATTATGTCTGGAAAATTTTCAACTTGTTTCGACCACCTATGTAACTGTGTTGTACCCAAACGCTACCGGAAAATCTAAAGAAATGAAAAAAACAAATTATTAAACAAATAATCCTTTATTGTAAAAATGTCTTTAAAAAATAACAGGTTCATATTGCTAGAATCTTATTTATTTATATCTAACTTATGATAGAAATTATAACATAATTAGTATTCAAATTACATGATATTCAAGTAGACACATTTGAAAAAAAATAAGTACTAAAAATGAAAATATACAAACGTTAATATTTAAAATTATAATTAGGAATGATCAATTCGATAAAATAAGGAATGTCAACAAAGAGCAGGAGCAGTACCCAGTTGCTGTTTCAAATTGGCAGATGATTTTTAACTGTACCTAGTATTTTCGTTAGTAATCTGCAATATGTACAGTCAGCTGACCCCCCCTCCCCGCTCAAAACCGATGGGATTTTCTCAGGTGATTATTTATATTTTTACATAACATTTTATATACTCGTACAGTTTATTAACCTGCACAATTATATGAAATTACATGATAAAGCAAAAATTACCAAATTACCCAAGAAAACTTCATCGGTTTCGAGAGGGGGGGGGGGCTAATTCGTCAGCTGACTGTACAAGTGCTTTCGCTTTATGTGCAAAAAGTATTCTTGTTGACAATAACATAAGAGTGTATATTTAATTCACCTGTATTTAAATAATATCCAAGTTTCTCTTTACATGTTTTCGATTTAACGCTATTCCTAGAGGCATATCTACATAATATTGGTCTAACTAAACACATCCTAAAAGTCTATCAATTTAAGGCTTAAATTGCTGGATTAAAATCGGTTACAAACAAAAGCGAACAGCTAGCTCTATATAAAGTCATAACTCTAGGAATGAGTTATGACTTTATATAGAGCTAGCTGTTCGCAGAAGTGAGTCAATGCCTCACTGCTGGCCCATGTTGAAGAGCATTTTGAGGTCCTCGATGGTGAGTTTGGAGTTGTTGGTGTTCTTGGCTCCCGTCAACACGTTCTCAGCCAACTCCAGCTTCGCCAGCTGCAGCTTGCGGATCGACTGCTCCACCGTTTCCACGCACATGAACCTGAGGGAAAAAATTGTGAAAAGATCGTTCTAAAAATTGACATGAAAAGATGTATAAAGTCGACCAATAAAGTTTACCACCCTAAGGTTGAATGTCAGTTGCAAATTATAGAACAACAAAAGTTTATTTTCGTTTGCAGAATGATCTGTCAAATACACAACAAAACAGAAGAGAAACATATTTTCATTTTTTTTTTCATACTGAGTATAAACCTTATTGAAATTTTCGATTAGTTATCGAAAATTTCAATAAATTTTAATAATTTCCTAGTGGAAATTGAATGAAAAATGGTAAACCACTTTCTTGGTCGACCTTACATCAACAGCTCATATAATGTCCCTACTGAGCTCGAGCCTACCCTAATTTAGAGTGACCAGGTAGTCGACCACGCTGACCGAATGCGGGTTGGTCTACTTCACAAACTTCCTTTGAATTTCTGCGCAAGAGTGTGCAGGTTTCCTCACGATGTTTTCCTTCACCGTAAGAGCATGGAATAGACGTACTCATACAGTGAACAACACATCAAGCTATACACTGGGGTATCTTGCGCGTTGGTAATAACAACTAGTTTGCAACAAAAATGTATAGCTTGATGAGCTGTCTACCATACATACGAATTCGAAATTCATAAAACCCTATGTGTTTACGTGGTGGGAATCGTACCCGTGTCTCTCGGACGGGTGGCAGCGGCCCTAGCCACTATATCACCGACGCTCTTACTTACTGCAGACGCTCTTAAACATTACACATTGGCCTCGATTCGGGATGTCATGCTCTAATTTTATTTTTAAATCCAGCTATCCTTTTCGTTTTTATGACCAATGAAAGAGAGGTGATGAACGAATGATATTAATTTGAACGAATGATAACCTAAAATAAGGGCATAGCTGTCAGTTTAAGAGATTTTTAAGTCGCATGTTTTAAGTGCTCTCTAAGGGTGTAATTCCGAATCAGATTTTACGGCTCAAAGTACTGACAGCGATTACTCGCGTACCGATTCAGAGATCGCGATAATACGGCTCATGAGCGAAATCAAAACGGAACGGTATTTGAGCGCGCTGAAACTGCTTATAACTAAGTCTTGCCAGATGTTGATTACCGTACCAAAACTGGCAAAATTGTAAATTATTATAAGTACGTATTAAAAAAGTATCGTACAGCTGTGAAAACAGCACTTTTCGCATGGCTAGTACCCAAAATAAGAAAAGGTATGCGAATTTTTAAAAATGGAGATGTAAATAGGCACATGACATTAAAAAAATACAAAAAAGCATGTTTGATATTTATATTTATATTTTATCAGATTACCTATGATATTATCTTATGTATGTATGTGCCTGAGTCAAAACTATCGTAATATATACCTACATAACCTACTCGATACTTTTACTATCGAACATCTGGCAACAAAACTGTTTAAAATATTTCAGTAATTTATCGCCATTTCATAATTGAATAACGTGTTTTTAATTTTGTTCAACCAAATAAATATAAGACACGTTAATTTTACATTTAAACATTTAACTTTTAAAAATAAATAAACAATATGTCAGTAGAATTTGACATTACGCTTGCGTGAATTTCGCTCTGGAGCATGGGCGCCGTTAGCGGAAGATGGCGGCGGTCATGACGCAATCCGTGACAATATCATAATCCCAATGACAGTGATTCGGTACGCGATTTCGGGTACTCAAAGTGATGTCAGCGCAAATCGGAACGCGGCCTAAAATTGTGCAATCGACACGGCCATAAGATTCAAATTCGATTTTTGACAGCTCTAATATTAGGATGGCCATCTCCTGTCCCTTTTTAATCTTTAAAAGGTAAAAAGGACCGACTAACTTAAATTAAGGATTAGAGCGTGACATCCCGAATCGAGGCCATTGGCCAACTAATTTATCTTCCTTAGTCTAAATCTTAATTTTTAAATTCCTAACTTCAAATTGACGATCTTTTCATACAAACTTCTAATCTCACCCTAATAATTCATAATTCATAAAAAAGAATAAGAATAAAAAATCGGCAAGCACGTGTCGGGCCAAGCAAAGTTTTGTAGTTGTCCAATACTACTTAGGTACTTGTTTAAGACAGTTAACATTCATAAAATTATTTTTCTATGGTATTTGTAGCACCATATTTTATACTAGTACAAGTACATTTTGTAAGTTGGTCTATAAAGGGGTCCACACACGGCAGCTATAATGTACATTAATGTACATTACATCCCGGGATGTATGGCTTGATTTCTATGGAGATGTAATGAGATGTATCGACAGG
This sequence comes from Carpatolechia fugitivella, assembly GCA_951230895.1. NCBI lineage: Eukaryota > Metazoa > Arthropoda > Insecta > Lepidoptera > Gelechiidae > Carpatolechia > Carpatolechia fugitivella. The sequence continues at coordinate 2,268,532 of OX579662.1, forward strand.
TATCGTGCTATAATGTACATACATCTTTACATTATAGCTGCCGTGTGTGATGCCCTTTATTCGATAACCTGTAAAGCCTACTTGATGTTGATAATTTTCCTTTTAAATTCATCATATACACTACTACCGTGAATTTTTTCACATTTCCAAATACAACTGCTTCGCTGGTAAGGGGGGGGGGGACACTTGACACGTGCTTGACACTAACAAAAATAAGCACTTTAAAACGAAATATTTCTAAAACTTACGCTAGCATCGAAAAATAGTTTTAGGAAACCCCCATTATTTTTAAAAAACCTATCCAACGATACCTCACACTATAAGGTAATCGTGAAAAAAAATTACCCCCACTTGACGCGTACCAGAGGAACCCTAAAAATATATTTTTTTTAAGATTTTAATCTTCAGCTTTGTCGGCATGATTAATATGTATATCCATGCCAAATTACAGCCTTCTAGTACTAAGAGTCTCTGAGCTAAGCCGCGGACGGACAGACAGACAGACGGACATACCGAAACTATAAGAGTTCCTTTTTTACTACGGAACCCTAAAAAGATCCAAATGCAATGTTACAATTTACTTTGAAAATTACGCAGGCAGACCGAGATATTTGGTGTCGGGGAGTTACCAGTTATTCCAACAAACCAGAAAAAAAAACCAGTTATTTCGGTTACCAGATGTAACAATACAATACAATACAATACCTTCCGTAATATAACACACGTCAAAAACAAAATCAAAAATATTTTATTCCAATTAAGATTTTCAAAAATCATTTTTCGACGTCAAAACTATCATGGAATGCACGTTCACTACCAGTGTATGCTGTGGAGAAGAACGGCCAGAAGAAACTCCACAGGAATCGCATCTTTTGTACTTTTCATTTAAATACATATATAAAGAATCATACATAAGTCATAATTACAATCTACTCCGCTGAATGGAACAACAGTTGACCAGGGGGCCGTTTCACGAAGCCACAAGTTACAAATTACAAGTACAATTCGATGTACATTGCGTAGACAGTGAGTTTAAAACGATAAGGCCTTACAGTTTAGGCGAATTAACTACGCAATGAATATCAAATTGTAACTTGTTACTAGTAAATTGTTGCTTCGTGAAACGGGGCCCAAACGTTTTTATAATTTAAGTAATCATTTATCGTATAATAGGCCTTAAAGCATAAAATATATTTAATTTTAATTTTAAATTGGTCATCGGACATATTTACAATATCATCTGGTATTTTATTATAGAAGCGAATACAGTTCCCCATGAATGAATTGTTAACCTTACAGTCTAAATTTTGGGTGCGCCATTTTATTTTTATTTCTAGTATATGTATGTATTATGCATATCAGAATTCTTAGGAAATATATCGTTTCCTAATACTTTATTTTTATAATCAAATTTACACTAATCCACAATGTAAATTAACTAGACTACTTGTATTTTGTCCTGTGCCCTCGCGATGCTTAAAAAGCAAATTCCACTCGATAAACATTTTCCAGTGAACGTTTTAATTTCATTTGGCAGTGGGCCAAGCGGTGGCAGGTCATTGTCCAGATTTGTCCAACATATGCAACAGAGGTTTTATTTTATTGCTTTTCAAAATATTCCCCGTGATGATCGATGCATTTTTTCATACGTTGAAACCAACTTTCGTAGCATTTTTTCCATTCTGTATCGGGTATCTCCAAAACGTGCATTTTGAAAGCATCAACGGCTTCTTCCCGGGTCGAAAATCGGTGTCCACGTAATTTGTTCTTCACGCTTGGGAATAAATAAAAGTCGTTGGGTGCCAAGTCGGGACTGTACGGCGGATGACCCGTCAATTCGATCATTTGACTATTTAAATACTCCGTTGTTGCGGCCGAGGTGTGACAGCTGGCGTTATCGTGGTGAAGGATTATTCTTCGTTGTCGATTGTTCTTGCGTATTTCTCCAAAGACTTCTGGCAAGCAAATGGTGGTGTACCATTCAGAATTAACCGTTTCACGATTCTCTAGTGATACTGTAGCCACATGTCCACTAATACCAAAAAAGCAGGCAACCATTTGCTTCAAAGTGCTTTTTGCACGAACAACTTTAGTTGGGTTTGGATCATTTTGGAACACCCAAACCGTTGACTGCTGTTTAGTTTCGGGATCATACACATATATCCAAGATTCGTTTCCTGTGTAGATATTATGAACAGCTTTTGATGTACCACATTTGTATTTTTCGATCATTATTTTGCACCAATCAACACGAGCATGTTTTTGTTCAACTGTTAAGTTGTGCGGGATCCAACGAGAACAAATTTTTTTTACAGCCAAATGTTCGTGTAATATTTTATAAATACTCGTCATACTAATGCCCAGAAATGCCTCTATCTCGCGATATGTAACATGACGGTCTTGCATTATTAGTTCGCGCACAGCATCAATATTTTGTGGTACAACAGCCGATTTAGGGCGACCTTCTTTAAAATCGTCCGCAAGCATACGACGACCACGATTAAACTCACTGAACCAGTGATACACAGTGGTTTCCGATGGGACTTCCTCCACAAAAGTCGACAAAAGTTGATCCATGCACTGTTTTTGAGTTAATCCACGCCGAAAGTCGTAATAAATCATAGCACGAAAATTTTCACGAGTCAAATCCATGGTGATGATAGACAATGAATTTTAAAAATGGCGCCACAATGTAAAAACAATTGACAGATGAATGAAACAAACTTTATTTTACAGCCAAAGAGTTCTATTTTTAAATGTTATAATTTCTTTTTAAATATTGTTTATGTAAGTGGCCAGTTCCGGATACATAAATAGCAGCCCTTGTATATTATACCGATCTTCGTGTTTCTTAGTGCATCTAGAGCCAGCCTATCTGGTAAACCCAAGTCGTTTAGACGTCTTATTTATGCGACACCCACTAGAAAACGGGATGGTCTCTTAAACTGGGAAACTTTATGACTATACAAGCTGTCCGCCCGCGAAAGCGCTCGCGTTATGTAAGATTTTCCCGTGGGAATAAGACTTTTTCCCGTAAAAGATATCCTATACGTTAATCCAGGGTACAAACTATCTCCATTCCAAATTTTATCTAAATCCGTTATGTAGTTAAGGCGTGAAAGTGGAACAAACATCTAAATATCCAAATATATTTTCACATTTATAATATTAGTGTGATT